>OX422140.1:291990454-292569256 GCA_949129095.1 Volucella bombylans
TCTAATCTCAATTAATTTTTCAGTGTCAACTTTTATAGATTTTCTCAGTGATATGTATCTTTCTTTGTTTACTGCAATCACACTAATATTACCCGGAATATTTGAAAAATCTTTTATAAACAAATGACAGTCATAGCCTGAAAAATTATGAAAAAACACAGGAACAAATTTCGGGACTTGAAACTTTAAATTACATTTATTATGGGCTGGTCCTCGGTATTTGCCTGTGAGATGACAATGATCTGCTGCTCGATCATAGCCCAAAGTCTTTTTGCAAATGTGGCAGAATTGACTTTCATTGTGAAATCGCAATTCATCTATTGTAAGAGGTTTCATCGGTATCTGAACAGACAAGTATTTTTCATTTATATCTTGCACATCTTTTATTAAGGTTTCAACAAAGATTTTCGATGCATCCAAACCCTTATATACTCTGAAAGCATTGAAGTCGTTGTTGAAGGAACACTTTACATAATAACTAAATGCGCAAGGGACATGCACTTGAACTGTTGTGGTAGATGATACGTTTGATTGTGGTAAACAAGTATCTACATTTTTTAAAATGCATTCAAAATCTGCATATATTACGAATGGTACATCCATCTGCCTCTCATAGTTTGTAAATTCTATATAAGACTTATCAGCAGGGGGCATTTCTGTTACAATTTCCTTACAATCTAACTTATGAATATTAAAATTATGCTCATTGCCAAAATATTGTAGGCAGCTGTTACATATGAAGAATTTGTGTCCATCCGTTCTCGTCTGCATATTTAATAGTCTACAAAAAGAAAAAAAATATATAGATATAGAAACTACTAATTAAACAAAGAAAAACTAAACTAACTTACTTTGAGATATTTTTGATCCAAACATAATGGGATCTCTCACTATCTTGTAGAAGCAGCAAGTTTATGTGGATTTGTTTTTCATCCAACGTAATGTAATATGGACCTATGATCTTTTTATTTTCATCATCGTAACCGAACACATTAACACTGATATTTGTATTCATTTGTTCAAATCTTTTTACATCACTTAATTTTAACGGGAATTCTAAATCTTCAAATCTTAGAGTCAGCCCATTTTCAAGCGAAATTGTGCTATTTTTTATATCACTAATATTATAACTTGACGTTCTGTGAGGAACACTATTTAAAGGTACTACTGCTGATATTATAGCCCATTTGAAACAATATTCATCATCATTTTTTACATTAATACACGCTTTTTTATTTGACAAAAAGTTTGGAAGTTGTATATATTGTGAACCTCTTATTGGTCTGTACTCGTTCACATTTATTTCGATATGTATGATTCTTATTAATGTCCACCCACTATCACGCTCTTAGAACTCTTCCATTTTCCTGTTAATGTCCAAATACATTTCATTATACAATCTATCTATTTGCACCCCGTCCGCACTTTGAGCGAGGCACATTTTAGATTGGAAAGATTTAATAGATATCACCATTTCTTCTTCTTCTCCTTCTTCGCATTTATTTAATTTCATATACTCAGCAAAAAGTTCCATGTTAAATTTAAAGTTTGAGTGTATATCCAAAAGTCTTTTTAAATTTTTACAAATCATGTTCCTCGATTCATTAAAAAATCTATGAGGATCAATAATATTCTCATTTTTGTTTTCATATATAAATGTCTGGACCCGATTATTAAAAACGCTTTTAACAACTTTCAATTCATCACATGTTTCACATGGACTTGCACTATTCTTCTTGTGCAAATTTGTTCGGATATGAGCATACCAATGTCTTTTTGGCACCTCTATCTTACACTCCACACACATAACGACATCAGAAATTGTGCAAAATGTCTTCAAAAAACTTTGGTTGACGTCCGAATCCTTTGTATACATAGAATGAATCATATCAGAACGAACATCGTGACACGTAATCATGTGGTTTAAAAGAGTATCACTTCTGCTTAAAGTTTTTAAGCAAATACTACATTGTTGTATATCACCATGCACACTAACAACATGTCTTCTTAAGTTTTTATTTAAGGAAAAATCCTTTCCACAAAATTCACAAATAAATCCTTTCATTGTTTTTTCTTCTTTGATTTAGCACACACAAAGACTTTAGAGTTTCATTTAAATGAACTAGCAGTTTATACGAACAAAGTACGTTTTCAATTGAAAGTGTTTCTTGCAATACACTCCTTTAAATAGCAGAAAAAATGAACCGAAATTCACATTCACAAAAAAAAAAAACCATCGGATAGTGATATCTATTTTCATATTCAAATTTAAAGCGCCTCTATAATCTATGGCCTTGAAAGAAAACCAACCAACCTACAAAAAACAAAAAATCTTATCACCACCAATGTACTACAGAACAATGACTCGAACAATAAAACAGTACAAAAACCACAATACGAAAACCAGCCCCGACCTACGACAATGACCCCCAAATACAAGTCTTTTTGTTTTTATTCTTATGCGACCACAGAAACACCCGAAATTTTACTTCAACCAGCAACAACAATCACATACCTTATCACACACTCCTCATGTCACAGCACACTTCCAAAACCACAAAAAAAAAATACTTTGACTGACTTGACACCAGGAATCCCCCTCCCCCCCCCCCCCCTGGTAACAGGAACCCCACACCATCAACGTACATGCACTATCACATTTCTCACAACACGATCGTGCATGCCTTATCTTATTTTACTCTTATCACCAACCACACACTTACAAAACTACAAAAAAAAACACCGCAAAACCACAAAAACCACACTGACACACTTACCCACCTCAAGGCCATTGACCCGTGACGTCATGGCTCCATGCTCCATGTGTCCCAGGATTGGTAAATACACTCTACTTGTCTCCATATTTCCCACGGGAAACTCAGAAACTCCAGAAACTATTGTACATCCCTCATAGCTAATTTCCTCTCTCTCTCAGACTTGTCAACAACGCGCTCAAATCGACTTATATCTTCATATGCTTTTTTCAGTTTTTTTCTTCACTGACCTTTACAAAAAAGTCTCAGTTAAGAAGAAAGGAAGAACTATCTTTACATATATATTGAAATTGGCAATTTTTATTATACGAGTACATATTATTGTATGATAATCTTTATTTTATGAAATCAAACAAAACAGATAGTATAAAAAAATGAGTAGCACAAGCAAAGAAAACCCCAAAAAACAAACACACTACCGTACTCGACGTAATTTCTCAACTCAAAACCACCACCAAATATGTGGTTCCCTCTTTTACCCACTGTCAAAAGCACGGCAGCTGCCAGCTATAGTACGTTCACAATAAGTAATAATAAATAAATAAAATATATGTTCCGGAATTCGGATATAACAGCTCGGCCATCCTGACAAACTGATCGTCTCCATCAGAATTACTTTATAATTTACAAATCAAAATTCAAATCAATTTAATTTTCTTCATCTGATAAGTGTTGCTCATCAAAATTGCCATTACCAGATATCCCCACCCAAATGGTCAGCCTAGGGTAGCATGTGTGCCGATTCGATAATGCCATTTTGGGTTGCTTCAAATATAAGATTTGATCTCTTGTTTAACCCTATTTATTAATTCACTCTATGTAATTCAGTATTTAATTTTACATTAACGATGTCTTTGTAATTAAGGGATTTCGTATCCCATCCCGAATGCCACTCTCCAACGCAACGACTACCATCTTCTACCTCGTACACTTACTGTAAAAATTTTCTTATCTCTCTTCAAGACTTTGTACGGCCCTTGGAAAGGTTGCTGTAGTGATGCCTTAACAGAATCTTTTCTGATAAATACATATTCGCACGAATGCAAATCCTTGAAAACGAATGGTTTTTGCATGGAGTGATTTGAAGCTGCTACGGGACGAATGTACTGAAAGTACTGCTTAAGACGATTTGCGAAATCTGTTTCATACGTCTGCTTACCCTGTTGTATAAACTCACAAGGAATCCTTAAGTTTTGACCATACACTAGATTAGCTGATGTAGTTTGCAGCTCATCCCGCAGTGCAGTACGTAAGCCTAGAAGCACCCATGGAAGTGTCTGAGTCCATTGTTTATTTTCGTGGCACATGATTGCACCTTTCAATGTACGATGCCAGCGTTCAATGATTGAGGATGGTATGAAGTCGTTCTTATTCTTTTAACGCCTAACAGCTTGTTCATTTCGTTAAACAGTTCTGACCCAAATTGGTGACCCCGACGTGACCAATTCACAAATATCAAAGTAACCACGTTTTCTGCCACCGCGTGTGTTTTAAGAAAATAAAATTAAAAAAACTCGTCCCATATCCATTGGGAACAAGAAGCTGAGCGACAACGACAGTGCCTGTAGCAGGTCGCAGCGTGGGACTACATTGGACGCTGACTGTATTCAATTCACAAACTTAAATCCAGAAACGACAGTGCCATAAGCAGGTCGCACCGCGTGGACACCGTGGGACAACGGCATCCCCTTGGGGAATCGCATCGCCGGACAACGGATCCCTTCCCACAGGAAAGCCATACACGTATCTCACACAAAAGGTGTTTGCTTTCTTTTTTATTTTATTTTTTCCTGCTAATGGAACGCAGTTTATTTGTTTTTTTTTTCCCCACATTCATATACATATGTTAATTATAATTATATTTTAAGCCTACAATTTTATATATAAATGTAATCTATTTTATATTTACTATATATCGTATTCATTGTGAACCGACATCTGCTATTCACGCGCAACACACCACTCCACCTACAGTTAAAATAAAACAAAACATGACTGACCTTAACGACGCGAAAAATACTGCCCCAACAAATGTTGCAGCAACCCCCGCTTTAGGAGATACTTCATCGAGCCTACAAGCCAGCGCGGACACGTCGGCCATCGACGCAGTGACATACAAGCCCATACAATTCTGGCCGACTTGCCCTGATCTTTGGTTTTCTGCAATGGAGGGTCAATTCGCCCTGGCAAAAAATATGTCGGATGAACGCAAAATCTATACCGCAACTTCTCTGATGGACATTAGTACAGTGCAACGGGTACGGGATGTAATCGCTTCCCCTCCGCCCCGACAAAAATTTGAGGCACTTAAAAACGCAGTACTATCACGGTTAATGGACTCTGAAGACGCCCGTTTACAACAATTACTTAGTGGCTTAGATCTAGGAGACAAAAAACCCAGTCATCTGCTTCGTGACATGACTGCATTGGCTGGCACACAATTTTCCCCTGTAATAATCAAAAAACTTTGGTTGCAGAGATTACCAGACATGGCAAAAGCTATTCTAGCAGGCAGTACCGAAGATACAGAGCACATGGCTCTCACAGCTGACAAAATTATCGAAGCTACCAAAAACTTTCACAATTTCGAGATCAACCAAGTCGACCAGCATTCTTCAAGTCGTCGACAATCTTGTTTTCTTACAGGAGATACGGCAGCAGCTGCAGATAGTGCAAAAACACCAACCCTTGCCCAACTAGAGAAACGAATTAACGCACTAACTTCTCAGCTACGTGAATTCAAGACACCAACAAGAAGAGATAGGTCATATAGCCGCACCAGAAATCGTTCGAAAGACTGTGAGAAGTCAGGCCAGTGTTGGTATCACAAACGGTTTGGTACAAAGGCAAGGAAATGCACTAAACCCTGCTCATTCATCGAATATTCGGAAAACTAGAAAAAGAGTCAAGGCTGGCAACCGTTGACTCTTGCAATACACATCATAGCCGACTTTTTATATATGATGGGTCGAGTCGCAAGCACTACCTCGTAGACACAGGGGCGGACGTATCGGTACTTCCAGCGTCTAAATACGAAAAACAAAATCCAGCTGACCCTAACTTTTCCCTTTACGCCGCAAATTCGTCTCGTGTCAAAACATACGGAAAAAAACAGCTGAAACTTGACTTAGGGCTTAGGCGCGCTTTAAAATGGGTATTCGTTTTAGCTGACGTAGACAAGCCAATAATAGGAGCTGACCTCCTCAAAACTTACGGACTCCTAGTTGACCTTAAAAGAAAACGGCTTATTGATCCGTTGACCACTCTCTATACCCAAGGGCAAATAGTAAACTATAAAGCCTCAATCTCAATTGTATCCGGAAACATAACAGACCCCAGAGTGCGTGATCTGTTAAGGAAGTATTGCATTAGGAACGAATTTAACCTTTTCGGTAAACGGCTTCAACATAAAGTAACACATCACATTATAACAAAAGGACAACCCGTTCACGCAAAGGCTCGAAGACTTTCGCCGAAAAAATTAACAGCTGCTAAAAAAGAAATCCGCTACCTTCTGGAGCAAGGCGCATGTCGACCATCGAAAAGCTGTTGGGCGTCGCCACTACACATGGTCGAAAAGAAAAATGGTCAATGGAGACTCTACGGTGATTACCGCACATGAAATGCAGAAACATTGCCAGACAGGTATACTATTTCGCACATACAAGATTGCACACACCGCCTGCACAATTGTAAGATTTTCACAACACTTGATATACTAAGAGCATACCATCAAATTCCAGTGCAGCCAAGGGACGTTGCGAAAACTGCAGTCTGCACGCCGTTCGGATTGTTCGAGTTCACGCATATGATGGAAGGACCGAGAAACGTAGCGCAGATCTTCCAGCGCTTCATCGATGAAGTTCTCAGAGATTTTGACTTCGTTTTCGCTTACATCGATGACCTCCTTATTGTGTCGGAAGACTTGAACACTCATCTAAAACACCTAGAAGCTGTTCTCAAGAGGTTGCAAGAAGTAGGTTTAGTGATTAATCTTCTCAAAAGCGTGTTTGCACAGGCCGAAGTTAATTTTCTGGGACACCCAATCGACTCAGAAGGTATTCGCACACCCCCAGCAAAAGTCGAAGCAATCCTAAACTATAAGCAACCAGAGACTGTGAACTACCTCCGACGATTCCTCGGAATGATGAACTTTTATAGACGGTTCGTACTCAACCAACTACTAAAAGGACACAATAGAAAGTGTGATAAGAGCAAAATCGTTTGGAGAGATGAGACTCTCAAAGCTTTTAGCGAGTGCAACATGATACTTAGTAATGCAGCTACACTGGCTTTCCCAAAGCCCAACGCGGAATTATCACTAGCAGTGGATGCGTCAAACACAGCGATCGGAGCAGTCGTCCAACAAAGAATAAATGGAAAATTGCAACCTTTGAGTTTCTACTCATCCAAACTTAACGATGCTCAACAAAAGTACAGCGCTTACGACAGAGAACTCCTGGCAGCCTACACGTCAATACGCCATTTTCGTCACGTGCTTGAAGGGAGAAATTTCGCACTCTACACCGACCATAAGCCCATAACATATGCCCTTCAATAAAAAACAGATAAAGCTTCACCGCGCCAACGTAGATACTTGGATCTCATTGCGCAGTACACTTCTGATATACGATACATTCCAGGAGAGGAAAATACTGTCGCAGACGCTCTCTCTAGGATCAATGATATTACACTATCAGAAACTGCGGACTATGAGGCAATCGCAGAAGAACAAGAGCAAGATAGCGAGCTTCAATTGTTGCGTACAAAAGGGTCTTTAAAATTTAAAGCCTTTCCACTGCTTCGTTCTAAAAAGCTTGTGTACTGCGATATATCAACGGGACAAATTCGACCATATATTCCTCCGAGATTCAGAAAAATAATTTTCGATGAGATTCATAAACTATCGCATCCAGGTATTCGCGCGAGTGCAAAAGAGATGAGTAAGCGATTTGTCTGGTCGTCAATCAACAAGGATACACGAAGATGTGAGCAGTCTTGCATCCCCTGTCAGCGATCGAAAATTACAAGGCATGTCTCAAGCCCAATAGAAAAATTTAAAAATTCAAGTAATAGATTCGAAAACATTCACCTAGATCTCATAGGACCACTGCCGACATCCAAAAACTTTCAGTACTGTGTAACTTTAATTGACCGATTTACTCGCTGGCCAGAGGCCATTCCAGTTAGTAATATTTTAGCAGAAACAGTAGCACAAGTCATATGCAGAGAATGGATTCCGCATTTCAGGGTACCTGTCACAATCGTCACAGATCAAGGTCGGCAATTTGAGTCAGAACACCATCTATATCACTTGATAATGCTCTATGTCGCGTATTATATACCGAACATTTGAAAGTGCCTTATACACTACGTATGGCCCTTTGAACTTCGGAATCAACTTCTTATTTTTGCCTATTGTGGTATCGACATTCTTAATAACGACAAATTCACCTTCTTTGAACACCTTCACCGACCGATGCCTTGCCAAATGGTATTTCTGGCTTTGTTTTTGAAAAACCGATATTGCAATCGCCGCTCGTTCTCGAGTTTTCTTCAAATCTCGTTCCACGTGCTCCACAAACCGTTCGTCACTCGCCCAACCAATCGACTTGTTTCCCTCTCTGTCGAACACCACACAATAATTCGCTACTCATACATTTCGTGGTCTGATGCCCCGATTTATTTATTGCGAACTCCACTTGCTTTATTATTCCTTTCCAATATGCATGCTGGACCGATTCGGTCAGGTTTGACAGCATCGCGATCAGCACACGGTTGACGCGTTCAACTTCACCGTTAGCCTGGGGAGATGCAGTTGCCACTTGCACGTGTTAAATGTTCATAGCAGAAGTATAGCCTTGGAATTCTGCGGACGGCCGTACTCGTAATATTCGAAATATTTACCTAGCGAAACACACACTTCATTTGTACCAGTCGACACTACTGGATATAACTTCACATACTTTGAGAATCCATTATTACCAAGATATGTTTTCGCTTCGAGTTCACTGACGGCAATGACCCATAATGATCGATGTGGACAGTATCAAACGGAATAGATACTTTCGGAATACTGTGAAAATTACAATCATTTGGGCCGGAATATACAATATTTAGACAATTTCTAAGGACTCGTGTCACATTCGTTTTCATCGATGGGAACCAATATCGCAACTTTAAATGGTTAACGCACTTTACAATACCACTGTGCGAAATCAGCTCATGTGTCTGGCAAATTACATTCTCTTCCGTTTCTTGTGGAACATACAACAACAATTTATCTGTGTCACTGCGGCGACATACCACACCATTGTGCAATTCAAATGGTTCGCGGTCGCCATCCTCTAATTTCTTGTAAACGAGGGGCGTTCAACATATTCTCGGTATCGGGGTGAAGCTGTGGTTGTATATATAAATTGACTTATTTATCAAGTAATACTATTATTTTAGTGCATTCATAAAATTTCATATAAATGTGATTATTAATTCGCATTTTATCTCTAGTTAAACAGAATCATAATGGCAACTGAGACGATGATGGTGAAAATTGAGCATCGCTCTGTAATTAAATTTCTCACTAAGCAAGGAAAAAGTCAAAAAACTATTCATGAAGAGATGGTGGCTGTTTACTAGGGTTCTGCACCTTCATTATCAACTGTGCAAAAGTGGTCAAGTGAGTTCAAGAGAGGCAGAGAGAGCATTGAAGACGACCCCCGCTCCGGCGCCCCGGCTACTGCTTTTACGGGAGAAAGCATCAAAGAAGTCGAAAAACTTGTTCTTGATGATGCCCGAATAGAGGTGAAAATGATGGCAGAGATCACCAAGCTTTCAATTAGTACCATTCACACCATTCTTCATGACCATCTTAACCTTTCAAAGGTCAGTGCAAGGTGGGTGCAACGAATGCTCACAGCGCCTCAGAAAAAAGTGAGAATCGCATGCTGTAGAGAGCTTTTGGAGATGTGTAGTGAGAACGCGGACGGTGTTATGGATCGAATTGTTACTGGGGACGAAACATGGGTCCACCATTATGACCCTGAAAGCAAACAAGAGTCCATGCAGTGGCATAAAAAAGGAACAGACCCCCCGAAGAAGTTCAAAGTCACTCCGTCTGCCGGGAAGCTCATGGCCACAGTTTTTTGGGACTCAAAGGGAATCTTGCTCATTGAGTACAAAAAAAAAGGTGAAACCATCAACGCCACATCCTACGCTTCCACTTTGCATAATTTGTGGGAGGAAATTAAAAAGAAAAGACGGGGTAAACTCGCAGCGGGTGTGTTGCTTCTTCATGACAACGCTCCTGCTCACACGCGAGTTTCCAATGCTGCTGCGCGAGATTGTGGTTTCGAAGAAATTCAACACCCACCCTATAGTCCAGACCTTGCCCCTAGTGATTATTTCCTGTTTCCGGATTTGAAAAAATGTCTTCGTGGAAAAAGATTTTCGGATGATGAAGAACTCAAGTCGGCAATAAATGGGTATTTTGCAGAGAAAGAGGAAATTTATTTTTTTGGAGGGTTTAAAAAAGCTTATCTCAAGATGTAACAAATGCATTGATGTTAGGGGAGATTATATTGAGAAATAAAAACAATTTAAATTGAATTCGCATTTTCCTTCATATCGATACCGAGAATATATTGAACGCCCCTCGTATAAGTTAATTATGTCTTCCTATGTGGGTGGTTCTGTAGATTCTGATCTTGGTTTGCCTGCTGAAGATGAAGTTATTCTGCTGTTGTGGTAAATTTTGCTTTGTGCTTTCAAAAGCTTTATATAGCGCATTTTGTTAATTTGAACAGAATGTGCTGTCTTAAACAACTACTGAAATGATTTAAAGCTCACACAAACAATAATGTATAGGGCCATTACTACAAATGAAAGCAAATGAAATTGGACGACTTCTTGGAAAGAATTTTAGTTATGCTGAAAGTTGGATTTATCGTTGTTGAATGCGACACAACACTGGGTTTGGAAAGATTTCGAGAGAATGGCATTGAGTCGGGGCAATGTGATAAGTGTGACCAATAGTTCGGGGAGAGTATTAACCTTGTGAAATATTTAATACGGACGAAGCTGGACTATATAACAAACTGGAACTTGAGAAAATATTCAAATTTAGAGGAGAGAAGTGCACTGGTGGCAAAATGCGGTTGGCAAAACCCTAGGTGTTTCAGGGTACAAGCTCTGGGTACTAGAGGAGGAATATACAGCAAACAAAAAAGCTTGGATGACCTCCGAATTATTTTAGGGAGTTTTACGAAACTGGAATACAGATAATGGAAGGATAATGAAAAATAACATTTTGTTACTTATTGTTAACTGCCCTTCACATGCAAAAGCTGAAAACCTGTCTTTAATAAAATTGGTTTTCCTTCCGCCCAATACAAACAATGGACTAACCAATGGACCAGAAGCTTAAGAAACTATTTTCGAAAAAATATTGGGTTCAAAATAGTTTGGGACATATGTATATAAAGGGTCCTCCATATAAAGTTTTTTTTTTCAATTAGTGCTTATTTCGTGAATGGTAACACATAGCTCATGTCTGATTTGACACATAATTAGTTTTATCCTTCCGGTTAATAATGGAAAGTAACTTCATTCAAATGGCTGCCTCGGCTGGCCATGCAGTAGCCTACACGATCGGCCCAATTTTTAAGCACATTATCGATTGTGTGCAGCTGTATTTCACCAATGGCTTCACGAATTTTGTCTTTTAAAGCGTCAATTGTCTCTGGCATGTCGGCGTAAAACTTATCTTTTACGGTACCCCACAAATAATAGTCCAACGGTGTCAAATCGCAGCTCCGAGGTGGCCAAACGACATCAGCTCTGCGTCTGATAATACGATCTTCAAAAACAGGGCGCAAAACATCGAGTGTAGCTTCGGCTGTGTGGCACGTAGCGCCATCCTGTTGAAACCAAATGTTGCCAACAGCCTCCTCTTCAATTTTTGTGAACAAAAATTCGATCAACATGGCCCGATAACGATCGCCATTGACTGTAACGGCCACTCCTTGCTCATTTTCGAGGAAAAATGGCCCAATTATGCCTCTGGGCCACAATCCGCATCAAACAGTGACTCGTTTTGGGTGTATCGGCTTTTCAATGTATGTGTGCGGGTTTTCTGTGCCCCAAGTGCGACAATTTTGCTTGTTTACATACCCGCCAAGATCAAAATGAGCTTCATCTGAAAAGATGATTTTTTTGGCAAAATCGGCATCTTCTCTAAGTCGATCGCAGGCCCACTTAGCGAAGCGAAAACGCATTGGATGGTCAGTTGGCTTCAACTCCTGAACCAATTGGACTTTGTGTGGCGTCATACCTAGGTCTTTATGCAAAATTCGTCTCAATGATGTCTCCAAAATGTTCAATTGTTGAGAACGACGGTGAATTGATGTTGATGGCGCTTCACACACACTTTCTGCCACAGCAGCAATATTCTCAGGTATACGCACTGTTTTTGGCTTTTCACGCTTTGGTTTATCGATGAGGATGCCAGTTTTTTTTCACTTTTTTCACAAGATAACGAACATACGGAGCTGACGGTGCTTCTCTTCTCCCAAAATCCGTACGCAATTTTCGCACACATTGTGCAACATTACCATGATTTTCAAAGTAATGTCGCAATATTTCCCAGCGTTGTTCAAGCGTAGACGCAACCATATTCGTTCAGCGGAAGGATGAAACTAATTATCTGTGAAATCAGGCATGAGCTAAGTGTTACCATTCACGAAATAAGCACTAGTTGAAAAAAAAAACGTTAGATGGCGGACCCTTTATTTAGAAGCTAATAAGGAAAATACCATTTAACTAGAAGATACTATAGGCATAGTGGTCATGTCAATGGGATTGTGTCATCGGCTGGTCATTTGCCTCTCAGAACAAAGAGAAATTCGATGGAGGGAATGATTGGCATCTGTTTGACTAGATTGCGCTAATGAAAAATTTGAACGTTGTTTCTTCAGAAATAGCATGGGAGGAGTATGTAGCTGTTTATGACAACATTTCAACATGATTCAAATTAATGAGAAGCAGTGATTACTGCAGCTGCAGCGGAAAATTCTACTTTTGAATACTATGTCGACGAAGCAGGTATAAAAATAAAACAAGATCTTCAATTGCCGAGACTTTAAATGCAATAGGTCTTGTTAAAGAATACTGTTATTTCACTAACTCAGCGTCGAACTTAACAAATAATATAGAAGAATAATAATATAGAAGGAATAAAAAAAATAGAATTACGTTACCTAAAAACTAAACGTGAGTTAAATATTACAGAGTTTTTCAAAAGAACTGAATCGTAAATTAGCACTTAAAAGAAAAAAATACGTATCTAAATACTTGCAAGAATTTGATTTTTTTGTACTGTAAATACATAAACTAAAAATAATTTTTTTTTTTTATACTGTTTTAGCGACATCCGCTTATAACGACGGAGAATTTTTTTTCCCATGAATGTGCGTTATAACCGAATTCCTCTGTATTTTGGACTATGTAAAAATGGAATACAATGGAATACATTTGAAAGTCTGTCTATACGCAGAGTGTATTTACAAGTAGGAAACAAACAAGTCTAAATAAAAAAATTGGTTAAACTGATTTATTACAAGCATTTATTTTTGAAATAATGTTTTCCATTAATAATAGTATCTATAGGAGGGCGTATAAAAAATTATATATTTTTGATATATAGTATATAAATTTATTCAGCTTTTTCCCAATTTTTTAAAACTGAAAATGTTGGTCTTTTTTTTAATTTTACATGTAAAATGTACACGACATGTCGTTAATCATCACTTGTTAGAAATTAAATTATTTTATAAAAACGTATCATTTCAATTTGAAAAAGATGATAAATAGTAATCTTGTTTATAAATTGTTCCTTTATGTTCAATTTCACTTTTCTTTTTTTTTTTATAATGATCTCGCGCTCATTTTGCTTAAGGTCAACGAAGGATTAACTCTTGAACAGATATTTCTCGTAGAAATTGTTGATGGTTTATGTTTGGTGTCAAATCTGAAACACCAAATCAGTCTTAAAGGAGGCCCCATTTTCCAATAGCAGTAGCCTAGTGTGCCAAGAAATGGTGCTTTGGATTTAGAGTATCACCAAATAATGATATATATATAGAACGATATTCTATAAGTCGTGCTAAAATATTTATATCAGTTTCTCAGTTAAAAATTGGACTCAGAAGAAAATCGACTGTTTCAATAAGTGGGCATAATGATTTCCATACCTTGTTTTTTGGAGGAATTAAATCACCAATCACCAACGGAAAAAAGTGTAAAAATATCCAACAGTCACGTACCGTCATTTATAGATTCGTAGATTTCCTGAGAGTTTTCAGGAACTAAGTCACTTCAGCAAATTTTGTGACTTTTAAATTTTAATTGTTTGAATTTTTTGCCAAACTTTTTCAACTGCCAAATAAAAGACACGACTTTTAATTTTAATTTTAATTTATTTTTTTTTCTTTTTATTTCAATCCGGTATACGCACTATGTACTTGATGGTTCGACGGTTGGTCTTCGAATCATAGATTCCAATTTGACAAAGTCGCTGCTCGATCTCCTGGAGAGAGAATTTATTGGAAGGAGATTCCGAACACTACTTTTCGTTTGCAGATTTACATTACAATAATTCACAATAGATAAATGGGATAGGTTGTAATTTAATTGTTATGTGGTGAATAAAGAAATGTTAAGGAAATGTTAAGATATTTTAACGTAAATAAAAAAAGGGAAAGCTTTGATGTCAATAGCATGAACAGGATGTTCATCCTGGCCGCCTTAAAGTATCCGCAACATGTTACCGATACTTTAATCATTTATTGGTAGTGGAGCCAGTCGGTGAATAGCTCGACGGAGAATTCCATTCCTCGTCTTCAGGTCCACGACACGAATTTTTCCATCTGCTGACATCACTGTTCCGATAACTTTGCCCAGGAGCCATTGCTGGGGAGATGTATTGTCTTCAGAAATAAGGACAATAGTACCAATTTTCACATTTTCGGATGACGACTTCCATTTTGCCCTTCGCTGCAACTCTAAGAGATACTCTTTCGCCCAGCGGATCCAGAAATGCTGTTTAATTTGAGCCAGCCGTCTCCACCTCTTCAAACAGGGTATCTTTTCATGTTCCAGTGACGGTTCTGGAATGGCATTCAGAGGACCTCCAATCAAGAAATGCCCAGGTGTTAGAACTTGCTCATCACTGGGATCACTGGACATCTGGCAGATTGGTCGAGAGTTTAAAATAGCTTCAACTTCTGTCACCACTGTAGAAAGCTCTTCAAACGTCAAACTGGCTTGACCTAAAGTTCGCAATAAATGAGATTTCGCGGACTTTACAGCGGCCTCCCAAAGTCCTCCAAAATGAGGCGTTCGAGGCGGTATGCGATGAAAATGAATATGTTCTCCAGTACACCAGGCAGCGATTGCATCTTGTCCTTGCTGTTGCAGGAATTGATCTTTGAACTCCTTCAGCTCGTTTCGTGCTCCCACAAAATTGGTGGCATTGTCACAGAAAAGTTCTTGGCATAGTCCTCTCCGAGTAATGAACCTTTTCAAAGCAGCGATAAAACCTTGACTTGTTAGGTCTGAGACCACCTCCAAATGAACCGCTTTGACCACAAAGCAGACAAACACTGCAACGTAAGCCTTGCAGATACGTTGGCCACGAAGTTTTTGTGTGACATAGAATGGCCCACAGAAATCAACTCCAGTCTTCAGGAATGGCCTGGCTGGTTGCACTCGGTCCGATGGCAAGTTTCCCATGATTTGCGTCATCAACTTGGGCCGGTACCTGAAGCAGTGAACGCATCTGTCAACTACTTTCTTCACCAGTCTTCTAACGTCAAGTACCCAAAATCGTTGCCGTATTATACCAGTTAGAGCTTGTGGTCCTGCATGGTAGTTTTTTCTATGTAAATAAAAAACTAGATTATAAATGAAAGGGTGGGATTTGGGAAGAAGAATAGGACATTTGGTGTAGTAAGGACATTCTGCAAACGCCCACCAACTCTCAGGAGTTTTAAAGAGGTATCGTCTAGGAAAGGATTTAGATTTTTGACGAAACTCTTTGGGCTAATCGAATTATCTTTTTCTAATTGCTGGATTTCTTCTTTGAATTCGCCGCGCTGAATGTGCCACAAGATACGGAGAAGTGCGTCGTCCATCTCTCTTACTGTTAGTGGAATAACATCTTGTTTAGGCCTTTTGGCAACAAAAATCTTCGGGTCTAGTTGATCAATTTCTGCACTCGGTTTTCGCCTAGAGTGCCTTAATGCATTTATGAATTTCACTACATATCCAAAAACTCTGCAAGTCCTTTGGACGTCCCTATGATGCAGATACATTTGCGAAATTTGCTCTGAAATATTATTCGTCAATAAAACTGTGACTGTTTTGCGCCTTCCTGGTGCATTAGCGAGAATAGAAAAATCTTTTTGAACTGGCCACCGATCGTTTGAAAAGTACAGAAACTCTGGTCCTCGAAACCAGATACTCTTCTCCAAGTCATCTGCGTATGATCCACTAGAAATAATATCCGCTGGATTTTGTTTACCACTTACATGTCTCCAATTAGCTGCTGGTAGATCTGATTGTATCTTGGACACTCTGTTTGCGATAAACACATCCCACGTTGAAGGATGCGCCGATAGCCAACAAAGAACAATTTCAGAGTCTGTCCAAAGAAATACCTGGTCAATAATCAGATGTAAAAGATTTGGTAACACTGTCCTCAATAGCATCCCTAACAGTTCCGCAGCGCACAATTCCAACTTAGGCAAGCTTTGTGCTTTTATGGGGGCAACTCTTGACTTTGCAGCCAAAAGGTTGCATGTGACGTGCTCAGTTTCATCAGTCGTCCGAACATATATACAACAACCATATGCTTTCAGCGATGCATCTGCAAATCCGTGAATTTGAATCGTTTTGTAATATGGTTTCAAGACATATCGTGGGACTTTAATGTTGTCTAGTTCTCGAAGGCGGTGTCGAAACACCATCCATTCCTCGTATATACGTGCCTGTACTGATTCATCCCAGTTTGTCTTCTGCATCCAAAGGTTCTGAAGTATTATTTTTCCCTTAACAATCACTGGATTAATCAGTCCCAACGGATCAAAAAGAGTAGAGAGTTCCGAAAGGATGATTCTTTTGGTAACGATATTTGAACAAATGATGTCTGGTATCATATATTGCAGCTGGTCCGTAGATGGATTCCATTTAATGCCAAGGGTTTTTATTACATCGGAATCGTTTATCCGCAGTGGAACTTCTTTATCGGCATCAGGAATTTTACTCAGCATGACATCATCATTGGTCCACCACTTTCGTAACTCAAATCCTGCACTCTTTAAAACCAAACTGACTTCTTGGTAAATCCTCGCAATCTCTTCTGATGAATCTCCTCCTGTTATAAGGTCGTCCATGTAAAAATCTTCACCTATTACCTTTGACCCTAAAGGTATTCTTTCCATGTTTATCTCCGCCAACATTTTAAGACAGCGGGTGGCTAAGTATGGAGCCGACGTTGTCCCATAGGTTACAGTGTTCAATTGGTATACCTTTAGCTCATCCAACGAACGAGATCTCCATAGAACACATTGATATTTCCGATCCTGCTGATCAACGAGTATTTGCCGATACATTTTTGAAATATCAGCAGTAAGAGCAAATCGAAAACAACGAAAACGCAGTATAATTGAAAAAAGTGTATCTTGGATTACCGGGCCTTTCATCAAAATGTCATTCAAAGAGATTTCAGAAGAAGTACTGGCACTGCAGTCGAAAACCACCCTTAACTTCGTTGTCGAAGAATCAGGCCTGACAACATATTGGTGAGGAGAAAAATATTCCATTTTGCAAATTTTATTCTCAGAAACCTCTTGCATGTGACCTAACTCCTCGTACTCCTTCATAAACTTACAGTACTGTTCCTTAACTTCTGTCTTCCTATCCAATCTCCTTTCTAATGCATAGAACCGTTTCCTAGCCATTTTGAGAGAGTCTCCTAACACTTTAGGGTTGTCTTTAAATGGTAATCTTACTACAAAACGGCCTTCCTCATTCCGCATGACAGTTTTCTTCAAATGTTCCTCGCATGCAGTTTCTTCTTCGCTTAGAAATCTGCTCTTGCAATCCACATTTTCTATCTTCCAAAACTGCTCAACTATCTTGTTCAACTGCATGTCTTGTTCAGAATATTGACCACCAACTAAGCAAACTGTAGCATTCGGGACCAACGACAGATCGTATCTACCTGATACTACCCAGCCGAGTAACGTTTTCTGCAAAGTAGGCTGTCCTTCCATCTTGATTTGTCCAATCGACAATAATTCAAAGAAGCATTCCGCTCCTATCAACATATCAATCTTGGATGCCTGATTGAACTTTGGATCTGCCAAAACAATATTCTTTGGAATATGCCAGTTCTCAATGTTGAACGACTTGTTTGGTTGTAGGTCTGTAATGCCTTTAATAATCAACATTCCTAGCTCTGTTTCAGAGTCTGAAATCCTCGACTTACATACCGCCTTGGTTCGAAAACGAATTTTAGAGACATTTTTTCCGATACCACTGATTTCCACATCCGCCTTTGACCTATTCAACCTTAGCCTTTGAACCATATGCTCCGTAATAAAATTTAGCTGCGAAGCAGAATCCAGAAGCGCACGCACTGGATGATAAGCTCCTGACTGATCTCTGACTTCTATTAATGCTGTCGCTAGGACAACTTGATTCGAAGTTCGGCCAAGCAACGTTGTAGGACGTGAAGTGTTTGACGACCCTGCTGTTTCCTCATTGACATTCGAGTTTGAAGAGAACCTATGCAAAAGCTGATGATGTGGAAGAAAACAGATACTGCATTTCGGCTTCGAACATCGCCTTACTGAATGCCCCTTCTCCAAACAATTTATACACAACACTAACTTCTTGGTCTCGTGAAACCCACTTGCTACTGGCAACTTCTGGAACTCTGCATAACAACCTATTTGATGACCTTCTAAATTACAAAATTCGCATTGCACTCTTAGTGTTGTCAAAGCAGTGTGTCGTATACTCCGATCTCTATTACGAGGACGAGGATAATTTTCTTTTGTCCCTTTTGAGACAACCGATCTATCCGCGTTATGTCTCTGGGATTCTTTTGCCTCCAAGTTCTTGCAACGACGATCTAGAATCTTCGTAAATTCTTCCCACGATGGAAGCTTGGTATAATCCATCGCATCTTGCCACTTGGAAAGTGTTTCCGAGTCTACTCGATCTAACGCCAGGGATATAAGGATGGCATGGGTAATGTTCTCATAATTCCCTATGGACAACATGGCTGTTAGATGGGTATTGAAGCTATCTTCCAAGTTTCGCAATGAGAAAGAAGTAGCTTTCGTAACCTTGGGAACCTCCAACAGGGAATTAATATGCTCCTGAAACAGTAGGCATTTGTTATCAAAACGATTAGCCAATCGCTCAAGTGCCTTCCTATAGTTCGTACTGGTCATATCGAACTCTTGTATTGCCCCCAATGCAGCTCCTGTTAAAGACCTCTTTAAATAATTAAACTTTTGTAAACTATCAAGCGTCTCGTCTTTATCAACCAGATTCTTAAACAGACCAATGAAATTTGGGTACTCGGAAAACTTCCCCGAAAATGTAGGCAACTTTATTTGCTCTAACTTCGACCTCAAAATTGGCTGAGGGTGAAACAGTGTTGTGTTTAAATTTTCACCAGAGAACGTACTGTCTTTTAACGCAGCCAAAAGCTCCATAATCTTTGCCTTCGAACCAATATAAATATCTTCGATTTCTGATCGGAAATTGTCGTTAGCGTCTGCTTCCTCAACTATATTGTATCGCTCTATTGATGTCTGCAAGTTCAGGATTTGCTTAAAATACGACTCTAGTATACCTAGTCGACATTCTAACTCAGTTGTCGATAACGAGTCGCCCTTTGAATCAATAAGCTTTCTTGTTCGCGTGAGATTTCGCTTGGTGGTAGCCCTCAACGTCTTCAGATCTGCTAACGTCTTCTGCCTACTATCAGCTGCCTGCTTAGCATCAGTAGAACCATCGATCTCCCCACTGCCATCAGCTGATACAATTGGATCCGACATTCTAACAATCGACAACTATTACAAATAAGATTCAACGTAATCAAACTAAATTGATCTAATAATTTTATTGGATTAATCCGTAGTCTTGTCGCTGATTAAAGAAGGACGGTAGGTATACGAAACTAATGGTTTCAAGACACTTTAGCAACAAGTTTCCAAACAACTATGACAATGGAACTGAAAATACCTATACAACAAGTACCTCCGCTCTAGTCCTCTGCAACTTTTCTAACCGGTTCCAAACTCTCCTTGACCAACGATATCCTCCAAGTTTTCAGCAACCAAATATCGTAGAAAAACAACTATAAGTCAGCAACAAGGTCTTATCAACACAGCAACAAATTACCGGCAACAAATCGCTTGTCAACAATTTCTTAAAAGCTTAACTATTCTTGTACTCGTATACAGATGTGGTGAAAACAAGATCAAAAATTTGAACTTACTTGTGTCTCTTCTTCAAAAAGCTTACAAACTCCCAACTTTAATCCTCCGCACGTCATCAGATTTCCCCACAGTACAGCACCAAAACTTTCTGTCTGAAGAGTTGTTGCGTTGCTCTCTCGGTGATGGATAATGATATAACCTAACGCGTGATTCTCTCGATAGTTGATGCTGACGTAGCTGGCTCAGCAGTTGCAATGACGAGTATAAGCTTTTGGTTCCACGGTCGCTTTAAGGTCACAAGTACGAGTACATCCACTCAGACACAAATCTGCAATCGGCAAAATTTAAACAAATGATAATTTTACCATCTTTATCCAATGATCTGCTATGTATCTGCGATGATTTTTCCTCGGATAGTTTCTCGTTGATTTTGCAAGATGTGGGAACAAAGCCAAATGTCTAGAAGTCCCGGGTTTCGGCACCAAAATGTTTCCTGAGAGTTTTCAGGAACTAAGTCACTTCAGCAAATTTTGTGACTTTTAAATTTTAATTGTTTGAATTTTTTGCCAAACTTTTTCAACTGCCAAATAAAAGACACGACTTTTAATTTTAATTTTAATTTATTTTTTTTTCTTTTTATTTCAATCCGGTATACGCACTATGTACTTGATGGTTCGACGGTTGGTCTTCGAATCATAGATTCCAATTTGACAAAGTCGCTGCTCGATCTCCTGGAGAGACAATTTATTGGAAGGAGATTCCGAACACTACTTTTCGTTTGCAGATTTACATTACAATAATTCACAATAGATAAATGGGATAGGTTGTAATTTAATTGTTATGTGGTGAATAAAGAAATGTTAAGGAAATGTTAAGATATTTTAACGTAAATAAAAAAAGGGAAAGCTTTGATGTCAATAGCATGAACAAGGGGCGTTCAACATATTCTCGGTATCGGGGTGAAGCTGTGGTTGTATATATAAATTGTATTTTTATTTATCAAGTAATACTATTATTTTAGTGCATTCATGTAAAATTTCATACAAATGTGATTATTAATTCGCGTTTTATCTCTAGTTAAACAGAATCATAATGGCAACTGAGACGATGATGGTGAAAATTGAGAATCGCGCTGTAATTAAATTTCTCACTAAGCAAGTAAAAAGTCAAAAAACTATTCATGAAGAGATGGTGGCTGTTTACCAGGGTTCCGCACCTTCATTATCAACTGTGCAAAAGTGGTCAAGTGAGTTCAAGAGAGGCAGAGAGAGTATTGAAGACGACCCCCGCTCCGGCGCCCCGGCTACTGCTTGTACGGGAGAAAGCGTCAAAGAAGTCGAAAAACTTGTTCTTGAGGATGCCCGAATAAAGGTGAAAATGATGGCAGAGATCACCAAGCTTTCAATTGGTACCATTCACACCATTCTTCATGACCATCAACCTTTGCTGAAAGCAAACAAGAGTCCATGCAGTGGCATAAAAAAGGAACAGACCCCCCGAAGAAGTTCAAAGTTACTCCGTCTGCCGGGAAGCTCATGGCCACAGTTTTTTGGGACTCAAAGGGAATCTTGCTCATTGAGTACAAAAAAAAAGGTGAAACCATCAACGCCACATCCTACGCTTCCACTTTGCATAATTTGCGGGAGGAAATTAAAAAGAAAAGACGGGGTAAACTCGCAGCGGGTGTGTTGCTTCTTCATGACAACGCTCCTGCTCACACGCGAGTTTCCAATGCTGCTGCGCGAGATTGTGGTTTCGAAGAAATTCAACACCCACCCTATAGTCCAGACCTTGCCCCTAGTGATTATTTCCTGTTTCCGGATTTGAAAAAATGTCTTCGTGGAAAAAGATTTTCGGATGATGAAGAACTCAAGTCGGCAATAAATGGGTATTTTGCAGAGAAAGAGGAAATTTATTTTTTTGAGGGTTTAAAAAAGCTTATCTCAAGATGTAACAAATGCATTGATGTTACTGGAGATTATATTGAAAAATAAAAACAATTTAAATTGAATTCGCATTTTCCTTCATATCGATACCGAGAATATATTGAACGCCCCTCGTATGTTTGTTGTTTTCAACTGGAGCAGATATATTATTCACTTCAGTTTTACCGTAAGAAAATAAACTGTTTCTAATATTTAATTGATCGAGAGTTATTGCATTTGTTTTAACTAAAGAAATCAATATGTTACAAATGCCATACGAACAAACACCTTTAAACAAATCATAAATCTTATGTGACCCGAAATTATCTGTGACGCAGAACGAATTAATGCTATTAAATACATAGTTTTCAGGTTTTCCTATTCCAGTATTTAAAACATCATTCCCCTTAAGAGCTTCTTGGTAATTTCATTTACTTCACAGGTGTTCGTAATACTCTTTGCAAGATACTATTGTTAACAATTTACCTAGTCTGCATGATCTGCAAAAAAAATTATTATTGAAAGAACATGAAAACATGATTTAAAAGCGAACTGGCATTTGGTATTAGTTAAAGAAGGTTTCCGCTAGTGCTGGAATGCCATGTTTTCTCCTTTCTGTAATAGAGCGTCTTAATAAGTATATGACAAGATTTTTAACGGTGTCGTAAAATTATATTGAGACTCAATAACTTTTAATGGATTACTAAGAAAATCTAGAATTGTCTGAATAATAGTTTTGATATCATTATTTCTCGACATAATCTCAATGGTTCCTATGGACTTATTCAATTTATTAACTGAGTTTCGTATTTTAGTCACATCCTTCAGTGGCATATTATCTTTTAAATATAAGTTCAGTGAAAACAAAATGTTTTTTTACCTAGCGGCCACATGGGCAAGTGCAAGTTCGAAAAACTCAATATATTCACACTTCTTCGTTGATACACTTCCACTTCTAACGTGGCAACATACCTATTCAGCAGGCTAGTACGTTAAAAATATGAAGAAATACACTTAAAAAAATTTAATTTGGCTCTATAGTTCCCATGCCCTTTAAGGATTTAAAAATATCAAAATTAGACGTTTTTATTAGAAAATGTTTCACCCAATATTTTCATTTAATTTTCTTTGCCCTTTTCTCCCCTTTTGACATTTAGTTTCTATTTTTTTTCTACTCGTTCGACGACAATTTTTAAATTAAGTGCACGTTTGGCCCTTCAAGTTGCTTGCAGCTTGATTTCGAAGGTTTTGAGAATTTTGATTTGAGATAACATCCTGAGGAGAGTTGAAGGTTTAAGTACTACATACGGGAATACATCTAACGGAGCTTAATATTGTAAAATGAGTGAAAAATGGCGAAACAATTAACAGTTATTCGGATGATGATAATAATGAATACAATAAATTTTATACAGTAAAAAATGTGCTTGAAGATTACATTGAGAATAAAAAATCTTTCGTGGTGATTATGAAAAAATTTAACCTAAGGTTGGAAGTGCTTATGAACTAAGCGGAAGACACTAATCAAAAGCCAATTAAAAGGTGCAAAATAAAATTTGAAATAAAACTTTTAGTTGTCGAATTTCATTTCTTTGATAGTGACGTAACAAAATTGTGCATCTTTTATTGATCCTTAAAAAGATTAGTTCATGAAAATGGGGCATTAGATGATCATACTCGTTTTATATATTAAAATTCATCCACTACTGGCACGGCGCGGAAAACTGTAGAATCTCTTGACAGTTCGTCAGAAAATTATCATTCAGCTCTGAAATTATCAGAGAATCGGTAAGACAATAAAAAAATCATTGCACAGGAATATTTAAAACAATCGTTCTTCTTTCCATATATAAATAAATACCATGTCACAATTCGTGATGTGAAGATAATTATACATAATTGTCATCTTCAAGCGCTAGTAGGTTAAGCAATTCCAACTATGTCCCAAATGTTTTAAAACAACACAGTTGGCGATGGTTTGGCAGTCCACTAACTGCAGCACATGTACCTAACACTTAAACTATGTCTTTCGACGAATCTTACAGTCTAATTTTATTTCTATTTTTACATCTAAAACTAATAAAATAAATTTTAAGCAAAAACTTAGTAAATGGACATTTTTTAATTTTTTATAAAGCTTTAAACTAAAAGCCTACAAACTACCTAAAAATAAATTTTAATATACTTAACCTACTTGCACCTAACACAAACATAGACATACACAAATATATATACACATAATATGTATATACATAATATATAAATACATGTGTATATATAACATATAAGTATATATACATATATTTATTTTTTTTTTGGTTTTTATATATGTTTTTTTTCTTAAAACTAACTTAATCCTACCTAAAACTATGTAAGCTGGCCATGGCTAAGAAAAATTAGGCTGACACACTTTGCCTCAGATGAAGCTATCTATTACTGGAGTTATTCGACGACGAAGCATCCTCACCTTCAACTAGCCATAAAAATTGTTGGTGCTGCTGAGCAAGCATCCCTCATGTCGCGACTCCCTACCACCCTACTGAACCGGAGAATCTCCATACTGCCATGTGCGATGTCTCTGTCGTAGTTGAGTCGCCTGTCCGCAGCTGTTCGAGCGATGTGGAAGATTAGCGGCACAGCCAACCTATCCTGGATCCGACCTCTGCTATCTAAATAAATTAACGCTTCTGGAGGAATAAAGTTTAACGGCGGACTCTCTCGTGATACATATAATTGGGGTAGTAACCCCGGAGATCAGGTTGTTCGATGAGGTCATTGAATGACGAAATTGTCCACACTTATTACGTTTGCCCGATTGTATAAGACCTCATTAGGTCTAGATCTAGCCAGATCCCTAGGTATCTGACTACATTTCGACAAGCAAGTGGCTGCCCATGCTGCCCCACGATCGAAAACTTTCTCCAATTCTTTCTGGTATCCCTAGAGGCCCCAGATAAAGGCGTCCTAAACAAAATGGTTTCCGACTTCTGAAAGTTGATTTTCAACTTCCAGTCATCGCAATATCGTTTAATTTTGTCGAAGTCACGCTGCAAAAGCATATTAATGACCTCAATCTTTGGACCTGATCTGTACACGATTATGTCGTCTGCGTACGCTATGGCATGGTGAAGTGAACCTATCAGATCACTCGTGTAAATGTTGAATAGGATCGGCGAATTTACCGCACTTTGTTGCAGACCGTTTGTAATGTTAAATGTTCCAGCAGAAGTCACATCGCCATTCTGCACGATGAACTGTTTACTGGAGAGCATATCAAAAAGAACATACAGCAGTGGCTTAGTAATGCCCAACCTGTCCAGCTTGAAAAAGAGTCCTTCTAACCATACGGTATCGAAGGTCCTTGCCTTTGTTCCATTGGATATCAGAAACCAGTTTCGAGGCAGCATGCATGATATCATGCCCCGCTTTGAAACCGAATTGATTATCCGGAACTAAATGTTTGTCCTCAACCCTCTTAGTCAGGACACTATTGATCACCTTCTCGAAAACCTTACTGATGTTTGGAAGAAAACTGAACGAGCGGAGATTCGCCGGATTGGAAGTCTGTTTATCTCTTTTGGGGATGGGGTGTACCACCGCAGTTTTCCAATGCGCTTGATAATCTACATTATTCAATGCATTATACAACAGGGTGGTATAAATGTTCACCGCTTCTAGAGGGAGATGTCGAAGCACAATGTTCGGTATTTCATTGGTTCCCACTGATTTCTTACTTCTAAGTGGTTCGAAGATCGTTTGGTGCTCTTCCTTCGAAATGAAGGAGGTAGTAGCCTATCGTTGGTGATGACATTATTTACCAAATTCTCGTCATTGAACTAGGTGAAACATGAGCTCTTGAATCGCCCATTCCCAATTTCATTTCGAAGGTAGATATTGTGCACAAAGACTCGATTCTCCAGATCGTGGTTCGGGCCAATGATAAAATTCGCCTTCTACACTTCCTGGAAAGTCGTCCCTATAGCCTCTACCTGGTCCTGCGGATCCTCAATCACAAAGAAGTTGTCATGATCAACAACCTCATTTGGATCTATGCCTGCTGCTACAAGTATTTGTTTCTTGTTCGTCGTTCGGGCGATTTTAAGACAAGGAAGGTCGTTTTGATTATTTCTCCGAAATATTTTATTTATTTGCGGGAACATATTCGGGTTGCTGGTGTTTACAGCCCGAATTTTATTGTTCCAATACAAACTTACAGAATTTCTGTAATTTTCCTTTATTAATGATTGGAGGTTTTTAATCCACAACTTCAGTGTCATGATCTCCGGGTTATGTCTGTCAGTAAAATGTCTGTACAAAGGTTTTAGTCTTGACAGCAGTCCAATAATAAAATAGTTGTCTTCCAATTCCAGCCTCAGAAATCGAAAAAGTGTCTCGAGCTCTGAGATAAATAAGGTGGATTGAGTAGCCTTAGGTGCATAGACAGCAACATGTACAACCGCTTTCCATTATAGGGATATACACGATGCATGCTTCCAGCACCTGGAACCTACGTACTACACAACTGCATACTCTTTTAAAATGTATACCTTTTCGTACGAAAATTGCAACGCCACCTCCCTGAATGCAGTTGGGTCGGTTTCCCGTACTATTTTGTATCTTCTGTGCCTCATTTTGTGTTTCTTGGTAAGCTTAGTTTCGCTAACCAAAAGCACATCGGGGGCTTGGTCTTTAAGCTACTTAATTAGTGCGGCTCGTCGTTTAAACCTAATCAATGAATTTAGATTCACAGCACGGACCTTCAGAGTCTGTTCCGCCACGTACGTACCCATTACAGCAAAAGGTGCATTAGGCCAGGCAGCAGTGCGTATACTTAATCCACCCGCGCGGTCTGTTCAGTTAAATGACGTTGTAGCTGCTCCATTTGCCCCTGGATATAGAGCAAGATAGCTAGCATGTCAGGTACTGGTTCAGTTGCTCTGGGCTCTGGGGCCTGAGAAGAAACCTTCGTTTGCTGTACCGTATTTCTCCTACCTGCCGCCATTGGGGCGTAGGTAATATGGAGAGTAACGGCTGAAGTTTGCAAATGCACGGGTGGCCGTTTGACCTTCACTTTCTGCTGCCGAGACAGTTTTTAATGTCGGTGAACTTAGGACAACCCCCATAGTATGCGGGTGTCCCACGTTCCCACATAACACGCACGAGAGCTGCGTCCTATCGGATCTCCGTCCTTACCCAGAGCACACTCCTAGAAATATCCGAGAACTTGGTGTGGGCCGACAAAATGTAATAATCCCTGAGAATATAAACCATGACTCTTTAAATTCGGAATTCGCTAAAGTGCAAAGTACCTTGCCTGACGTTGACGAACTTTAGCCATGGCCGGCTTACATAGTTTTAGGTAGGTTTAAGTTAGATTTTAAGAAAAAAAAAAATGTAAAAACAAAAAAAAACTAAAACATATATACATACATATATTTATATATTATCTATATATATATTATGTGTGTATATATATGTATGTATGTATGCATTAGATGTAAGTAGGTTAAGTAGGTTAAGATTTATTTTTAGGTAGATTGTAGGCTTTTAGTTTTAAGTTTTATGAAAAATTAAAAAAAGTCCAGACACTAAGTTTTTTTAATTAAAATTCATTTTCATTTTTTTAGTATTAATAAATGTAAAAATAGAAATAAAAGTACACTGTAAGATTCGTCGAAAGACATAGTTTAAGTGTTAGGTTTAACTTAGAGTGCCCGCATGGGGCCAATAAGTTAGAATAAGATTATTTGTAAGTAATTTAAGCTAATTTTTAAGCGTTTTTTGTTTAGGATATAAGAGTAATTTAAGTCATATAATAAAAATGCATATAAAATGAAATAAAAATGAAAATGAATGACGTTGACGAACTCAGTACGGATGATCCTATTCCTAACCGTGAAAGAACTGATTTCTTCCAGTTTACTAGAGTAGATGAGAACGACGTTCTGTGTGCCGTCTCACAGACAAAGTCTAAAGTTATGAGTTCTGATGAAATACATCCACACTTTATTAAAATAATCTTGCTCTATATTCTTTCTACCGTTACACACATTTTTAACAAAATCATCATCACATCTTCTTTCCCCTCTGTCTGGAATGTTGCTAAGGTAATACCGAGAAAAAAAAGCTTGATAACCGTTAGTCACCACCGGAGTTTAGACTATTTCTATTCTTCCGTTCCTATCGAAAGACTTCGAAAAATTTTTTCACAAACAAATTAGTGCTTTTGTCAAAAATACGAGTAGTAAACTTTTAATTGACAACGCATTCAAATAATTATTGCGCATTCGCATTCAAATAATTATTTGTAAAATATACGGGTGCCTACGTACCCTCTCATTAACAAAGCACTTTATATCTCAGCTCGTAAGGCTTAGCTTAGCAAAAAGTTTAATTTTGCCCATGGCTACCTATGGATGCAAAAACTTTTGCTGCCACAACTCAGAAACGCAAAGAAATCTTACAGTGGCCTTCAACAACATTACGCAATATGTTTACAATCTCGAACGCTTTGATCATATTTCAGAATTCACTAACAGGATTCTGGGTTGTAGCCTGCACACCCACTACAAGTTTTGTGCGCTAAAAACACTAAACCGCATCCTGATTCGGAAGGAACCTCATTATCTGTATTTGAAAAACTTTAGTTTCCAATTTCATTGCGTTCTTTTGCCTTTATTCAACCAAGGTTTTCATGCAGAAACTCCGAGAACCAATATCTTGTTTATGTTGTCGGAGAATGGAACACTCTTCCCCTAGACATAAGAAAACTTGGCGGAACCAAGTTATTTCATAAATTCTTATATTGTAGATATCTGACTTTAGGCACCTAAATGCGTTTTTGTATCTTTCTTTTGTTTTCTGGTATTATCTCTTTACGTTTTTATATTCTTTCTGTTTTTTATTTTTTAACTACGGTTATTATCTATCATCGAATACCTGCATAGTTTATTCCATTCTTAATCTATAATTAATGAAGCCAATATTTGAATTGTTTACACTTAAATAAATTAGCTTTTACTTATATAGACTTTAACTTAACTTAAGTCCAATGTAAAAGATTCTGTATACCAATAAATGAAATGAAAAAAAAAATCCACAGATATTTCATCACCGAAAGTAAATCAATCGACAGCTGCGTCATCTAAATCATCGTTTAATCAGGAAATCAGAAACACTTACAAATTTTCCTGACAACTTCTATAGTGCCTGTCACTGTGGCAAGCTACTTGCAAAGTTGCTGGAATCCATCCCTGCCATCGCTGGAACGTTTGGTAAACTCATTTGGAAAAGTTGAACGGCATAATGAGCCAACTCGCAAGTTGACCATCGAAGAAGACCTTTTTGAGTGTCACTTCCTGGATAACTTCCATCTCGACATCACACAAAAATGTGTGATAAGATTACCATTTCGTCAGAGTCCTGAAACTTCAGGTAATTCCTTGAATACGGCTACCCGCCGGATTTATAATGTCGAACGAAGATTAAAGAAGTCTACTCTCTATGTAGAGACTTCTTGTAAGAATCTGACTAACTTGATCATATGCAGAAGTTACACTCCAATCGCATCCGCATTTTTTTTTTTTTGCCACATCATGGAGTAAAAAAGCTAGACAACAGCTCCACCAAGCTCCGAGAAGTTTTCGACGGATCAGCTAAAACTACATTTAACTATTAATAATACACATTCTCATGGTAGAGCCTGTGGCACAGCCTTGGTTTTAGAACTCATCAATGTTTTTACCTATGATATCAGTTCAATGTATATATACGTTCTCTTACATCCTGACATTCGACAATCTACCTGTGTCTTTTTTTTTATTTTTAGTAATCGAAGGAAAATTAGGGAGGAAGAAAAGAGAGATACGGATATACCATATGTACATTGGTCTTAAATGTTTGCAAGTTATGATAGCTAGGAAATGGAGAGCTTGGCAGGGCATTGCGTAAGCGAATCACGACATTTCAGAGTACGTACGAAAGTGGATTTGAGGGTGTACTGATGAGTATTCATAGCGATTTGAATTTTTGAAGGGGCGAAATGCTACTGCGATTTCAATGGAGCACTGTTAGTGGAAATAGCGTTAAAACAAAGAGAGACAAGAGTCATTACGTCTGTGTTCGAGGGTGTCAATTAACTGACTGATATTAGTACCACCTATGAGTCTTATCGCACTCGGCTGAGTCTTATCAGAGGGGGTGAACTCTTTCTTGCATCGCTTGAGTATACCTATATTTCGCTGCATTTTTGGCAACATCAAATATGTGGTCATTCCAACGTCATTGATTCACACACATATCGAGAATGTAAAGTTTTTCGGTTTCGAGGATGCAAGTGCCATTCATGGATAATGGCTGTAGATTTAAATTTCGCGTTAACGAAAGCAGACAGCATTGTATTTTGGAATCATTCAATTCCAATCTTTTGATTGGATATTTTTGATTGGTGATGCTGTTAATATCGGAATTTAATGAGCTTAACATATGCTGCCGCTGCTCTTTCTACAGCTGAAGAGCAGGGACGTGAGTTGAGGAACGAATATTAAAAGTACAGACTACTGTCTTCAGCAAAGAAACATATTGGATTAGAAGTAGCAGACTAGAGATGGCAGAATGCACTAAATCATGAAAATATATTAAGACAACTGGAGAAGATCGAGGTACGAGGTACGAGTAAGTAAGTTTACAAAATCAAAGGGGGAAGTCACATACCCTAACCGAATTAACGGGCGGTGTGCTGTAATCGCACTTGGCTGCATTGACCCAACGAATCTGGCAGCATCGAACAATGTTGATGAATAGTTCAAGTTCTGTTTTTAACCCCGAAGGGGCAAGATCAAGACTTCCCCGGTTAAGGTAAAATTAAGGTAAAATTAATATGTACATATATCTATTATTTGTAAAAGAAAATACACTAAATTTAAGATCAATAAGCGTAGGTCTATAATATAACATGTGTATATACCTACCAGTGAAATAAAATAAAATATTCGTCTACCGAAAAATGTATGAGCTTTGTAAATTTTGAAGAATAAGCAGCTTTCTCTTCATAAAATAATTTTGCATAAAGTTATCTTTCAAGCCATTCTGCTTTATGGATGCCAATTTTGGGGAACTTGATTTGGGGAACGGAGCCTTTTAAAAAAAAACTACAAACTCAATATAAATTATTAAAAATTTATAAATTTAAATAAAAAACTGAACCAACGCTTCCTGATCGCTCTGGTTTTGGTGATAATCTACTTCTAGACAATTTAAAAACTGTTACCTTATAACTTATTTACTAGTTCATAAATTGTTAATTATATTATATTTATTTACTTAATTATTTATTTATTTATGTATTTGTTTATTTATTCACGTATTTTCTTTTCATTTATATACTTATAAATTTACTTTCTTATTTATTTATTTTTTTTTATTTAATTACTTATTTATTTAATCCTTATTTATATATATTTTTTTCCTAATACATGTTGATATTTGTTATTTGGTATCTACAATATACAGATAAACAATAATTGTTACAAGTTAGCAATTACTTCATTTAATTAAATTAAGCTTATAGTTATCTAATATTATATTTATGACTTTACTTATTTATTAACTTTTTTAAGAATTACTTTTACATATTTGCTTATTTTTGTTATTTTTTTTCAATTAGAGGTTTTTACTCGTAACTTTTTCTTTATTATTATTACTTTTTTTTAATAACAGTCTGCAATACATGTGCAATTTTAAAATGTGTGGTAATAAAGCATTTTGTGAACTTTTTTGTGCGAAATAAATCTATCCATCAATCTTTTCTTTTCAATGGAGCATCACAATAAAAATGAATTTAACAAATATCGCAAGTTAATAGCGTACGCTATAAAGATTTTTCAGAACCTACTCGCAATCATGAAGTCGTTAAAGCAGACACACCTTGTTGGGGTGTGTAGGGCTTTTTTACTTTTTTCTGTGCTATGTGTGGGGTTAAAAATGGGTGAAAATGCGGGTTTTAAATAAAACACGTTTATTCTTCTTTAAGGGTTACAGCCAAGAGAAAGATCTTTATTATTTTCCGGAAATTCTTCCATTTTTACGTTCACAAACTGTCATACAAAATATAAATGTACTAAATAACATATTTCCAATTCGTTACGTTACGTTTTCCTTGTTACATTAGATTAAGTTCAATTAATTTAACTTAGATTTAAAATAGATTACAATATTTTAATATTCAAATGAACTAATTATTTTAACTAAAAATATATGTATATTAGTTATACATTTTTATTCACGAACATTCTCCCGCCCGGTGGACGAATTTCGTCCGCAAGTGTCCTCGCTCTTGTACCGTACTGTACCTCTTCTGACATAAAAGTTGTGTGTTGTGTGAGTGTGTTGACTAGACATGTAAAATGAGACAAAATCGTGTAATTATTAATTTGAAACATTACATGTAGGTGACAAGGACGACGATATAACAAACGAGCAACAAAGGGAGATAAAGTATGTGTCATTGACTTTGGTTTGCAATAGTGCAACAGTTTGTTTTGATCGTTGACCAAAACTGGGTCAAATCGCGTCGCGTGTTCGGTTTCTGTTTAGTTTGTGTTGTTAATTTTCGTTGCCTTTTCCCCTTTTGTTTATTAAAAAGGTAAGTGTTTTTAAATAATTATTTCTTTAATCTTTTCTGTCTGCTCCCCTTCGCGAAATTCGATTTCGTTTTGATTTGTGTACATCGGCGCGAGTACACAATCGTATATATGTACGTGCGTGTGTCTATATTGAAATACATATGTACGTCGATTGTTTTCGGTTTCGCGCAAGTGACATTTCGTGTGCAGTGCAACAAAAAAAAACAAAAGAAAAAAAAAAGAAATGGGAAAATGAAAAAAAAAATAATAAAGTCCATTGTAATTATTTTCCCAATAGCTCGGTACAATTTGTGGTGTTATTTTGTACGCTAACTGTTCTCCGCGTACGCAATTTTTGGTTGTGCAGTGCGATGCTGTGCGACGAAATTTCGCGAACGGTTAGTTGATGATGATGGCCGAATTAGCCTTCCTAGTGTGTGTGGTGTGTGTGTGGTATTTACATTTTTGTGTAAAACCATGAATCCGCCTTCGTATAGAATTGTTGTTGCAATTCATCTTCAGTAAGTTTTTTTTGACATATTCATTTTTTTATTTTTATTATTTACATATTTATTATTATTATTTATTTTGTTTATTTATGTAATTTATGTTAAGATTAGTTTAAGGTAGATATTATTATTGAGTGTTTATGTTGAAATGTGTTTTTAAAAAAAAGGGATAAATGTTAAAGTGTTGTGTTGTGTTGAGTGGACAACGTTGAGTGTTCATGTGAAAAATTGCAAGTGCCGTCGGGGTTTTGATTCTCCAATTCCCGTCGGCATTCTGGGATTTTGGAACTCTGCAACGTTGTCTGGTATGAATGATGTGTTTTCTGTGGATAACGTTGAGTGTTCACTAAGAAGCTTCAAATTCCGTCGGGGTTTTGACTCTCCAATTCCCGTCGGCATTTTGGAGTTTCGGAACTCCACAGCGTTATCCGGAATGTCTGATTTTAGAGTGATCTAGAGTGGATTGTATGTGTGTTGTGTAGTGTAGGGAATCTAGGATAGAATAAGTTTGTATTATTATGTTTTATTAATTTAATAAATTGTTTTTTAAGAAAGAAGAAATGTCGTTGATTTTCATTTGAGTTTATTTAAAGTGTTTGTCTTATATACGTTGTGTTGTGTCGTTTAAAATGCTGTGTGTTGTTTAGAATTTCATTATATTTTGTGTACATTTGTTTAGAGAGAAATTTGCAATGATTGATGGAGAGAAAAAACGGATGTAAATTATTTATTTGTGTTGTGTAGAAATAAGGGAAGAATAAAAGGAAAATATGTATATCGTTATTTTAGTTTTCGAAATTCTTGTTTTGTGTTGTTTGAGTATTTTGTATTTCCTTAGTGTTGCTTGGTAAACAGCAGATTTTCCCAATTGATCGTGTAAGCTCTCCGGTACTTGTTTTCAAAGTGACCACTCGAATTAGTCCGTCGTTTCCGGGATGTGTAGCGATGATGCGTGCGAGCCGCCATTGCAACGGTGGTAGTCTCTCGTCTTTAATGAGAACTAAATCGCCGCATTTTGGTCCCGGCTCCCGTGTCATCCACTTTGGGCGCTGTTGCATTCTGGACAAGTATTCCGTACTCCACTTGCGCCAGAAATAGTTGGTCATAGAGGTGATCCGCTTCCATCGCTCAAGGTAACTTACCCTCTCGAAGGCAGTGTCTCCTTGAGGAATCGCGACGAGCCTTTCGCCGATTAAAAAATGTGCTGGTGTCAGCGTTTCCAAATCTTCGATGTCGTCCGACATTGGGCACAAAGGTCTGGAATTGAGGCAGGCTTCAACTTGAGTAAGCAACGTTGACAGTTCTTCGAATGTCAGAGCTTCTGCCCCGACCGCTCTTCGGAGGTGATGCTTTACCGATTTTACCCCTGCCTCCCAAAGACCTCCGAAATTGGGAGATGCAGGGGGGATGAAAGTCCACTTTGTGTGCAGCTGAGTCAGTTGTTCATTAACCGACCCCCAGTCAACCTTCGCCTTTTGCAGCATCCTCCCTAACTCCGTTTCCGCCCCTACAAAATTAGTGCCACGATCACTGTACAGTTCAGCGCACATTCCTCGGCGAGCTATAAATCGTTTGAAAGCCGCTAAGAACGCCTGTGTCGTAAGATCTGACACGACCTCCAAATGCACTGCCTTGACTGCTAGACAGATGAATATTGAAAAATACCCCTTTAATGTTTTTGCACCTCGTCCTTTCCAGGTTTTGATGTCAAAGGGTCCTGCAAAGTCTACACCCGATCTGGAGAAAGGCCTTGCCATGCGAACTCTTGGCCCAGGTAAGTTCCCCATGAGTTGTTGCATTGTCTTCCCTTTGTGACGGAAGCAAGTGATACACTCATGCACCATCTTCTTCACCTTTCTCCTTAACGAAAAAATCCAGAACGCTGTGCGGATGTATGCCATCATTAGGGAAACACCACCATGGATTGTGTTTTTGTGTGCATCTCTTATGATAAGATGTGTGAGATGATGATCTGGTGCCAGAATAGATGGATGTCTCTGTTCGTCGTCCAAGTTTGAGTTCTGCAATCTCCCTCCAACACGTAGAATGTCGTCAGCATCTATAAACGGATTCAAGTTTAAGGTACGTTTAGGATATACCTTTTTTGCAACATCCATTTCAGGGAACATTTGTCCTTGTGAGGTTTTTATCAACAGTTTCATAGCCTTGTCAATTTCGTTAACCTTCAATGAACCTTTATACCTTGTTTCAGGTTTTTCCCGGCAGTTAAACACAAAACGAATGCAATAGGCTGGAATGTGACGAAGCCTTATTAACGAAGATTGCTTAAGCATAAGATTGATGACCTCATTGTCTTCCCCGAGTTGTTGCGTGACATGGAAAATGTTAGTCGTGTTCTCCTTTCGTTGCTCCAAGTCAGGGTTAATCCTTTTGGGCTGAATGGGAATCTCAAAGTTCCAATTCTCTCGTAGGAAACTTGGGCCCTTCCACCACAACTCGTTTCGTTTAATTAGTGATGGCAATATACCCCTCGAGGCGAAGTCAGCTGGGTTGTATTGGGTCGGAATGTGTTTCCACGAGCTGCAGTTCGTCAGGCGTTGAATTTCTGCTACACGGTTGGCAACGAAGGTTTTCCATCGGCTTGGCGGTGATGTGACCCAGGCGAGAGCAATCGTAGAATCTATCCACGCGTGTATCTCCAAATTCGTCAGATCCAGTGCCTTCTTGGTATAGTCGAGCAAAGTGGCTAACATAACCGCTCCACAGAGCTCAAGCCTTGGTAGACAAACTGTCTTGAGTGGTGCCACTTTCGTCTTGGCAAACATCAAGTGCTGGTGGACGTTGCCTTCCTCATCTTCGACACGCAAGTAGACGGCCGCCCCATATGCTTTCTCTGAAGCATCACAAAACCCATGTAGTTGCAGCTTTGTTGTGCCTCGTTTGCTCACTACATGTACCCACCGTGGAATCCTGATGTCCTGTATCTGCGGAAGTTCCTGCTGAAACGTCCGCCATCGCTCTTCTAGCTCTTGTGGTATTGGTTCATCCCATGTCACTCCTTGACACCATAATTCCTGCAGCATGATTTTTGCCTTGATCATACATGGAGCAATCCAACCCAATGGGTCAAAAAGTTTTGCGATTGAAGATAGCATGCTTCTTTTTGTCACGACTTTATCGTCTGAAAAGAAAGTTTTAAAAGAAAACGAATCTTCTTTTGGCAACCAGAGAATTCCTAACGCCTTTATGCCATCAACCGCTTCTATGGGTAATGTAAATCCCACTTCCCGTTGATCCGCAGGAATATCACGAAGAATATCTTCCGAATTGCTTGTCCATTTCCTTAGATGGAACCCAGCTGACTTTAGAACGCTTCTAGCTTCATTTCTCTTCAACAAGGCATCTTCGATTGAGTCGGCTCCTGATATGAGGTCATCAACATACATCTCTTCACGTACGGCTTTGGCACCCAGAGGAAAATGCTGAGCCTCATCCGCCGCCGCCTGATGCAACGTTCGAATAGCCAAGTATGGAGCACTGGCCGTGCCAAAAGTTACGGTCTCAAGTCTAAAAATCCTTAATTTCTCCGTAGGATGATTACGCCAAAATATAAGCTGGTAATTTGAGTCGTCGATTGGAACTCGAATTTGGCGATACATTTTCTCGACGTCCGCTGTAAATATAATTTTGTGTAATCGCCACTTTAAAATTACTTTGAAAATATCTGTTTGGATTTTAGGTCCAGTCATTAAGTGTGAATTCAACGAGGATTCGTCCGAACATTTTGCTGCAGCGTCAAAAACAACGCGAAGCTTCGTAGTTGTGCTCGACTCTTTGAATACCGCATGGTGAGGAATGAAGAAATGGTGTGGTGAATCCAGTATGGTATTCGTTTCGTCAACCTCTGTCATCTGTTGAAGCTCCTTATATTCATTTAAGCACTTAAAGTACTCCTTGTGCAGTGTGGGGTTTTCCTGGAATCTTCTTTCCAGTTGATGAAACCTACGTAAGGCACCTAACCTCGAGGCACCAAACCCAGGTTTACATCCGTCTTTAAATGGCAGCGATACCTCATATCGCCCATCAGCCAGTCTTGTAGTTGTCTTGAGATAATGTTCTTCACATGCCTTGTCCTCAGCAGTCTCCTTAATGTCGAATGGCAACTCCTCCAGTTCCCAGAACCTTCGCAGCTGAGTATCTATGTCGAAAACCTGTAAAAAGCTGTGGACAGGTTTTTTATTTTGTGAAATAACCTTCCCAAGGATAAGCCAACCTAACTCTGATTCCTGTGCGATTGGCGATCTTTCATCATGACCCCGTATAATGGATCCTAGAATAAACTCAGAGTAAACGTCGGCTCCCAGGAGAATGTCAACAGTTGCAGGCTTATCGAATTGTGGATCAGCTAACCTTAAGCCCTCGATGTGTTCCCAGTTTTGTTGAGCTAGAGGCTTGGATGGCAACAGATTAGTCAGCGACTTGAACACGTAGGCCCGGGTATTTGTTTCGAATGGTGTTACCAGCGACCCAAAGGTAAGATTTACATACCGCTGACATGAACCATTACTGATTTTTCCCAATCCAGATACCTCAATGAATGTTCGCCGTTGATGAAGCCCTAATAACTGGACAGCGGATTCAGTAATGAACGTTGCTTCCGATCCAGGATCGACCAGTGCCCTAAGATGATAATAGTTGCCCTTTGAAGACCTCACTTTCACAACGGCTGTGGCAAGAAGCACACTTGGTTGATCTACCCCAAGAGAGACAGATTGGTTAATCCTTGATTTTATGTGGAAAGTTTGTGTACCTATAGTAGTGTTAGTACTAACCTTTGCAATATTCGACCCTCCACAGTTGACATGCAGCAGAGAGTGGTGTTTCTGCTTGCAGTAATAGCAGCGCACACTGCTTTGGCATTGACTAGTCCGGTGACTGTATGCTAGACAGTTCCGGCAAACACCGATTCTGTCCACTGCCTTAGATCGTTCACAGATCTCCATGGCAATGAACTTCTGACAAGTTCGAAGGGAGTGCTGACCTCTACCACATACCTGGCATGCAAACTGCTTCTTCCCGACGTGCAACACCGTTTTCTTCTCGACCGCAACAGCCTTGTGTACAGAAGAACCGCTGACCTTGATGCCACTCGTTCCAGCTACTGCTTCCAAGGTTCGAAAACGTGTCTCCAGGAACTCTGTAAATTGTCTCAGTGTTGGCAACTCCTTCGAACTACCCAACTTCTCCTCCCACAAACGCTGAGTAAAAGCAGGTAATTTTTGCACCAGAATGTAAATTAAAATATCATCCCAAGAACTAACTGGCAATCCTAAATTGTCTAGAGCATGGAAACATTCCTGGGACGTGTCCAGTAGGGACTTGATGTTGCTTGCCGTCTCCTTCGTCAACTGCTGCTGCTCAAAAAAAAGTTGGAAATGAGCGTTTACCAACACTCGCTTGTGGTCGTATCTGGCGACAAGCAGTTCCCATGCTTTGTCATAATTGCCAGAATACAAACCTAAATGCTGCAACAAACGAGCAGCTTCACCTGTAAGAGACGACTTCAAATAGTGAAGCTTTTGGATTTCACCCAGCTTTTTATTTGTGTGGACTAACGACAAAAAGACATCGTGGAAAGCCCGCCACTTCGTGTACGAGCCCTCAAAATGTGGTATTTGAATTTGGGGCAATGAAAGTTCATTGCAAGAAGCACCTGTGGATTCACCTTCCACAATCTTCTCCTTGGATGCTAACTTGGCATTATCTATAGCGTCGACCAATTCACCTCGGTAAGTGAAATATGTTTCTTGAAGCAGATCAAAAATTTCATCAAAATCTTCTTCTTCCAGACCTTCTTCGATTTCTCCTCGTCGAATCTTCGCTTGAAGACCAAGCGCATTCTTGAAGTTCCCTTCTAGAATAAGAAGACGACTTGACAGATAGCTGGCTGTACGACGTGATGCTCCAGTCTTCTTGAAGTTGGAGTGGTCACGAAGAATCTGCTCCAGAACACCTTTCTGATCTGCACCCGTGGACAATTTCGACATTTTTAAGGTTTTTTTTTGTAAATTAATTAATTATAACCCAATGTATGTATGTATCAAGTACAATTAAATTTTATTAGATTATTAGATACAGTGTTAAATGATATTTAATTAAATATTTTATTTCAGCAACTTACGACCTTTGATTAACTTTGCCCAGCTGGTGACAGTTGAGGTTAAAGTTGAAATTAATTTTTACACGGCGCGGGAAATGCGATTTCTGCAAAACCACCGAGAGAGTCTGTAAGTCTTAAAAGAAGAAAGACAAGGGGCAAGACACCGACCGCGAGGGAGTAAATGTCTGTAAGTTTATGTTTTATATATATCTATATATATTTTTTATTTTTTTTGTACACTTGCACTTTATTCTTGCACTTGCACTTGCACTTTTTATTTTATTTTCTTTTAAATGTTTAATGTTTTGTGAAGTCTCTTAAGTATCTTTTCTTGTATATACATATATATGTATGTTTGTACGTTTGAACCTTGCACTTTTTTCTTTTTTATATGTTTAAATGTTTAATTTTATGTGGAGTCTTTCTTCGGCTCGAAAAGGACCAAATGTTGGGGTATGTAAGGCTTTTTTACTTTTTTCTGTGCTATGTGTGGGGTTAAAAATGGGTGAAAATGCGGGTTTTAAATAAAACACGTTTATTCTTCTTTAAGGGTTACAGCCAAGAGAAAGATCTTTATTATTTTCCGGAAATTCTTCCATTTTTACGTTCACAAACTGTCATACAAAATATAAATGTACTAAATAACATATTTCCAATTCGTTACGTTACGTTTTCCTTGTTACATTAGATTAAGTTCAATTAATTTAACTTAGATTTAACATAGATTACAATATTTTAATATTCAAATGAACTAATTATTTTAACTAAAAATATATGTATATTAGTTATACATTTTTATTCACGAACACACCTTTTGAAACATCCGGCATATTCAGCAAAACAGCTAACAGATTATGTTAGTTATCAAAAAAAAATATTGTAGTTTTCGGTAAGTTGTTTATTCTTTTATCAATAAATAATACAAAATGGTATTATAATAAATTAATTTATTCCAACAAAATATGAAGGAGAAAGTATGCAGAAGCACAAACATTTTATTAAAAAACCCTGCCCACACATAAATTTCACAGCCCTCAAACAAAACCTTGTCAGTATTCGGGCGTGAACGCTTCAAACTTTTATCGAAAACTCGGTATTCGATGCGGTATGAAATGGGCGTAAGAAAACAAATTTAAAAGAAATGTCTATACACATTTTGCTTTTGCTTTATTTTTCTTTATTTATTTAAGTTCTTCCATGCTTTGCAAGAAGTCTTATGTAATACATACAAGGGAAATTGCTATTGTTTTTTCAAAGAAAACGCATGATCCCGTCACGCGGTAGTGGCCCTTTATATCAGGTAGATAATACAAAGGTTTTTGTTCAGCTGAAACGTTTTATAAAAGACTCTAACAAGGTTTAAGATTTATGGCACATAATTTTCATACATTACGAGGAACTTGAAACTCATTCATTGTTTGGTTTTTTATACATAGGTTTCTACCTATAAAACCCAGTCTATGCTAACGTAATTCGCATGCTTACGCAGCAACATTAAATTATGTTTAAGGGGGCTGATGACTTCTTAAGCAAGAAGTTCCTTCCGTCTTTACACTGGCTTATATATGCCTTTACCACCTCCTGCTGCCTTTGTGGTTGATTTCTGGTAAATAATACTCCGAAGCAGAAATACGAGTACGGAGGAAAAGAACCCCTAGCGTGTGGCATACGTATATATCCTGTTTTTTCTCTAAGTATGCTTACTCTTGTAGTATGTGCGGCTTTGGATTTCAATGTAAAATTAAAAGTTTGTCAGGTTCTCCAAATTTATGATTTCTCTTCGGTTTGGAAGCAAAGCGTTTATTTTTTTTACGTTGTTTGTTTGCGCCTTGCCCTGGAATACCCATACTGGTGAACTAGTTTACCCATACACATAATCCTATGGGGTGTTTGCAAGGCCACGCTTAGATAGCACGCGATATTGTGTTTACTGCAAACTGTCACGCACTTCCGAAATGCTTGCTAAGATCCTAAGCATACAAATTTATGCTTCTGAAAAGTCAGTCTGGGGACAATGATTTACCGTCACATAGCACAAACTTTTGTTGCACCCCTTTTTTGAATTACTCCTTTTGGTTATTTTTAAATAAGCTATTTGTGTACTTTTGTGTGTCTCCACAAGCTGATTAATTTTGAAGTTAACATCGGCAAGGAAGTTAAGCTTAGAGCCTTTACTACTCAGAAACAAGTTGATATTAGCCTTGAAAATTGAGTCATAAAACCTGGTACGACAGGTTTTGTCTATCGAACCGTAATTTGTTCAAAATGATGTGTAAGCGTGGATAGAAAAAAAACTGATTCGAAATTATTGTAAGATGATGGTAGAATATTTTTCACAAATATGTAGTTGTTTGGTGGGAAAATTGCGTTTTGGGAAAAAATGCATAGGAAAATAATAAGATTATTTATACCTCCTCAATATGTAAGTTCTCACCCAAATATTATATTTAGTACATACATTTTCCATATTCAGTTCCCAGGTAATGCAATTATAACATACTAAATAGGAAAATTTAGTTCATTCCCATTTGCATTTCCATTCACACACCATACGAAGTGCAGTGTTACAAGTTTCGTCCCCACATAATAAAACTTTTTAATTTCTAGGAGTTTTGTATTGATCAAGCTACATTATTTGTATAAGCTAAGCAAAAGAAAATGTTATAAATATGATAAAAATAAGGGTTTGGTTGTTAAGTTTAAATTGCGGAATAATGGCTTGCACATATATGGTGTGTATAATGTACATATATCTACCCATTTGTATTAATATATATAATTTAGGGTGGTCCTTATTTTTAAGAGTGTGATTTTTTTCGAGTACTCTGACTTTTTGGTGCTTTAAAACTGAAATATTACCTTTTTTTTTCTTTTAAATCACGTTAACACGTTCCGCCGTGAGCTTAAAGTTTACACAGTGTCAATGCAACTACAAGAGCACTTCATTGACTCTTGTAGATTTTTTTTCAAGTCTCTCTTGTATACTCATATTTCTATTGCTTTTTCTAAGCAAGCGTAGGTGACGTTTTTAAATAAATAAACTTCTGTTAATGTGTCAATTGCGGCTTTTAAGTACCTACTTAGTTCTTGGAAAGTTAAATTACTAAAAATTAAAATGCCGCAGGAGAAATAGGTTTTGGTAGGTTCTTTAAAAATCAAATTCTCGGTTATGAATAACCCTCAAAACGAAATGTACAATATTTAGGGTTTTGCCTTATAATATGTGAAAAGTAAAGTTAAATTTGGCAAATGCTGATAGTTTGGTCGTCGATAAGTGCCTAATATTCTTTAAAAAGGCAAGAGTTCCTACTCGTAATCGATGTTATTGCTTTAAATAACTAAGAAAACTTTATAGCGAGCTGCGTAACATTGAAAAAAGTAAAAATAAAAATACCGAGACATCACAAGCAAAAAAACAACAGTTTTTTCGGAAACCTTAAACGATTTATTTGATATGGCGCACGCAACTGCCTTAGATTTGATAAAGATAGAAGACGGTAAACAATTTCTACTCTTACAAAGGCAAAAAGGTCGACTTGATTGCATTCGTGGAATGGATCTGAAACTTACATGTATCGAAAATGGAAAGGAATCTCGTGACATGAGAATAAAGGAACAAACTGAGGCTAAAAGTTCATCCTATTCGCATGAAGGTTGGTAGTAAATTTTATATTTATAAATGTTGGACTAAAAAATGTATTTCACTAGTGGAACTTTATTCATAATTTCCATCTGCGGCAGAGGAACTTGGTTGGCAGTGGTTGAAAATTATTGTAGTTCTGAATTACCAGTTCCAGAGCAACTTGAAGATGAAAATAATTCTGGTCCTGACCTAGCAGTTCCAGGACCGTCATGCTCGAAAGGGCAGGGGAAGATATTTTAACTAGCAGATTTCAGCAGCACTCGATAAATCCAATATATGACAGAGATGACAATTGGTTAAAAATTACCTTTCGGATCGTTCAATACAATTTGTCTTGGATGGTTTCAAGTCCGATATTCACAAAATAAATGCTGGTGTACCTTAGAGCTCCGTTCTGTCTCTGACACTCTTTTTAATTTTCATCAACGATTTCTTATTTGCTACTTATAATCCAATATATTCCTTTGCTGACGACAGCAGAAGAAAGCAGAGAGCTTTTCATATTCGTTCCCTGAATTACGTCCCTGCAATTCGGCTGTAGAACGTGAACGCCAGCGTATGTTAAGCTCATCAAATTCTGATATTAACATCATAACTAATTGACTAATTAATTCTAACAGAGTAGAATTTATTGCTTCCAAAACACAATGCTGTCGGCTGCCGTTAAAGCGAAATTTAAACACCCAGCTATTATCAATGAATGGTACTTGCATCGTCGAAACCGATAAACTTTCCATTCTCGGTATGTGTGTCACTGACAACTTACGTTGGAATGACCACATATTCGATGTCGTTAAAAGTGCTGCGAGATGTCTAGGTTTCCTCAAGCGATATAAGAAATACTTCACCCCCTCTGACCAGGCCACAATATATAAGGCATTTACATTACGTTAGAGTGCGTTTCTTGCTTACTTTTAAAACTAAGTACATATTGTACGTTGTTGTATAAGCATGTTATTATAATTGAATTATGTTTAATCTATGTTGAGCTAAGATTGGAAACAGGATGAGGTGATACAGATGAAATAAGCAGCTCTTCTAGCATTAGAACGTTGTTTGCGAAATGTTGTCTTGTGAGTTGGCAGCTTTGGAGTGTGTGATATACACTGAGAATTTCATTGCATGAGTTGGCAGCTTTGGTGTATGTGATATGCAATGCGAATTTCATTGCATGAGTCACACCTCTTTATTGAACATCGTATGCCCTAGCCATAATCTACATTATTTGACTGCTTGCAATCGGCTTAATGAATTGTTTTAGAGAACTTTCGCTAGAGAGGATTTACGCATTTGTAAAAAGGAGCTAGATTGGTTCCACGGATTCTCTGCATCTTCACGAATTTTTGTTAAGAGTTGAGTCCATACAGCTTTTGCAAATGGCGGCGACAGAAGGGGCATTTTAATATCTTCACGGGCGCCAGTATCCGCTGTTTCATTTCCCGGTATCGCAACATGTCCAAGTGACCATATTAAATGAATTCTCGGGTAATTTGAAGACAAAAAAGGCTCGAAGGCTCTGAATGATGGCAGTTTTGTTTCTCTTGTTTCAGATACTGCGTATGGCGCTAAGGGCATCACTGTCTTAACCGTTCTTGATGTTATGAATTCAAATACCTCCACTAGTGCCATAACTTCGCCAGTGAATGAGCTTTGGTTGGGTGTTGTGAGTTGCTGAGTAATTATCATATCACATTTACTGTCCAGCCTGTGGACGTAGTAGCCTGTGAGTCCATTGTTGCAGGAGACATCGGTGTATAAGGCACAATCAAAATTGCCGGTGGCTATTATTTCAGAGAATTTCTTCCTGTAGACTTCCGCTTGTGTGTGGTCTTTTGGTGTCCTGTCTAGAAAGGTGTTTACTTTCATTGCTGGGAACATCCAGGGTGGTTTGGTATTGTCGTAATTGGTGGACATTGGAATAGCCGTTTATGATCACCTTCAAAGAAATAAAGAGGACGCTTTTGATTTATCTATTTTTAACCACTATTCTGCCGGTCCTACGTATTTCATACATATAGTGGATGATTGATGTCCATGAGACTTTTTACAGCAATCTTAGTCTGAGCGATAATTTTCTATATCTACAAAGCTTAGAGTGTTTGTTTCTGCGAACCAAGCGCAAAATGCTTACATTTTGCTCCGAATTTTCGCACCACTTAAGTGATTTTAGCAAGGGCTGCTCTAAAGCGTCGTTAACCTCATTTGACTTTCCCGAAGCTAACAGGAAGATATTGTCCGCATACGTTACAGTTGAGTCAACATAGTCATTATATAGTACAGTAGGTATTGGTGAGCCCTATGGAACTCCGTTTGCTATAGGAGTAGATGCTGAATAGCGTCCATTAACCCTCACGATAAAGACCCTATCCGACATAAACGAGTTGATTTTTGTTGATACTCCACTGATGGAGTTGTTTTATAGCTCGAAAGATAGTAACTCTCTCAAATGCTTTCTCCAAATTCATGGATAAGAGGAATGCGAACTCTACATGCACTGCTTGGTCAAGCATGTCCAGCAGTGTTTGAGTGCCTCTTCCTTGTCTAAAACCATGTTGACCATGATTTACATGTTTTTCTAGAGGCCATTTCGACCTGTTCTCTATTATTTTTTCCATTAATTTAGACAGGACGAAAAGGAGAGATATCGGATGGAAACCGTCGAAGGAACGTTGATCAGCATTGTACTGAACCAAATAGGCTTTCTTCCATTCTTGCGGGAATACACCTCTTTCTAAAATAATATTGTACAAGTTAATCAGTCTTAATATCGTTTCTACTGTTAGCCGTTTGTTCATTTTGAATGTTATTTTGTCTGAACCAGGTGTGGAGACTTTAATTCCTCTAAGGGTTTCCACGACTTCTAGAAATTGGTGAAATGGTTTCGGAAGAAGTACTCGTATTGAGGGGGAGGGAGTCGATGTAAAATGAAATTCCTAGAACCTTTTCGGGTAAATAAAGGACATAAGGCATTGTTCAATTAATAATATAGTTCAGTTCATAATATATTAATAGAATTTAATTTAATAATTATTATAGAATAGTATATATACGACAGAGCTAAAGCAATTAAAAATGAAAACAACTTTTCGTACTTGTACGTAAATAGGGGAGTCATTTTATTAAAAAAACAAAAACATCTTCTTAAACCTATTAAATTAAGTTCTTTGGAAGATATTGAAAATATGGCCAATATAATTGAATTCCTTTCTATTAATTTTAGTGTAATGTAACTTCGAAATTCAAATTATGTTCAAGATAAGGATAGTAGCTTCGAATGTAATTTTGATAAAAAGATATTCTTTTATTAATAATCAGTTTGCTTTTAGAGTCGATAAGTCCATAGGGGATGCGTTTTGCAAATACGACAGCTAGTACAATAAAAATATACTGCTGTTATTTTATTGATATCTCTGAGGCGTGTCGAGCATGATATATTAACAAACAAATTAGGAAAAACGGGTATTATGGTTATATGGTTTCTTTCCTATCTTAAAGTATTAAAACTGGTGTGCTATAAGGTTCAGTGCAAGGTGATAATAATAATAAGTGATACATAATAATTTATACAACAAAATTTAACAAATATTTTATTCACCCTCTTAACACCATTGTGTTTGAATGGTTAATTTAATTAAAGTTTTATACTTGATACATTCGACATTAGTTTTAGTCAAACTTCAGAATATATATGTTTCATTTTCAGTCTATAATGAATCACTTCTAAAACTCTTCTTATTTTTTTCAGAATTTGTGGTGATTAAGATTTCGGATTCAATAATTGTATAGTTGTATCTTTTTGTTAATTGAAAAATGAATTAAAAATAACAAATTAAAAAAAAATAAACAAATAAATAAATGTTAAATAAGTTCTTGCAAGTGCTTACTCTATAATCATTAACAACTTGCATTCCTGCAGTATGTTACAGAGTTTTGAGAACCAATTTGCAGATATTTCCATTCAAAATCAAATTTGGGTAAAAATTAAAGGAAATCCTCAACAAAGTGTTGTTTACTCAACTTGTTTACAATAAATAACAGGACACGAAAATAATTGTACATGTTCGCACGACAAACATTCATTCATCTTTTTCACACGACGCACTGTTCCCAAAAGTCAGTTCAGTTCAGTTTTAATGCATTTTATTATCTTAACACTAACTCTTACATTCTAACAAAAAATGCTTAAATGCTAGCTTACAATTACTTAACAATCTTATGCTAACTTACTGGCCACACACAGGCACTCTAAGCTAATCTAAATTCATATATCTATGTCTTTCGACTTCATTTACATTTTATTTATAAATTTTTATTTTGTTTATTTACTTACTTTATTTTTTTTATTTTACTTAGGGCTAAGAAAAAATTTATAAGAAAAAACATAGATTATGGATGCAATTTTTTATTTTTTATAAAAACTTAATATCTAACTTAAAAATAAACCTTAGCCTACCTAACCTAAATGCACAATACACACATACACACACATAGACATTATACACAATTATATACATATATTAGTATATACCTTTGTATACACTAGTACATGTATATATTTCTTAAAAGCTAACCTAAACCTATGCAAGCTGGCCATCGCTATTCACAGAGAAAACGGATTGGTCAGCTCTGCCTCATTAGTGAGGCTGGTCCATAATTGACGGAAACGACGACGAAACATCTTCTCCATCATTCAACCACCAGAAATGTTGGTGCTGCCGAACGGCATCCCTCCTATCGCGATTCTCCATCGCCCTACTGAACCTGAGACGATCCATACTGCCGTACTGTAGTATTTGAGTGGCCTGTCCCCAGCTGTCCGAGCGACACGGAAGATTAACGGGACCGCTGATCTATCCTGGATCAACCCTATCTGATCAAGGTAGAGGAATGCTTCCGGTGGAACGAAGCCGTCAGAGCGCACACTCTCGTGGTAAAGGTAATTGGGGTAGTAAGCCCCAGATATCAGGTTATTCGTCGAGGTCATTGCTCTTGCAATGTGCCTTCGAGTCAGCTTAATTACGAAGTTGTCCACTCGTATTAGGTTCGCCCTGTTGTAAAGGACCTCATTAGGATAGAATTTTATGTACTCAGACTCTGGTGTTCTGTATAAGCGAAGACAAGTCCTGAGACAAGCCCTCTCAAACACCCGAATCTTTTCCAATAAACTTGCTCTTACATTGAACCACACGGGACAACCAAATACCAGCATGGGCCTGATAAGGGCCATGTAGCAGATTACCTTTACCCTCGCATCGAGTTGGCTGCTATAAAACAGTCTCTTTGTAAGGGCAAAAGCACCTCTAGCTCTGGCCAGAGCAGCATCTACATTTTTGCCAAAATACAGAAACTGATCTAGCCAGATTCCAAGGTACCTGACTACATTTCGACAGGCAAGAGGCTGTCCGTGTTGTCCAATAATCGAGAACTTTCTCCAATTTTTTCTGGTATCCCTACAGGCTCTAGACAACGGCGTCCTAAAGAGAATGGTTTCCGACTTCTGAAAGTTGATTTTCAACTTCCAGTCATCGCAAAATCGTCTTATCTTATCGAAGTCACGCTGTAAGAGAGTATTAATAACCTCGATTTTTGTACCTGTTCTGTACGCTATCAAATCGTCTGCGTACGCAATAGTATGGGGAAGCGAACCTATCAAGTCGCTGGTAAAAATGTTAAATAGGATCGGCGAATTGACCGCGCCTTGCTGAAGACCATTTTTAATTTGAAATATTCCAACAGAAGTCATATCACCATTTTTCACGATGAACTGTGTGTTAGTTAGCATATTATAAAGAATGTACAAGAGTGGTTTATTGATCCCCAGCCTATTCAGCTTATAGAAAAGACCCTCTAACCATACGGTCGGTCTCGAAGGCCTTCTGCAAGTCAACAAGGCAGGCACCAGTACATTGTTTTTTGCTTTTGTTCCATTGGATATCGGACACCAGTTTAGACGCGGCATGTGAGATATCATGTCCCGCCTTAAAACCGAATTGATTATCCGGAACTATATGTTTGTCCTCAACCCACCTAGACAGAGCTCTATTGATTACTTTTTCAAAAACCTTACTGATATTCGGAAGGAGACTTATCGACCGGAGATTCGCCGGATTGGATATATCCTTTCCCTTTTTTGGGATAGGTTGAACCACCGCCGTTTTCCAATGCGCTGGATAATGTGCATTATTCATTGCATTATTAAACAGGGTGGTGTAAATGTCCACCGCTTCTAGAGGAAGATGTCGAAGCACGATGTTCGGAATACCATCGGTCCCCACTGATTTCTTAGCCCTGATTGTGTCGAAGATCTCATGGAGTTCTTCCTTCGAAATGAACGGGGGTAGGTCACCCTCTATGGCAATGACATTATTGGCTGTATTTTCGTCGGTGAACCGGGTGAAATCAGAGCCCTCGGATCGCCAGTTCCCTATTTTATTTCGAATGCAGAAGTCGTGCACCAAGACGCGATTGTCCACGTCGTAATTAGGGCCAATGGTATCAGTGTCCTTGTATACTTCCCGGAAAGTCGCCCCTATGGTCTCAACCTTCTCCTGTGAATCCTCGTTGTCTGTTGTCCGGGCTATTTTAAGACACTGAAGGTCGTTTTGATTTTTTCTCCGAAATATTTTATTTATTTGCGGAAACATATTCGGGTTGCTGGTGTTTACAGCCCGAACCTTGTTGTTCCAATACAAACTTACAGAAATTCTGTAATTTTCTTTTATTAGCGTTTGAATATTTTTAATCGACGACTTCAGTGTCCTAATCTCCGGGTCTTGTCGGTCAGTTAACTGTCTGTACAAGTTTTTAAGTCTTGTCAGAAGTCTACTTTTCTGTCGGTGCAGTGCGTCAATAGTAGGATTGCGGAACAGGTCTTCGTTAGTCGTACGTCGATACCGCGGTATTGTAGTGTCCATAGTTTGTTTAATTGTCTCGTCCATTTGTTTTAGGTAATTGTCGATCTCCTCGTTTGACAAATTCCTATTGGACAGTGGGTGGAGCGTGTTCGAGGAGAGCGCTCTAGTCAAGGTTGCGGAGAAGCGTGTCCATCGAGTCTTACTGTAGTTGTAAGTATATCTTTGGACAAACTCCTCCAATTCCGCAATTTCGTTGGGAACCGTAATTTCGTTGCTAAAACCGCAATGATCGCTGTCATACACGAATGTGCGCAGACAGTTTAATGTTTGTAAATTCGTACCTGTCAGTCGTATACGTTCGTCGTACATCAGTAGATCCAAATAAGACCCGCCTCTGGGAAACGACGGGTTATCCGTCGCTTTAAGACCGAGTCTGTACATGACATCGTGCTGACCCCACCAATCGAGTAGTAGGTTCCCTCTAGTATTTGGCAAATTATTTCCCCAATCTCTGTGTCTAGCGTTGAAATCCCCGCCGATTATAAAATAATTCTCCCCCGATTCCAGCCTCAGAAGTCGAAAAAGCGTGTCGAGCTCTGTAATGAATAGGGTGGATTGTGAAGCCTCAGGTGCATAAACAGAGGCCAAGTACAGCCGCTTTCCACTGCGGAGCGGAATGTAAGTGACAACTGCCTCCAACACCTGGAACCTGCGCAACACTCCCTTGTACACTCTGTGAAATTTTATACCTTCTTTAATGAAGATCGCGACACCACATCCACGTTTGGATCTGGGCCGGTTTCTTCTTCTAACAATATAATTATTGTACTCCAGTTTGTGATCATCGGTTAGCTTGGTTTCGCTAGCGAAAAGCACAACAGGAGTTTGGTCTTGTAGCAATTTAAACATTGCGGCTCTTCGTTCGATCCTAATCAGTGAATTAACATTCACCGCAAGGACCTTCAAAGTTTGCTCCACCCTGTGCGTACCCATTACGGCATGTGTTGCGTTAGGCCCGGCAGCAACGCGTAAATCTGGTCCACCCGCTTGGCCTGTTCTTGAACCTGCTTTTGCAGCTGAGCCATCTGCCCTTGGACTGCGAGCAAGATGGCTAGCATGTTAGGTGCAGCTTCCGTTGTTTTCGGCATCGGCGCTGGAGAAGCAACAGTCGCTTGCTGTACTGTAACCCCCCTACCTGATGCCATTTGGGCGTAGGAAATTTGGGGCGTGACGGCTGGTGTTTGAAACCTAACAGGTGAACGTTTGACCTCCACCTTCTGCTGCCGCGCCAATTTTGCTTTTTTAATGTCGGTGAACTTTGGACAACCCCGATGGTTTGCGGTGTGTCCCACGTTCCCACATAATACGCACGAGAGCTGCGACCTATTGGATGCTCCGTCAACACCCAGAGCACACTCCTCGGAACTGTGGTTCTTTGCGCACTTCACGCATCGAGGCTGCATTTGGCAGTTCGACGCCGCGTGCCCGAACCTCTGGCAGCGAACGCATTGTATAACGCCTTCGCTCCTTTTTAATTTTTCCCAGTGAATCACCTGATAGTCTAGGACATTGATTCTCCTTAGACCATCCATACGACTTTCGAGACTGAGCTGCACCAGGAAGAACGGCAGACTCCGTTTCTCCCGCCTGGCTCTAGCTGTCGTAAATGGCTTTACCCCCACAAACTTGAGTCCTTCGCACTCCTTCTCTTTGAGCAGTGCAAGGACCTCCTCAGGATCAGAAGAGGGTTCCAATCCCTTCAGCCGCATCGATTGCCTCTTTTCACACTTCGGTGTAAATGAGTAGTGCTCCGTCGTCGTTTCCTTTAGGAGCTCTTTCACTTTCCCGTACCCCTCCACTGTATTACAGTGGATGACATGGCGATCGTTCCCCAATCGCTTAATATTAAAAGTATTACCAATTACCAACTTACACAGGTCCTTGGTTTCATTTACCTCTAGTTTAGAGGTGTTGATAGGAGGCAAATTCTCCTTCTTCTTCTTCTGCTGCTGCTGCTGTTGTTGTTGTTGCTGCTGCTGTTTTTTCAGCTGCTGTGTTTTCGTTTGTAGTTGTTTCTGCGGCTGCTGTTGTTTCTGCTGCTGCTGGTTTTGTTGTTGCTGCAGTTGTTGTTCGTGCTCGTTTTTTTTGTTGTTGTTGGGCATTTACTCTTTTTTTGTTACAATAGGAGGGGATTTCAGACTCCTCCTCCTTTTAATGGCTTTCGCCACGACACCGGCAACACTATTGTTGCCCTTTGCATCTCCCGTTATGGGAAGAGCGGAACGTTCTCCACTATCCATCGCGTTCTTTCCTGAAGGTTTTTTTTTTTTTTTTTTTTTGATAATAGTATTTATTTACACAATTTGTGACAAATAAAAAAATAAAAAAAAAAAAAAGTTTCAAGTTTGGCTTGGGGATCGAACTCGCGTCCCACGATTTAATCACCGACGCCGCTACCCGCTTGGCTGTCGAGTCAACTAGCAAATTTTTGATCAATTGTCTATATGAAAACAAAAACTGACTTGGTTTCTTTTTCACTGCGAAAAGCCGAGACACGTGTTTTCTCTATGGAGATCTGCGAACGACTGACTGTTCCCAAAATCTAATTGACACATGGACCCATATATCCGGCGCATGCAACAAAAGTCATGAGAAGATGATATCAGCAAACTTATCTGAGCCGAACACAAACTGCTGACTAGGCGTCTCGCAGGAATCACCAGATGGTCAATCGATGGTGTAAGTAATAAGTATTAGAATAAGTTTATTTTAGAGTTTGATTTAGATTACATGAATAAAGTTCCGTTCTTCGGAGTAGAAGTTAAAAAGTTTTTTTTTCTATAACAAACAAATCAAATATTTATTAACTTAATCAATATAGGATAATGAGAGATGAAACAAATTTTTACATAAATCTGTTCTGAAACATATAAAATTCTGATGAGCGGATTATATAAAACCCAATAATTGACTCATCTGTGGCAAATGCACTCACGTAAGTCAGTCGTTCACGGACTTTCATAGAGTGCAGATGTGTTTAGGCTTTTCTCTCGCGATAAATGAAGTAAAGTGCTATAAAGTGTCATTTTAATACAAACTTTCTGTATACCGATTTGGTCTAGTCGAAGCCTACGTGGTGTGACAATCGCGAGACCTGGGTTTGATTCCCGCTAGACAATTGTTTTTTTTTTTTTTTTTTTTTATACTGTGACAGTGTAGATAAATAGGAACAAAAAAAAAACAGAAGAAATCACGTGACATGTGATAGAGAGCGTTCTGCTCTCCCATTAGCGGGAAAAGCTAGTGGCAGCAGAAAAAAAATGAAGGAAATTTTAACGTCAGGCAACCAACAAGTCATGGTAGCAGACGGCGATGCCAAGCGGAGGAAGCCCCTCTCTGACGAAATCCATCGAAAAGCTGCCGAGTGGATTAAGGGACGTGGCGGCATCAACATCAACAACGGCAGCAACAAACTCTACATGTCATGAGTCGGACATTGACGACGGCTCATATGTATCACATGGGGGCAAAGGTCGTTTCATGGGAATCGACAACAGCTTCGCAGCTCTGGCTGCCTAAGAATCGGACGACGAAGAGGATGAAGCTGAAGCTATATATAGAAGCATCAGAGAGCTAGAGGCAAAGGTGCTTGCCACTAAGGCAAAACAAACAGCTAGACGAGAAAAGGAGCAACAGTTATGCTCCCAATAACTAGAACAACAACCACAGCAAAAGGTTGCAAACCAGCAACAGTTACAACAGCAAATACAGAGCAAACAAACACAAAAACAAAAGCTAACACAGCCGCCACAACAACAACAAAAGCTGAAACAGCAGCAAACAAACACAACAACAGCACCCAAAAATACATCAGCAAAAGCAACAGCAGCAGAGACAACAACAACAGCAAGAGCAGAAAACCACCAAACAAAAAGTGCCACCAATTAACACTTTTAAATTAGAGTTGAAGCACACCATTGAATAATGTAAGTCGGCCATAGGCAACAACTTTTTTATAAAAAGATTGTCACTAGATAGACATGCGATCCACTGTAACACAGTGGAGCGCTATTATAAAATAAAAAAATTACTGAAGGATTCGACGACGGAGTTCTTCTCCTACACCCCGAAGGGGGACAAGCTGCAAACAATGCTGCTAAGGGGATTGGAACCGTCGACTGATCCGGAGGAGCTCCTTGCACTGCTGAAAGAGGAGAAGTGCGAAGGGCTCCAATTCATGGGGGTCAAGCCTTTCACCACAGCCAGAGCCAAAAGGGAGAAGCGGCAACTGCCGATTTTCCTGGTCCAACTAAGTCCCACCAGCAATCTGGATGGTCTAAGGAGTATTAAAGCCTAGACTACCAGGTTGTCCATTCGGAAAAATTAAAGAGGAGCGAAAACATTTTACAATGTGTTCGCTGTCAAAGGTTGGGGTACGCCGCTTCGAACTGCGAAATGCAGCCTCGATGCATAAAGTGCGGAAAGAACCACAAGTCCGAGGAATGCGCTCTGGATAAGGACGGCGCGTCTGAAAAAGCCAACTCTCTTGTGGTTTGTGTAGGAACACGGGACACACCGCAAATTATCGGGGTTGTCCCAAATTCCAGTATATCAAAAGAATAAACCTGGCCCGGCAGCAGAAAGTGGAAGTGAAACGTCCACCCGTGCATTTGCAAACACCAGCCGTTACTCCCCATGTTACCTACGCCCAAATGGCGGCAGGTAGGGGAAATACGGTACAGCAAGCGAAGGTTGCTTCTCAGGACACAGCGTCCAGAGCACCTGAACCAGTACCTGACATGCTAGCTATCTTGCTCTCTATCCAAGGGCAGATGGCTCAGCTACAACGTCATTTGACTGAACAGACCGCGCGGGTGGGTCAAGTATACGTACTGCTGCCTGGCCTAATGCACCTTTTGCCGTAATGGGTACGTACGTGGCGGAGCAAACCCTGAAGGTCCTTGCTGTGAATGTGAATTCACTGATTAGGCTCAAACGACGAGCCGCACTATTTAAGTTGCTTAAACACCAAGCCCCTGATGTGCTTTTGGTTAGCGAAACTAAGCTTACCAAGAGACACAAAATGAGGCACAGAAGATACAAAATAGTACGGAGAAACCGACCCAACTCCATTCAGGGAGGTGGCGTTGCAATTTTCGTACGAAAAGGTATACATTTTAAAAGAGTATACAGTCCTATAGTACGTAGGTTCCAGGTGCTGGAAGCATGCATCGTGTATATCCCTCTCCGTAGTGGAAACCGGTTGTACTTGGTGTCTGTCTATGCACCTAAGGCTACTCAATCCACCTTATTTATCACAGAGATCGAGACACATTTTCGATTTCTGAGGCAGGAATTGGAAGACAACTATTTTATTATCGGCGGAGATTTCAACGCCAAACATAGTGATTGGGGAAATAATACACCAAATACTAGAGGGAACCTACTATTCAATTGGTGGGGTCAGCACAGTGTGATGTATCGACTCGGGCTTAAGGCGACGGATAGTCCGTCGTTTCCCAGACACGGGTCCTATTTGGATCTTCTGCTGTTCGACTCACGAATACAACTGACATGCACTAACCAACAAACTACAAACTGTCTACGCACTTTCGTGTATGACAGTGACCATTGTGGTCTCAGCACCGAAATAACTGTTCCAAACGAGATTGCGGAATTGGATGAGTTTGTTCATAGGCATTCCTACGATTATAGCAGAGTGCGTTGGACACAATTCACCAAAACACTGACTAGACCACTCTCCTCGAATTCGCTCTACCCAACAGAAATCTGTCAAACGAGGAGATTGACAGGTATTTAAGACTAATGGACGAGACAATCAAACGAACAATGGACAAAACGATACCTCGGTACCAACACACTGACGAAGAGGACTTATTCCGCAACGCAACTATTGACGCACTGCACCGACATAAAAGTAGACTGCTGTCAAGACTAAAAACCTTGTACAGACAGTTTACTGACAGACATAACCCGGAGATCATGACACTGAAGTCGTCGATTAAAAACCTCCAAACATTAATAAAAGAAAATTACAGAGCATCTGTAGGTTTATATTGTAACAGTAAAATTCGGGCTGTAAACACCAGCGACCCGAATATGTTCCCGCAAATAAATAAAATATTTCGGAGAAATAATTAAAACGACCTTCCTTGTCTTAAAATCGCCCGAACGACGAACAACGAATAAATACTGGTAGCAGCGGGTATAGATCCAAATGAGGCTGTTGATGATGACAACTTCTTTGTGATCGAGGATCCGCAGGAGAAGGTAGAGGCTATAGGAGCGGCTTTCCAGGAAGTGTACAAGGCGAATGTTATCATTGGCCCGAACCACGATCTGGAGAATCGAGTCCTTGTGCACAATTTCTACCTTCGAAATGAAATTGTGAATTGGCAGTTCGAAAGCTCGGGTTTCACCCAGTTCAGTGACGAGAATATGGCAAATAATGTCATCACCAACGGTAGGGTATTACCCCCGTTCATTTCGAAGGAAGAACTCCAAACGATCTTCGAATCACTTAAAAGCAAGAAATCAGTGGGAACTGATGAAATTCCGAACATTGTGCTTCGACATCTCCCTCTAGAAGCGGTGAACATTTATACCACCCTGTTTAATAATGCAATGAATAATGCACATTATCCGGCGCATTGGAAAACAGCGGTGGTACATCCCATCCCCAAAAGGGATAAAGACACTTCCAATCCGGTGAATCTCCGCTCGATTAGTCTTCTTCCTAACATCAGTAAGGTTTTCGAAAAGGTGATCAATAGAGTCCTGACTAAGTGGGTTGAGGACAGACATATAGTTCCGGATAATCAGTCCGGTTTCAAGGCGGGGCATGATATCATTCATGCTGCAACAAGGTGCGGTAAATTCGCCGATCCTATTCAACATTTACACGAGTGATCTCATAGGTTCACTTCACCATGCCATAGCGTACGCAGACGACATAATCGCGTACAGATCGGGTCCAAAGATTGAGGTCATTAATACACTTTTGAGCGTGACTTCGACAAAATTAAGCGATATTGCGACGACTGGAAGTTGAAAATCAACATTCAGAAGTCGGAATCTATTCTGTTTAGGACGCCTTTGTCTGGGGCCTCTAGGGATACCAGAAAGAATTGGCGAAAGTTCTCGATCGTGGGGCAGCACGGGCAGCCACTGACTTCTCGAAATGTAATCAGATACCTTGGGATCTGGCTAGATCAATTTCTGTATTTTAACAAACATATAGATGTTGCTCTGGCCAGAGCCAGAGGTGCTTTTGCCCTTACAAAGAGACTGTTTTATAACAGCCAACTCGATGCGAGGGTGAAGGTAATCTGCTACATGGCCCTTATCAGGCCCATGCTTCTATTTGGATGTCCCGTGTGGTTTAACGTGAGAGCAAGTTTATTGGAAAAGATTCGGGTGTTTGAGAGGGCTTGTCTTCGCTTATACAGAACACCAGAGTCTGAGTACATAAAATTCTATCCCAATGAGGTCTTATATAATAGGGCGAACCTAATAAGAGTGGACAATTTCGTCATTAAGTTGACTCGAAGGCACGTTACAACAGCAATGACCTCATCGAACAACCTGATCTCCGGGGCTTACTACCCCAATTATATGTATCACGAGAGAGTTCGCTTTGACGGCTTTATTCCTCCAGAAGCGTTCCTCTATCTAGATAGCAAAGGTCTGATCCAGGACAGATTGGCGGTGCCGCTAATCTTTCACGTCGCTCGAACAGCTGCGGACAGGCGACTCAACTACGACAGAGACGTCGCACATGGCAGTGCGGAGCGTCTCCGGTTCCGTAGGGCGGTAAGGAGTCGCGACATGAGGGATGTTGCTCGACAGCACCAACACTTTTGGTGGCTTGTTGAAGGGGAGGATGCTTCGCCGTCGAACTCCTCCAGTGACAATTAGCTTCATGTGAAGCAAGGTGGGGCCGCCTAATTTGTTTTTAGCCATGGCCGGGTTACATAGTTTTAGGTAGTTTTAAGTTAGTTTTTAAGAAAAAAACAATATATAAAAATAAAAAATGAAAAAAAAAATAAAAATATATATATATATACATATGTGTATATATTATGTATATATATAGTATGTATATATATATATGTATGTACGTATGCATTAGATGTAAGTAGGTTAAATAGGTTAAGATTTAGTTTTTAAGTAGTTTATAGGTTTAGTTTTAATTTTTATAGATAAAAAAGTCCAGACACTAAGTTTTTTTAATTAAAATTCATTTTCTTAGTTTTAATAAATATAAAAATAGAAATAAAATTAGACTATAAGGTTCGTCGAAAGACATAGTTTAAGTGTTAAGTTTTGTGTCGTAAAGACACTAGCAATATTCTTTGTCACGAAAAAATAAAACTAAAATTGAAAGAAGAACACAACTGAATTTGATTTAAAGGTTCTTTATTAATACAATTATTATTGGCGCCGCCGGTGGTTATATGCAAAGTGTCAGTTTCCTCTTCATGTTTCGTAAAATGTAACCTCGGGTGTGCCTTCTTTTGATGAGTTCATGACCGTTGCGGTCATTGCTCCTTGCGGACGTTTGGATTTGGCGATCGTCTATGCACGGGTTAGAAGTGTGTATTCCGGTATCGGCCACCTCACCGTATGCACTTGATACGTGTGCAGTTTTATGTCGATGTATGTGTGGGGGCGGAGTATTTCCCAAAAAACATAGAATTGTTAGGTCTCTCTCCCTCTTTAACAAAAAAAAAGATATTGGAGACTAGCGAAGCTGAGTCTATGTTTTTTTGTTGTTCTTTACTCTCCAATTTGACAATGTTTTGCCGACGGCAATTTGCATTTGATAAGCCTGATGAGCGTTGATTAAGCAGAACTGCATCGGAATAAATAAATTTTTTCATGTTGGCTTGCGCAACATCCTGCCGGGCCTCCGAAAGAAGTGTCAATTAAAGTGGTCATCAGGAATACTCTGCAAGCATAACATAGGTTTGGTCGAGTAGATTTCGTCTTCGGCCAAGATGTATGTTGCGTGATGATAGTTTTTGCATGTTACGCTCGACATGTGTACATGAAAAGAAGAGTAAAATATGATGAATTGGTGTGTGGCAATAATGTTTATATAGTGAATGATTTAAGTTACTAATTCATTATAGGTTAATTATTATTTTGGCTATGTACGAGTATGTATTTATAATTCGTTATAATAAATGCGCATGGGTATGAGTATTGAAAGTATTGAAAGTATTTTTTTTTATTCATTTGCCATTGGAAGCAGACAGAGTTTTGCTATTGGGCGCTTTAATGTTGACGTTGCAGTCTTGATGGTAACGACACGCACCTTTCCATCAGTTCCCGGGTGCATTGCTTCAATTCTGCCCAGTCGCCACAGTGTCGGAGGCGTTTGTTCGTCAGGCAAAATGACAAGATCTCCTACTGTGATTTGCAGATTTGAATTTATCCATTTGGGACGCTGCTGAAGCCGAACGAGGTACTCAGATTTCCATTTCTGCCAGAAATCTTGTAGGATTTTTTGCATCAGTTGCCATCTCTGTAAATAATTTGACTTGATGTCTGATAGATCTCTTTCCGGTGCAGTATTTAACGGTGCGCCTATTAAAAAATGTCCTGGTGTTAGGATAGAAAGATCATCTGGGTCTTCGTTGACCGGACACAGTGGTCGCGAGTTAAGGCAAGCTTCGACCTGCGTTAATACTGTTGCATATTCCTCAAATGTTAGGGTGTAGTGACCAATGATTCGTTTCAAGTGATGCTTCATGGACTTCACACCTGCTTCCCAGAGCCCACCGAAGTGAGGGGCAGCCGGAGGATTGAAGTGCCAGGTAGTGCCATTGTCTTATAATTTAGTCGCGATTTCTTCCGTCTGTTTCTTCGACAGTTGTGGCTTTTCTAGTTCGATGATTATTGCTGCTCCTTGAAAATTGGTTCCACAATCACTATATATGTTTCTGCAGATCCCACGGCGCGCAGTGAAGCGTTTGAACGCTGCGAGAAATGCTGTGGTGGTGTTATCACTCACAAGCTCAAGGTGAACTGCCTTCGTAACGAAGCAAACAAAAATTGCGATGTATGCCTTGGTGATTTTATTGCACCGGCCTTTCCATGCTTTGAGGAGAACAGGGCCGGCATAGTCTACTCCACTCGTTTCAAACGGGCGGGCCTGATTAAGTCTTGCTGGAGGCAGATTGCCCATTTTTTGCTGCATAAAAGTGGCCTTGTGCCTGAAACATTTGAGACATTTATGAATGCAATATTTGACGTTTGATTTCAACTGCAATATCCAGTACTGTGTTCGGAGAGTTGCCATTAAAAGCTGTTGACCACCATGCAACGATTTGATGTGGGCGTCTTGAACTATGAGTTTGGTTAACCTACAGCGTGATGGCAAAATTATTGGATGACGTTGTGCGTAAGGTAGGTCAGCATTTTCTAACCGTCCTCCAACTCGCAATGTCCCCAACTCGTCGAGGATTGGTGAGAGTCTTGCCAATTTGCTTCCCTTGGCCACCGTCTCGCCTTTGGATAATTTTGACACCTCTTCGGCAAAGGATGCTTGCTGCGCCATATTGATTAGTCGCATTCGAGCTGATGAGATTTCCTCGACTGTCAGTGGTCCAAACAACTGTGCTGATTTTTTTCTTGTGTTGTTGATAAAGCGAAGCCCATATGCTGTAACACGCAGTAAACGTTGTAACGTCGAGTACCTGGTAAACAGTTCATTGGTTTCAAATGCAGCAACATGAGTGCAGAGCCTTGCCGCTTCTGACGGTCTCATTTCCAAGTCAGTGTTCTGAATTTTATACGACGGATAATGTTGTTCGTCAAATTTTTGCAGGAATTCAGGACCATGCCACCATTTTTGATTGTTTGGGAGGTCCTTTGGAGATAGACCTCTCGATGCTATATCTGCCGGGTTGTCTTTAGAGGGTACATAATTCCAGCAGTTTGAATCTGTTAGTTCCTGAACCTCTGCTACTAGATTGGCGACGAATGTCGTTCGGATGTATGGGGGTGTTTTGATCCAAGCTAGTGTGATTTCTGAATCACACCAAGCAAATATTTTTACAGTGTGGAATTCCATAATTTTTTGGGTATGCACCAGTAATTGCGCTAGCAATAGAGCTCCACATAATTCTAACCGAGCCAGAGATATGCATTTAAGTGGGGCGACTCTAGTTTTAGCCAAAAGAAGAGTTGTCTGTACTTTAAGGCCGTTTATGGTTCGTACATATACAGCTGCGGCGAATGCCTTTTCGGAGGCATCGCAGAACCCGTGAATTTCGATGCGCGAATCGTTGGTGACATTAATCCAGCGCGGAATCGCGATGTCATTAATGCACTCAAGTTCCATTTTCAATTTATACCATTTGGATATAATAGAACGTGGAAGTTCACTATCCCATGACTGCTGCTCTTTCCAAATGTCTTGCATAAGGATTTTACCAATGACCACACAAGGAGAAATCCATCCCATGGGATCGTACAAACGAACGATGTCCGATAGTATAGTTCGTTTCGTCGTCGTCTTTGAATGCGATAAATTAATTTTGAATGAGAAAGTATCCTTACCGGGATGCCATTGTATCCCTAAAGTTTTGATTACGTTGCCCTCATCGAATGACAAGGGTAGTTGAATTTCTCTGTCTTTGTCTGGAACGGCGGCTAATACCTTCTCGCTGTTGCTTGCCCATTTACGTATTGGGAAACCTCCTCGGTTCAACATGATGGTGAGTTGGCGTTGCATTTCAAGCGCTGCGGTTTCTGAGTCAGCGCCATGTATCACATCATCTACATAAAAATTTTCTTTCGCAATTTTCGATGCCAGTGGATAGTCTTCTCTTTCATCTGTAGCTAATTGCTGCAGGGCCCGAATAGCTAAATACGGTGCTGCGGCGGTGCCAAATGTGACGGTATTGAGTCGATAAATCTTGATTTCTTCGCCTTCTGCATCTCGCCACAGGATCAGTTGATAGATTGCATCTTCCGGAGGAACCCTAATCTGCCTATACATTTTTGTTATGTCTGCCACAAACCCAACTTTGAGCTTCCTAAATCGCGCAATGTGGTCGAAAATGTCATCCTGTAATCGTGGACCAATGAATAGATGATCATTAAGAGACGTCCCATCCGACGTTTTGCAAGACGCGTCAAAGACAATACGGAGCTTTGTAGTGGTGCTTGATGCCTTTGTCACAGCGTGGTGTGGAACGAAGTAGTGGGGTTTCTTGAGTACCATTGGGTCTTCTTCCGTCAAGTGTCCAAGCTCTTTATATTCATCCAAGACCTTAGTATACTCCGCATGGAACAAGGGATTTGACTGGAACTTTCTTTCCAGTTGCAAATATCTCACAAGGGCGCATTTATAAGAAGACCCCAGTTTAGGACGAGATCCTTCTTTGAATGGAATTTGAACTATATACCTTCCGTCTGCTTGGCGCTGATGTGTTCTACAAAAATGTGTTTCACATTGCTGCTCTTCTTCCGATAGCATGCTCTTTCGTGGTACTTCCTCTAATTCCCAGAACTTACGTAGTGTGTGTGAAGTGACCTGATTGGGGTTCGATTGGTAGGAGAAATATTACCCGAAAGTACCCATCCGAGCTCAGTTCTTTGAGCCATGGGAGAACCTGGTTGGCCTTTAACAACCCCGTCGAGAAGAATTAATGGGTATACGTCGCTGCCGAGCAAAATATCAACCTTGTTTGGTTTGTTAAACGTCGGGTCAGCAAGCTGCAAGTTGTGGAGGTGACTCCAATTTGCACAGCCAATACTATGCATTGGGAGAACAGCAGTTAATTTGGGTAAGACCAAAGCATTGAGTTGTAAGCTGAAGTTCTCGTTGAATGTAGAAAATATGTTGATAGATACCTTATGTTTGGAGAAGCCAGTTTGCGTTTCTCCAACGCCTAAGATGCTAACGTGACTCCTTTCCTTTTTCAAATTTAAACGTTGCACAGCAGATTCTGAAATGAAGGAGGCCTCCGATCCAGGATCGAGTAGTGCTCGCAGCAACACGGGTTGGCCAACGGATGTGGCAACCTTAATAAGCGCAGTAGCCAGAAGAACAGTTTGAATTTGACTGTTTTTGACTATGTAAGTGTTGTGTGCTGAAGCCAGTCTATTGGAGGAGGTGGAGTTCACGGATTGTTGTGGTTGTGAAGTGTGAGCGGAAGCGGATGTTGGTTGAACCGATGACTGAATAGCCATTGTCGAACCCGATTTATTGTGATCTATTGCGTTTGATGGCTCATTGACGTGTAATAGAGAATGATGCCTTTGTTTGCATACGCAGCACGAGAAATTGCTCGTGCAGTTTTGTGTAGAATGCATATTTGAAAGACAGTTTTTGCATAATTGTTTTGTTTTCACAATTTCCTGTCGTTTCATCGGACTTAACGCTTTAAATTTAAAACAATTCCTGACTGAATGTGAACCTTGACACATTGCACATTTAGAAATTGCCGAATTGTGTGAATAAACTTTAGTTACTGTCGGTTTTTTCATTTTGTGATTGTTGGAACTTGATGAGGATTGTCCTAAGATGTCGAGTGTTCTGGACCTCATCAGCAGGAAATCTTCAAGAACGTTATATGATGGATAGTCCACATAAGTTGATATGTGCGACTCCCATAGACCTCTTGTGGCAAGTGGCAATTTTTCAACGGTATGAAAAATGAGAACATCTTCCCAAGTTGAAACCGGAACTCCAAGGTTTTTAAGTGACATTATCGCTTCGTTGGTAGTGTCTAAAAGTAATTTGATGTCCTCTGCTGATTCCTGAGATACTTTAGGTTGATAGAAGAGCAGTTTGAATTGGTTGTCTTTAAGAAGACGCAGATTTTGGTATCTCTTAACTAAGATTGCCCAAGCAGAGTCGAAATTGCCTTCGGTGATTGCGGTGTTTCGTAATAAGCGTTCGGCTTCACCACTCAAATTGGCCTTCAAATAATGGAGCTTCTGAACCTCGGAGATCGACGTATTTTTATTTACTAGACTTTCAAAAAGGCTTCGAAACTCAGGCCACATTTGGAAGGATCCAGAAAAAGTAGGGATTTTAATAGGTGGAAGCCTTAGTTCTATAGATGGGACCTTTGATCCCATTATGGAAGTGCTAAGAAAACTTTGGGACTGATTTTGCCCATCTGGAGTTTGCAATTGTGACTTTAATTCAGAAGAATACGTATAGTATAACTCTTTAAGGTGATGGAACGTTAGTTCTTCCATGTATTTCATCTTCGCTTCTTCCGTTGGTGCTGCAACAATTTTCTGATGCACACCTCGAGCATCTTCGAAACTGTTTTCCAAATTTTTTAACCGTGCTTCTATCATATGCACAGATTTACACTCTAATTTTGAATACGCTTCATATTCCACGTTTATTTCATCAAAAACATTTTGAATGGATTCAATTAAATTGGATGTTTTACCCTTACTCATGATAGGAGATGGAGATTATATTACCCAAGACACAATACGCAATATATTTTAAATCTTATTTATTAAATGGATTAAAATGTTATAAATTATAAAATATGCCACACACCTGTTGTACTCGTAGATGATGTTCCCTCGCTGTACCAGATACTCCAGATTTCGACTCAGATTCTTCACCAACTTAGATTCAGCAACCACAAACTGTAACGCGACCGTACCGACACGATATTCGGATGATTAAAATTATCTGCACTGTATCACTATTTAGATAATGTTATGTGTATCTTTTAAAGTCAATTGTCTTAATTGTTGGTTTTCTTTTAATAATCCGGCTCGAAGGACCAGTATGTGTCGTAAAGACACTAGCAATATTCTTTGTCACGAAAAAATAAAACTAAAATTGAAAGAAGAACACAACTGAATTTGATTTAAAGGTTCTTTATTAATACAATTATTATTGGCGCCGCCGGTGGTTATATGCAAAGTGTCAGTTTCCTCTTCATGTTTCGTAAAATGTAACCTCGGGTGTGCCTTCTTTTGATGAGTTCATGACCGTTGCGGTCATTGCTCCTTGCGGACGTTTGGATTTGGCGATCGTCTATGCACGGGTTAGAAGTGTGTATTCCGGTATCGGCCACCTCACCGTATGCACTTGATACGTGTGCAGTTTTATGTCGATGTATGTGTGGGGGCGGAGTATTTCCCAAAAAACATAGAATTGTTAGGTCTCTCTCCCTCTTTAACAAAAAAAAAGATATTGGAGACTAGCGAAGCTGAGTCTATGTTTTTTTGTTGTTCTTTACTCTCCAATTTGACAATGTTTTGCCGACGGCAATTTGCATTTGATAAGCCTGATGAGCGTTGATTAAGCAGAACTGCATCGGAATAAATAAATTTTTTCATGTTGGCTTGCGCAACAAGTTTAACTTAGAGTGCCCGCATGGGCCCAGTAAGTTAGAATAAGGGTATTTGTAAGTTTTTTAAGCTAATTTTTAAGCATTTTTTTGTCTAGCATGTAAGAGTAATTTAAGTATAAAAATAAAAATGCATTTAAACTAAAACTGAGCTGAACTGCACTCACGTAAGTGCACAGTTTGGTGTGGTGTTTACTCAGAAAAAGTTATTTGGTCATTCTTCTTTGAATTCCATGCCAATTATTGCAATAAACGGTGAAAAAAAATTGGGCTACGACTGAAAAGTCTTAGAGGCTAGCTATTGCTAGCAATCCTGAGATGGAGTAACTTATAACGCTATTAAGCCACATTTCCAAAAATTTAGCAATTATATGTCCTCCGCGGTCAGCAGATTTGACACCGTTAGAATATTTTCTGTGGAGATATAATATTTGAAAAAAAGTGAATATAAATATGCCCATCACTATTTCGCAGCCGAAGGAGAATATTCATGCTGAATTACAGACGACGCGTCCAAATATTTTACAAAGTGTTGTGGAATGATGTAGAAAGAGCCTGCCTTTGTGAGGCTAAAGCTGGTGTCCATTGGACATAATCCTTCGCAACTATACCGAAACACATCCATTAGCCATACTTTGTTAATCTAAAAGATAGTAAGAATAAAGAAACTGTGTAAATTTCATTTTACCATTATAGCTTTTTTCTTCCTCCCACAAATATAGTGTAACTCAGGTCTTAAAATAAAACCACAATTAATTTATACCACATATAAAGGGTCCGCCTTCTAACGTTTTTCTTTTTCAACTATCGTTTATTTCGTGAATGGTAACACTTAGCTCATGTCTGGTTTGACATATAATTAGTTTTGTCCTTCCGGTTAATAATGGAAAATAATTTCATTCAAATGGCTGCCTCGGCTGGCCATGTAGTAGCCTACACGGTCGGTCCAATTTTTAAGCACATTATCGATTGTGTGCAGCTGTATTTCACCAATGGCTTCACGAATATTGTCCTTTAAAGCGTCAATTGTTTCTGGCTAGTCGTAGTCGGCGTATCACTTATCTTTTACGGCACCCCACAAATAACAGTCCAACGGTGTCAAATCGCAGCTCCGAGGTGGCCAAACGACATCAACTCTGCGGCTGATAATGCGATCTTCAAAAACAGGGCGCAAAACATCGAGTGCAGCTTCGGCTGTGTGGCACGTTGCGCCGTCCTGTTGAAACCAAATGTTGCCAATATCCTCCTCTTCAATTTTTGTGAACAAAAATTCGTTCAACATGGCCCGATAACGATCGCCATTGACTGTAACGACCAAAAAAAAGAAAAATGGCCCAATTATGCCTCTGGACCAAAATCCGCACCAACCAGTGACTCGTTTTGGGTGTATCGGCTTTTCAATGAATGCGTGCGGGTTTTCTGTGCCCTAAATGCGACAATTTTGCTTGCTTACATACCCGCCAAGATCAAAATGAGCTTCATCTGAAAAGATGATTTTTTTTGCAAAATCGGCATCTTCTCTAAGTCGATCGCAGGCAATTTTTCCCAGCGTATACACAACCATATCCGTTCAGCGGAAGAATAACACTAATTATCTGTCAAATCAGACATGAGCTAAGTGTTACCATTCACGAAATAAGCACTAGTTGAAAAAAAAAAAAAACGTTAGATGGCGGACCCTTTATATATTTATAGGTGCACTATAGGCCTATAACATTTCACTTCACAAAAATTATATAATTTCCATTTCACAATACGAGCATTGACAATATGTGCACCATAAAAAATTCTCTTAAATGTCTAAATAACACATACTTCACACAAGCACCTACACTTACAACTATATATTGTCATGTTAAAGGAAAAATAAATCTCTAGACCTCCATGTTAGACTCAAAGATATTAGGATACCGGGACACCAGGCCGCCAGAAAAATTTTTAAAGTAGCACTGTAAAAACTTTTCTTCCCTTCCAAGCACCTTAAGTAGAACACCCAGCTTATTTATTTGCACTTTTTATGGAACACTTAAGCATAAGCATTCCAGTCTTCGTTTTCTCCCCATAGTGTAGATTTCTTACAGTTCTTTTCGAATTTTCATAGAAAAGAAACGAAAAATCTAAATTATACACATGGCAAGGAGAGAAGTCTACATGTTTTTCGTCCTTCAAGGGGGTCTCCGAAAGGATTTCTCCCTGACAGCCAGGTTCTGTATTTCATTCAAGAATCAGGTGGCTATTTGTATGGAAATTCGCTTGTGAATGGAACAAGAGCATAATATCTTTAGTGGCTTACACACATGTGTAAAGGTACATAGTATGCGAGAAAATAAGCAAGTGACAGGAGAAACATATCACAAAATTTTCATTTTTATGGAAATAATATGCGTAATACTGTAAGTGGGGTGAAATCGTAGTGATACAGGTTTATATGAAACATAAAATTAAATACGCATAGAACAAAAAATACCATATGTTTAAATATTTAAAAACAAAATTTTTTTACTCGTAGCATCAGATAATGAAGTTTTATTATGCGAAGGGTTGTGGATATATGAATGCAATTAATTTTAGATACAATGAACAAAATGTATGTAAGCAATAACTCTATGGCTAAATACTTAGGCTTACTTATGAAATATAGAAACAAAGTCTAAGTAAGATTTTATAAGCTATTTCAAATTCATTTTTAATTCAAGTTAGTTATATATATAATATGTATATTGCAGTTCATATTATTTTCATATACAATTCCATCCTATGGCTCTGTTGTTCGGTGGAATAAGCTTTCACGTTAGTACATTACTGCAGTCTTCACCACACCCCAAAAACGGATTATTATATCTTTTAGGTTGTACTCTGAAAATAAATTTCTGAAAGAAGTTGTCTTTGGTTTAGCTATTGTAGTAAAGGAGTTTTGTTGACCCTAATCGATGAGTGTCTTTTGACTTTGGTTATACAGTCCAATGAAATTACGAACCCGAGGTCGATTTTCCCTATACTCAGGACTCCGCCCTCTCTCCAATATTCTTCTTCATTTTCATTAACTATTTCTTGTCTGCCACCTCTAATCGAGTATATTCCTTTGCTGACAACAGTCCTCTCTGCTTTTTATATGGAATAAACTTTTAAGTTGCTCTGTCACTGCTGCTTTCAGTATACTGAATTGTTTAACTATCTTCCAAGATAAGTGTTTAGTAAGAAATATTTATCGCGCGCAACGCCAATTTGATGGTCAAAATAATTCACCAATTGAAAAATTTCGCACTACATTTAATTTTGGACTCCAAACCACTGAGTGCGCACTAATCAAAATATCGGCGACGTTGAGGCCGGTATTCAGCAAGGACCTACTTAATCGATTCTATATGGTACGCATGAACTTGGTCTGTGCCCATCAACCTTGCGGAAGATTTTGAGCAAGCATCTTGGTTTGCACGCTTATAAAATTCAATTGTTGCAGTATTGAAGTCAGGCGATCATTGGCTGTGTGGTGATTTCGCTGATTGGGCATTTGAGCAGTTGGAAGTCGATTCACTTTTTTACCGTTAATTTTGATAATTGATGAGGCTTACTTTTTTTTCAGCGACTTTACAAATAATTGTCGAAATTGGAGCTAAGAAAATTTAAAGGTGATACATCAGCCACAGATTAATCGTGAGAAATGCACTGTTTGGTACGTTTTATGAGCTGGCGACAGCATCGGGTCATATTTCTTGTAAAATTAAGAAATCCGAATTACCACTGTCGTCTTATTGAAGGAAATGTTCGATGATAACATTTTCTCCAGAAATAGACCTGTGACTTGGCCTCTAAGATTTTGATATTTTACGCCGCTGGACTTTTCTCTGTGGAGGAATTTAAATTCGTTGCTCTATGCTAACAACGATTCGTGCTAAAATGCTCGAAAAAGTGGTAAAAAATTTGAGCTCAAGGACGCTAGATAGATATTTACCTCATTAATAATTTACAATATGTCATTGCACATTTTACAAGAAAAATATTAAATAGAGATTTGATATTCTTTAATAAATAAATTAATAATAAATTAATAAAAAATAAAAAATAATGAATCCATCAATTCAGTTACAAAACATTTGAAAATTTAATATCCAATATTATTTTTCTGTAAATTTTTATTTAATCAAAATAGGATCCGTTGGCATCTATGACATTCTTCCAAAGTGATACAAGGTCAGATATTACTTTTTCGTAGAAGTGCTGACTTTTTGAGGCAATGAAATCTCAAAGGCTTTTATGACCTCTGCTCGGTTCCGGAAGACTTTCTGCCGGCAAAATTAATGCAGATTGCGGAAAAGATGGAAATCCATTGATGAATTATCAGGAAAGTACGGTGGATGCGGAAGAATTTCAAATCTCTACTGCAACAGTTTTTGCACCGTTACTTGTAAGGTATGGGGTCTAGCATTGTCATGCAAAACTTTCGGACCGTGCCTATTGACAAACTATTTTAGCCAATTTGGCATGTAACATGTCGATTTCCTCACAATATTTGATAGCGTTAATTCTATCTATTTATTCTCCCGGTTGAAGAAATGAAAATTGGGTTGGTCCTTTCGATTTTCAACAAACTGTCACCATAACCTGTTTTGGGTGAAGATCGGGATTGGGAGTGTGTTTTGGTTTCTCATATATATCCAACCACTGCCCAGATCTTTTACGATTATCATGCAGTATTCAATTTTCAACACAGGTGACCATACGGTGCAAAAACGGTTCAGTTTGGTTTCTGATAGATCCTCATTTGAATTCAGAAACCCACGTTTTTCCACTGACACGAAAAGAAAGCAGGAGATCCTGCTCAAAGAGAAGGAGTGCGAAGGACTCAATTTTGTAGGGGTAAAGCCATTTACCACAGCTAGAGCCAGACGGGAGAAAAGGAGTCTGCCGTTCTTCCTGGTGCAGCTCAGTCCCGAAAGCCGTCTGGGTAGTCTAAGGGGTATCAATGTCTTAGGCTACAAGGTGGTTCACTGGGAAAAACTATAAAGGAGCGAAGGCATTATACAATGCGTTCGCTGCCAGAGGTTCGGGCACGCCGCGTCGAACTGCCAAAAGCAGCCTCGGTGCGTGAAGTGCGCTAAGAACCACAGTTCCGAAGAGTGTGCTCTGGGCGTTGACGGAGCATCCGATAGGTCGAAGCTCTCGTGCGTGTTATGTGGAAACGTGGGACACAGCGCAAACTATCGGGGTTGTCCTAAATTCGCTGACATTAAGAAAGCAAAACTGGCTCGGCAGCAGAAGGTGCAGGTCAAACGTTAACCTGTTCGGTTTCAAACACCAGCCGTCACTTCATAAATTTCCTACGCCTAAATGGCGTCAGGTAGGGGGGTTACGGTACAGCAAGCGATTGTTGCTTCACTGGCGCCAATGCCGAGAACAACGGAAACTGGATCTAACATGCTGGCCATCTTGCTCGCAATCCAAGGGCAGATGGCTCAGCTGCAAAAGCCGGTTCAAGAACAGGCCAAGCGGGTGGACCAGATCTGTGCGCTGCTGCCGGGCCTAACGCAACACATGTCGTAATGGGTACGCACAGGGTGGAGCAAAATTTGAAGGTCCTTGCGGTGAATGTTAATTCACTGATTAGGATCGAACGAAGAGCCGCGATGTTTAAATTGCTACAAGACCAAACTCCTGATGTGCTTTTCACTAGCGAAACCAAGCTAACCGATAAGCACAAACTGGAGTATAATAATTATATTGTTAGAAGAAGAAACCGGCCAAATCCAAACGTGGAGCTGGTGTCGCGATCTTCATTAAAGAAGGTATAAAATTTCACAGAGTGCACAAGGGCGTGTTGCGCAGGTTCCGGGTGTTGGAGGCAGTCGTCGTTTACATCTCGCTTCGCAGTGGAAAGCGGCTGTACTTGGCCTCTGTTTATGCACCTGAGGCTTCACAATCCACTTTATACATTACAGAGCACGACACGCTTTTTCGACTTCTGAGGCTGGAATCGGGGGAGAATTATTTTATAATCGGCGGGGATTTCAACGCTAGACACACAGATTGGGGAAATAATTTGCCAAATACTAGAGGGAACCTACTACTCGATTGGTGGTGTCAGCACGATGTCATGTACAGACTCGGTCTTAAAGTGACGGATAACCCGTCGTTTCCCGGAGGCGGGTATTATTTGGATCTACTGCTGTATGACGAAGGTATACGACTGACTGGTACGAATTTACAAACGCTAAACAGTCTGCGCACATTCGTGTATGACAGTGACCATTGCGGTCTCAGCACCGAAATAACTGTTCCCAACGAAATTGCGGAATTGGATGAGTTTGTCCAAAGGCATTCCTACAATTATAGTAGGGTGCGTTGGACACACTGCACCAGAACACTGACTACAGCACTCTCCTCGAATTCGCTCTACCCACCGTCCAACAGAAATCTGTCAAACGAGGAGATTGACAGGCACCTAAGACTAATGGACGAGACAATCAAACGAACAATGGACAAAACGATACCTCGGTACCAACACACTGACGAAGAAGACTTATTCCGCAACGCAACTATTGACGCACTGCACCGGCAGAAAAGTAGACTGCTGTGAAGACTAAAAACCTTGTACAGACAGTTTACTGACAGACATAACCCGGAGATCATGACACTGAAGTCGTCGATTAAAAACCTCCAAACATTAATAAAAGAAAATTACAGAGCATCTGCAAGTTTGTATTGGAACAATAAAATTTGGGCTGTAAACACCAGCAACCCGAATATGTTCCCGCAAATAAATACAATATTTCGGAGAAATAATCAGAACGACCTTCCATGTCTTAAAATCGCCCGAACGACGAACAACGAACAAATATTGGTAGCAGCGGGCATAGATCCAAATGAGGCTGTTGATGATGACAACTTCTTTGTGATCGAGGATCCGCAGGAGCAGGTAGAGGCTATAGGAGCGACTTTCCAGGAAGTGTACAAGGCGAATGTTATCATTGGCCCGAACCACGATCTGGAGAATCGAGTCCGTGTGCATAATTTCTACCTTCGAAATGAAATTGTGAATTGGCGATTCGAGAGCTCGGGTTTCACCCAGATTAGTGACGAGAATATGGCAAATAATATCACCAACGATAGGGTACTACCCCCGTTCATTTCGAAGGAAGAGCTCCAAACGATCTTCGATTCACTTAGAAGTAAGAAATCAGTGGGAACCGATGAAATACCGAACATTGTGCTTCGACATCTCATATTAGAAGCGGTGAACATTTATACCACCGTGTTTAATAATGCAATGAATAATGCACATTATCCGGCGCATTGGAAAACAGCGGTGGTACATCCCATCCCCAAAAGGGATAAAGACACTTCCAATCCGGCGAATCTCCGCTCGATTAGTCTTCTTCCTAACATCAGTAAGGTTTTCGAAAAGGTGATCAATAGAGTCCTGACTAAGTGGGCTGAGGACAAACATATAGTTCCGGATAATCAGTTCGGTTTCAAGACGGGGCATGATATCATTCATGCTGCGTCGAAACTGGTTTCTGATATCCAATGGAACAAAGGCAAGAAACAGTGCACTGGTGCCTGCCTGATTGACTTGGAGAAAGCCTTCGACACCGTATGGTTAGAAGGACTCTTTTTCAAGCTGGACAGGTTGGGCATTAGTAAACCACTGCTGTATATTCTTTTTGATATGCTCTCCAGTAGACAGTTCATCGTGCAGAATGGCGATGTGACTTCTGCTGGAACATTTAACATTAAAAACGGTCTGCAACAAGGTGCGGTAAATTCGCCGATTCTGTTCAACATTTACACGAGTAATCTGATAGGCTCACTTCACGATGCCATAGCGTAAGCAGACGACATTATCGCGTACAGATCAGGTCCAAAGATTGAGGTCATTAATATACTTTTGCAGCGTGGCTTCGACAAAATTATGCGATATTGCGATGACTGGAAGTTGAAAATCAACTTTCAGAAGTCGGAAACCATTCTACTTAGGACGCCTTTGTGCCTCTAGGGATACCAGAAAGAATTGGCGAAAGTTCTCGATCGTGGGGCAGCGCGGGCAGCCGCTTGCTTGCCGAAATGTAGTCAGATACCTTGGGATCTAGCTAGATCAATTTCTGTATTTTAACAAACATATAGATGTTGCTCTGGCCAGAGCCAAAGGCGCTTTTGCTCTTACAAAGAGACTGTTTTATAACAGCCAACTCGATGCGAGGGTGAAGGTAATCTGCTACATGGCCCTTATCAGGCCCATGCTTGTATTTGGATGTCCCGTGTGGTTCAACGTGAGAGCAAGTTTATTGGAAAAGATTCGGGTGTTTGAGAGGAGTTTTCTTAGGACTTGTCTTCGGCTATACAGAACACCAGAGTCTGAGTACGTAAAATTCTATCCTAATAAGGTTTCATACAATAGGGCGAACCTAATAAGAGTGGACAATTTCGTCATTAATTTGACTCGAAGGCACATTGCAGGAGCAATAACATCATCGAACAACCTGATCTCCGGGGCTTTCTACCCCAATTATATGTATCACGAGAGAGTTCGCCTTGACGGCTTTATTCCTCCAGAAGCGTTCCCCTATCTACGAGGGGCGTTCAACATATTCTCGGTATCGGGGTGAAGCTATGGTTGTATATATAAATTGACTTATTTATCAAGTAATACTATTATTTTAGTGCATTCATGTAAAATTTCATATAAATGTGAATATTAATTCGCGTTTTATCTCTAGTTAAACAGAATCATAATGGCAACTGAGACGATGATGGTGAAAATTGAGCATCGCGCTGTAATTAAATTTCTCACTAAGCAAGGAAAAAGTCAAAAAACTATTCATGAAGAGATGGTGGCTGTTACCAGGGTTCCGCACCTTCATTATCAACTGTGCAAAAGTGGTCAAGTGAGTTCAAGAGAGGCAGAGAGAGCATTGAAGACGACCCCCGCTCCGGCGCCCCGGCTACTGCTTGTACGGAAGAAAGCATCAAAGAAGTCGAAAAACTTGTTCTTGAGGATGCCCGAATAAAGGTGAAAATGATGGCAGAGATCACCAAGCTTTCAATTGGTACCATTCACACCATTCTTCATGACCATCTTAACCTTTCAAAGGTCAGTGGAAGGTGGGTGCCACGAATGCTCACAGCGCCTCAGAAAAAAGTGAGAATCGCATGATGTAGAGAGCTTTTGGAGATGTGTAGTGAGAACGCGGACGGTGTTATGGATCGAATTGTTACTGGGGACGAAACATGGGTCCACCAGTATGACCCTGAAAGCAAACAAGAGTTCATGCAGTAGCATAAAAAAGGAACAGACCCCCCGAAGAAGTTCAAAGTCACTCAGTCTGCCGAGAAGCTCATGGCCACAGTTTTTTGGGACTCAAAGGGAATCTTGCTCATTGAGTACAAAAAAAAAGGTGAAACCATCAACGCCACATCCTACGCTTCCACTTTGCATAATTTGCGGGAGGAAATTAAAAAGAAAAGACGGGGTAAACTCGCAGCGAGTGTGTTGCTTCTTCATGACAACGCTCCTGTTCACACGGCGCGAGTTTCCAAGGCCGCTGCGCGAGATTGTGATTTCGAAGAAATCCAACACCCACCCTATAGTCCAGACCTTGCCCCTAGTGATTATTTCCTGTTTCCGGATTTGAAAAAATGTCTTCGTGGAAAAAGATTTTCGGATGATGAAGAACTCAAGTCGGCAATAAATGGGTATTTTGCAGAGAAAGAGGAAATTTATTTTTTTGAGGGTTTAAAAAAGCTTATCTCAAGATGTAACAAATGCATTGATGTTATTGGAGATTATATTGAAAACTAAACAATTTAAAATGAATTCGCATTTTCCTTCATATCGATACCGAGAATATATTGAACGCCCCTCGTAGATAGTAAAGGTCTGATCCAGGACAGATTGGCGGTGCCGATAATCTTCTACGTCGCTCGAACAGCTGCGGACAGGCGACTGAACTACGACAGAGACGTCGCACATGGTAGTGCGGAGCGTCTCCGGTTCAGTAGGGTGGTATGGAGTCGCGACAAGAGGGATGTTGCTCACCAGCACCAGCAATTTTGGTTGTTTGTTGAAGGGGAGGATGCTTCGTCGTCGAACTCCTCCAGTAGCTTCATGTGAAACAAAGTGGGCCAGCCTAATTTTTTTTTTTAGCCATGGCCGGCTTACATAGATTTAGGTAGGATTAAGTTAGATTTTAAGAAAAAAACATATAAAAACACAAAAAAAATATATATGTATATACATGTATTTATGTATTATGTATATATGTATTATGTATATATATATTTCTGTATGACTCTATTTATGTTAGATGTAAGTAGGTTAAGTAGATTAAGATTTATTTTTAGGTAGCTTTTAGTTTTAAGTTTTATAAAAAATTAAAAAAGTCCATTTACTAAGTTTTTACTTAAAATTTATTTTCTTAGTTTTAGGATTAATTAATGTTCAAATTACAAATAAAATTAGACTCTAAGATTCGTCGAAAGACATAGATTAAGTATTATGTTTAATTTAGTGTGCCCGCATGGGGCCAGTAAGATACAATAAGGTTACTTCTAATTTTTGTAAGCTAATTTTTAAGCGTTTTTTGTTTAGCATATAAAAGTAATTTAAGTTCTAAAAATAAAAATGCATAAAAAACCAAAAAATCAAAATTTTTTTTTTTTAAACAGCTTACATTTTGATTTGTTTAAATGCAAATTATTTGCGAAGTTTTTGCAGTAACGAGTTACATCTTTCAAAAGTTTCACTGAGGTTTCGACCCATCACAATTATGTCATCAAAGAAACAAACTCTACTTTCACAATTATTTAATATGGTATCTATAAATCGCTGGCATATATTGGGAGCAGTTTTGATACCGAACATAAATTTATTTACTTTGTATGGGCCTTTGGTGCTTACAGTTTGTAAAAACGCACTTTCTTCTATCATTTCGAGATCTAAATATGCTTTATATATGTCAAATATACAATAGTACTCACCATATTTGAGTTTTTGGTACAATTCTTCGATAGAGTATTTGTCATTTATGATTTTGTTGTTCAAGGTGATCTTATAATCCGCACATAATCTAATTGATTTGTCCTACTTTACAACCGGAACAATTGGTGTACCCCAATCGGAATGCGAAACCTCCTCCAAGATGTCATCCCTCTCCAATCGCTCAATCTCCGCTTCTATTAATGGGCGCGGAGCATATGGCGTTGGTTCCCTCACGTAGTTTTAAGACACCTTTAATTTCAGGAATGGTTCCAATCTTCTGTTCAAACACCGAGCCGTGTTCTTTAAATATTTTCTTGTTCATATGTGCAATATTTCCATCTGTAAATGTATCAACTTTATTGACCTTCAGTTAATTTAACGCATTAACCCATTCGCGTTCCATTAAGGAGTTGAATTGACCTTTCACTATCTATAAGTCGCAATTGATTTCTTTCTTGCCGCACTCAACCTGAACCTCCGATTTGCCATACGCAGGAAAAATTTTATTGCTGTCCTTAGCAAAACTTTCGTAGGTATGATTTTCGCATCCGGAAATTTGGCGGTGAATGTATCATAGTTCATAACAGGAATTGCTCTCCCTGTATCTAATTCCATGTCGAAGGATTTTCCATTAATTTTGAGTGTAATAATATACTTACCATCTAGATTATGGGCAATTTCTTGGTGCACACTTACTGAGTGCAATTTTTTGTTGGTAATTCTTAATATACTTATTTCGAACAAGTTGTCATCATCTTTATCATCACTTCTAGTTACTTCTAATGTATTAGCATCTCTGTACGTTTCTCGCTTTCTTACAGCTCTCGATTTAATGCAGACAATTTTTGCAATACAGATTAGTTGCTCTACATTTATTTACCATGTGATTTGCTTTCTGACATCTAAAACAGATTGTGTTGTCTTTTCTGACGGAGCACTAATAGCTTTTTTTTTATTAGCATATGCGATGGATTTCCTCCGCGACCCCTCTTTTAAGTAAGCCTGGTTAATATGATGCATTGTGCGAATTTTTTTTTTATAATTTACGGGCCGCTAAGGGATTAGATACAATTTTACTGTTGCCTGGGCGCGGGCGGAAAGGTAGAAGGAGGAGAAAGGAAAATTGTTTTGTAGTGGTTTGAAAAACTCAGGTGTGTTTGGTTTCTCCAGGGGTGGGAGTCCGAATTGGACGGAGAGTTTTTTTCTTCCCTCAGAGTGATTCGAGGTATAATTCACAGTATTTTTTTCTGTGCTTGAAACTCTACAACAGCCAAATCTACGTGTCAGTGTTATGCCTTCACATGCAGAATTTTTCTGTCTGAGTTCCAATTACACAAATGAAAAACTGACTTGCCATGGGCAGGATTCGAACCTGGACCCTCCGAGTGAGAAGCGATTGCTAGTACCACTACACCACAGCCACCCCAAGCGTAAGCGCTCAGTTCATGGGGTACCCACTTATCGAGTTTCTTTACCTTTCCTATGAGAGAAAGGTATCAACTTATTGTCGTTGGGGATACTCCCATGCTTTGTGCAATCTCCCGCACCAATTTCGTTGGGTCCGCATCCACCGTTGCTCTTAAAAGATCGTCGTCAAATAACGTTTCCGGTTTTCCGCGTGGTTCATTTTCGAGTCTGAAATCTTCCAAACGGAACTTTCCAAACCAACGTCGTATGCGTTCGTTTACTGCTACATCCTCAAATGCGCCATTATTGTTTTTCATTCCCAATGACGCATTATGACCCATTTTAAATTCGTAAAGGAAGGGGATTCGAATTGGAACTGCCGACAGCATGGTAAATAATTTCTAGAAAAAAAATAACGGTACTTGTAACGAACCCTAAAGTTCTCACACGTCAAGCACACGTACTACTTTATTTGGTAAAAAAAAAAAATTTAACGTTCTGGCACAGATGTTCATTTGAGAACTTCTTATTTCCGACTGAGCGAATCGGACATTTCATGTGGTACAACCCAATATAATGCATAAACAGAAAAAGGAAAGATAAATATTTATAAGCTAACTATGAACATTATATACATGTTTGTTTAATTTTTTTTATAAGAAATTATTACACAAGTGGATAATGAATACACTTATAATGCCTCAGCATGTGGTAAGTTTTTTGGAAAATGGGATAGAGGGAGAAAGAAAGATGTTTGGGCTCAGTGGTTATGTCGCTCCATGGGTGGCATCCAACATTTAATGGGGAGACTAATTGTCGAAGTTGGCTTGTTGTTGATTTCTAGTCAACTACTCATCTTTTTCGTTAACTAAAAAAATAAATGTCTTTCGTACGAGGCTAGGATTCGAATACCCAACCTTCCAATTTGGAAGCCAGTTCACTATCACTTGAGCCACGACCACCATGTCTTATAAAAATATTATTCGAAAGATCACATCAATTCATAAATGCTTAGTTAAACTTTTGTATTTTATTGGAGATCAACGGAACATTAGAACTCTTTTATGTTGATCTTTAGTGGAATGATGACAGGGTAGGTTTAGCATAATTTTAAGCTAAATATCACATATCAATATTAATATCACATTGAACACAATTACCCGAGACTTGGCACCTGTATAATAAAATTGATTGGAAAATCATTTTGTGTGTTATGATTTCGTTGCAATTTTATAATAATGATTTTCTGTTGATAAAAACATATCTTAATACCAATATTTATCTTTGAATGTTAATCTCGTGTCAAGATGTATATCCAAGTACTTATATACTTATTCGAGGTTTCCAGCGAATTTGGTGTCCATTGACAATAGAAAGGTGTCTAGCTGGAAGATAACAAAGCTTTATTTTTCTAGAAAAAAAGATCGCATTTACGAATGCATTTATTTTACATTTATTGTAATAATCTTGCTGTATTTTCGCCGTATTTGTCAAATTCGTCTCATTGCTTATACCAAATTTATGAGAAGAAAATACTGCGGTGTCATCGGCTTTTCTGCCACACTTTCAAATGGTTGAAAGGCTCTGAACACTACGTCTTTTGTCAAGAGAAAGTAAATAATCAAGATTTATCGTCGATAAAAGTTCCAAAATGCGTTAATGCATCGACCGATTTTGTATTGCACAGCGTGCACCGCTACTAATAAGCATTTAACACGGCTTTGAAATAATAAATGGTTTTACACTGATATTATTTTTTTTTGGCACACGTTACACACTTATTCTTAGAAGGTACTTTTTTTATTTGAAATCTATTCACTAGTTTTTTCATTTGACATTTCTGACAGTTTAATCAAATTTAAATGTCCATACCGATTATGCCATTTCATTTCATTTCTTATCGCTCATTTGGAATACGAACGCATACCTGTTTTGTTCCTTAAAGTAAATTATAATAAGAAAGTAATAATACCACCTCATCTGGTTTTCATTGCTTTTCAAATAACACTAAAAGACTGCAGTGAACTGCTATGCTTACAGACATGTTATAAGTTTGCAATGATTCGCTTATACCCTTAGTATAAATGATATTTCGCACCACTCTTGGTGCACTAGGAAGATATGGAAAGAATGGAAAACTGTTGCCCCGTTAGTGGTGTTGTTGTTGTGTTTCCTTGAGATCTCTTTATCGGGCATCAAAATGTCACATTAGTTAGTTTTTTGCTGTTTGAGCTGCCGATGATATTTAAGAGCCAGGAGCTTTTTGAAAATTGTTTAACCTTTCCCATTCAGCTGGTAGGTATATATATATAAATCTTTTATTTTAAACCAAGAATGTAGTAAAAATCGTGTCTTCTCAAAAGAGCTTTTGTTCGAAGATGGCGAGCTTGTATCAGAGTCGGTGGGAGACTGTCTCCATTTCGATGTAATTTTAAGTCAAATAATGTTTCACATCGTGTTTTATTACATCCTTATAAGCATGTGCTGTTAAAGATAAGAAAAGATCAATTTTTAAAATTGTTGATACTTAGTTGAATTTGCTCCGTCTGAACATTAATAGCAATAACTACGTATTTGCATTAAATAAAAGACTGTATTATACCATTTTGGAATATGTATTAAACACGTTTTTTTAAACATTTTGCCACTTAATTTTCCATACATTTTTTTTACATCCGAACTGCTTAAACTTTACAAATAATTAACATTTTGCAAATTTCATGCTAAAAATTAAAGTTAAAATGTTTTTTTTTCAAAAATGGAGCAACAGTTACTTATAATATTTACTGCATATCAAATGATATAGTCTATGAAGAATATTTTAACGTAAGAAATCCATACTGTTAAGAAACGTAAGGTCATATGAAAAGAAAAGGTTTTTTTTTTTTTTTTAAATTACATAACTTATGTACTAATTGGGATAGATCTTTTTTTGTATTTTATTTTGACCGCCTGATAGCCCACCTATGAGGTGTTTCAGGCTTATCCATTCTTTCCTCGACACCCTGTATATATATATTTCTATAAATGTGATGTTCGCTATCTGTTGAAGACAATGCTCGTTTGCATTGTCTGTTTTAATTAAGTATTTGGACAGGGCACATAAACCTTGACCGTTTGTTTTGTAGATCCAAGCGCATAAACTTGGACTACAGTGGAGATTATGATTAAGACCCCTTACCACTGGTGGGGGGAAGTCTTAATGTAGCGAAAAGGCCAAGCTCGAAGTGTTGATCAATAGCGAGTGATTCTTTATTGAACTCTTAATTATATTTATACAAAATTATTGCTAACTAAGCTTAAATTATAACAATTAGGAAGAACAAACTAAATAATATGACCTATATAATTATTGTTCATACAAAGCACAAAATGACAGTGAAACAAATATTATTGCAATGAATTATAGTTTGTGTATAAAGTATACAGCGAAGCTGTTGATGGAAAACATAGGTGTGTATTTATTTATTTATTTATTTATTTATTTATTTATTTATTTATTTATTTATTATATTTATTGTTGTATGAAATACATTTGTGTGTAAATATACTTAAAAACTAAACACTATCTACGGTGAGTATCGGTCTTTCTAATTTGTTTTCATAAGTGTTTCAGTTCTCTTGTTGTTTAGTAGGTACGAGTATGTCAGTTTTTTTCAGAACGAGTATTTATTAGGTCATACTTTTTTCTGTTTTTCTAGTTATTTTCCATATTTTTCATAGGTAGAGTTAAAACTTGTCTTATTTAACGTTGCGACGAATACTTATATTTCACCTTTGGCTTTCAGCTTTGTGGGAAAGCGGATCTCCAAAGCCATTACAGTCGTTGCGGGCCTAAATTATTCCTACATGACGGTCAGTTCAATTCAGTGAAAGGGATAGAAAAAAAAAAAAAAAAACATAAAAAAGATACACATATTTTTATTGTTTATTTATGATATTTTTTCTTCGATTACCTTCTGTTTTCTTCCAAGTGAGAATGCCATGAAATAATAATTGAACTAAATGAGAGCTATTAACAGTGAACTGCATTTGGTACTCTAAATGTCTCTTCTCTGAATTCGATTTGCATGTTTTAAACAAATTATTATATATTCAGTATTTAATTGAAACAGCTTAGATTGCAGTGCCGGTTTAATTTTTTTCCTTCAATTCAATTAATTTTACCACTCAGTAACAAATCAATTAAAAACGAATCTCTGTCCAAACGATAACAGAAATAGGAAAGGTGAAAAGGAATATTCTTTGAAATCGACGCATTAGCAACCTTACTTCAATTCCAATCCAATTAAAATTGAAATCGTTCTCTTCTTCTCATTTTCATTTTTAACTTAACCAGTTTCCTTACTTCCCCAGTCACCAATTACCCAAATCCCTAAATCCAGTGAATGTAGACTTTTTTGGAAACCTCCAATTAAGCCTTCCAGAGACTATAGAATACCAGATATAATTGTATTCACTTTAATTACGAACAAGTGAGGATTTGCCACACGACCTTTTAATGATGATGATGGGGATGTCGATCCGAGTTCTATTTGTTCTGTCTGTAACGTTCGAACTCATTTAAGTTACACAACTGACCAACAATTTTCTCATTTAGTGTTTAGAAAAAAAACAAAGTATGATATTTAGACTTTGAATTGAACTTAATTACGTAAGTTGTTGGCCACTACTTGACCAAGAGCTGACGTTCTTTACATTCTCTGGAAAATTGATTTGGCAAGTCAATTTCTTCCTACCAGAGCCCAGCAGTTTAATTAACGAGTTCAGTACATTATGTTAATCTGGATTTCGCGCGTTTTAAGATTCTAATAGAATGGTATTTTCTATATAATGAACATGAAAAATACCCTTGTACAGCTTTAATAATTTGTATCATTTGTATATTCAAAACATATTGTTTGTGTAGCATATTGCACTCTAATGTTGAGTACGTTTATCTGTTTCGCAATAAAAACTGCAACTTCAGTTCTTTTACTGAAAGTACCTTATGGAATCTTAAAAACATCAATCTATAAGATTTCTTATTTTCTTTTTATTTTGTGTTTATTTACATTACGTTATACTACATTCTGTTATGTCAATTGCAAATATGTTTCGTTAATTTTAATTAATTCGGAATGGTATTTACAAACAGTGTTAAGTTTAATATAATTCACAATGGTATTTACAAAATGTTTTTTAATGGTCTTCAACATTCACCCCCGCCGTGAACTCGTTCGCAAAAAGTCAGGAATTCCAAGAAACGCAAAGTGACAGCACTGATTCTCTTGACTTCCGATTAAATCCCGTCGTCTCTGCCATTCTTATTCTTGATTTATTCTGTCGAAGAAACAATTAGTGGCACAGAGAGGGACATGTTTACAAACATATAGACAGACAACCTACGTAGAAAGAGTGTGTAGCCTACATATTGCCCATTAATATTTGTCAATACCAACATGCCCATCCCTTTCTTCTGTTACCATTGTCTAAAGATGTAGTTTGAATGGCGTCGGTTTACAGATTCGTTTTGAGTGCGCGATCTTTTCTTAAGATTATTATCTGTAAACGTGTTATTTTGTGTTAAAATTTATTATTATAATAGGATTAAAAAAAGTCTGCAGGAGTGTATTTTTACAATTTTTACCCATCAACCATTTTGATCGTGCAATTATCTCGTCCTTTAACAGGACCAGGTCTCCTAGTTGTGGTTGATTTTCAGTCTTCAGCCATTTTGGCATTTTGGACGTTGCTGGAGACGAGACAAATACTCCGAACTCCACTGCTTCCAACAGCGTGGGTATAGCTGCTATATCCTCTTCCAACGGTCATTATAGCTTATTTTTTCATTCTTGTTTTCGACATCACGAGATAAATGTGAATATTGCTGCCGCCATCTAAAACTCGTAAGTGTTTTATAAATTAGAGGTAAATGAAACCAAGGACCTGTGTAAGTTGGTCATTGGTAATACTTTTAATATTAAGCGATTGGGGAACGATCGCCATGCCATCCACTGTAATACAGTGGAGGGCTACGCGAAAGTGAAAGAGCTCCTAAAGGAAACGACGACGGAGCACTACTCATTCACACCGAAGTGTGAAAAGCAGCAATCTATGCTGCTGAAGGGGTTGGAACCGTCTTCTGATCCTGAGGAGATCCTGGCACTGCTCAAAGAGAAGGAGTGCGAAGGACTCACGTTTGTGGGGGTAAAGCCATTTACCACAGCTAGACCCAGGCGGGAGAAACGGAGTTTGCCGTTCTTCCTGGTGCAGCTCAGTCCCGAAAGCCGTCTGGATAGTCTAAGGAGAATCAATGTCCTAGACTACCAGGTGGTTCACTGGGAAAAACTAAAAAGGAGCGAAGGCGTTATACAATGCGTTCGCTGTCAGAGGTTCGGGAACGCCGCGTCGAACTGCCAAATGCAGCCTCGGTGCGTGAAGTGCGCTAAGAACCACAGTTCCGAAGAGTGTGCTCTGGGCGTTGACGGAGCATCCGATAGGTCGAAGCTCTCGTGCGTGTTATGTGGAAACGTGGGACACAGCGCAAACTATCGGGGTTGTCCTAAGTTCGCTGACATTAAGACAGCAAAACTGGCTCGGCAGCAGAAGATGGAGGTCAAACGTTCACCTGTTCGGTTTCAAACACCAGCCGTCACGTCCCAAATTTCCTACGCCTAAATGGCGTCAGGTAAGGGGGTTACGGTACAGCAAGCGACTGTTGCTTCTCCGGGGCCAATGCCAAGAACAACGGAAGTTGCAACTAACATGCTAGCCATCTTGCTCGCAATCCAAGGGCAGATGACTCAGCTGCAAAAGCAGGTTAAAGAACAGGCCAAGCGGGTGGACCACCTCTACGCACTGCTGCCGGGCCTAACGCAACACATGCCGTAATGGGTACGCACATGGTGGAGCAAACTGTGAAGGTCCTTGCGGTGAATGTTAATTCACTGATTAGGATTGAACGAAAGCCGCGATGTTTAAATTGCTAAAAGACCAAACTCCTGACGTGCTTTTCGCTGCGAAACCAAGCTAACCGATAAGCACAAACTGGAGTACAATAATTATATTGTTAGAAGAAGAAATCGGCCCAGATCCAAACGTGGAGGTGGTGTCGCCATCTTCATTAAAGAAGGTATAAAATTTCACAGAGTGTACAAGGGAGTGTTGCGCAGGTTCCGCGTGTTGGAGGCAGTTGCCACTTACATACCGCTCCGCAGTGGAAAGCGGCTGTACTTGGCCTCTGTTTATGCACCTGAGGCTTCACAATCCACCCTATTCAATACAGAGCTCGACACGCTTTTTCGACTTCTGAGGCTGGAATCGGGGGAGAATTATATTATAATCGGCGTGGATTTCAACGCTAGACAGAGAGATTGGGAAAGAATTTTCCAAATACTAGAGGGAACCTGCTACTCGATTGGTGGGTTCAGCACGATGTCATGTACAGACTCGGTCTTAAAGCGACGGACAACCCGTCGTTTCCCAGAAGCGGGTCTTATTTGGATCTCCTGCTTTACGACGAACGCATACGACTGACAGGTAGGAATTTAAAAACTCTAAACTGTCTGCGCACATTCGTGTATGACAGTGACCATTGCGGTTTTAGCATTGTCTTCGCTTGCTCAGAACACCAGAGTCGGAGTAAAAGAAATTGTATCCTAATGTGGTCCTTTACAACAGGGCGAACCTAATACGAATGGACAACTTCGTAATTAAGCTGACTCGAAGGCTCGTTGCAAGAGCAATGACCTCGACGAATAACCTGATATCTGGGGCTTTCTACCCCAATTACCTTTACCACGAGAGTGTGCGCTCTGACGGCTTCGTTCCACCGGAAGCATTCCTCTACCTAGATCAGATAGGGTTGATCCAAGATAGATCAGCGGTGCCGTTAATCTTCCATGTCGCTCGGACAGCTGGGGACAGGCAACTCAACTACAACAGAGACGTCGCACACGGCAGTGTGCATAACAGGTGTATACTGATATATGTATATGATTGTTTATAATGTCTATGTGTGTTTATGTGTGTATTGTGCATTTAGGTTAGGTAGGCTAAGGTTTATTTTAAGTTAGATACTAAGTTTTTATAAAAAATAAAAAAAATGTCCATATGCTAAGTTTTTGTAAGCAAATTTTTTTCTTAGCCGTAAGTATAGAAAATAAGTATTCCTAAATAAAATGTAAATGAAGTCGAAAGACATACATAGATATAAGTATTCAGAGTAGCTTAGAGTGCCTGTGTGGGGCCAGTAAGTTAGCATAATATTGTTAAGTAATTGTAAGCTAGCATTTAAGCATTTTTTTGTTAGAAGGTAAGAGTTAGTGTTAAGAAAATAGAATGCATTTAAAACTGAAAAAACTGAAAAACCACCTAATACCTAGTGTCGTAATTTGTGGAGTAGAAGCTACTGCGTAAGGTAAAGAAAATTCTAATTCTCTTCGGTCCGAAGGAATATCCTTTAGAACCTCATCATTATGGGCCATCCACTTCCGCAGTTTGAATCCGGCAGATGATAACAATTTTCTCGCTTCATCACGTAGCTTTTGCGTTTCTTCCATGGAGCCGGAGTGATTAAATCATCGACGTATATACCCTTGCGGATGATAATTGCACCGATTGGATAGTGATGTTCTTCGTCGTCTGTAGCCTGTAGGATAGTGCGATTGACAAGATAGTGTGTACTAGCAGTTCCAAATGTGACTGTCTGCAAACTATATATACTAATGGGTTGAGTTGGATTGTCACGCCACAGAATTAGTGGTGAAGCTAAATTGATAAGTTCTCCATACTAACACAATATCAATAATGTTATTTTGTGTTTTAGGTCCTATCAACAAGTGTTCTTTTAACGACGTACCATCTAAAGTCTTCGCAGCTGAATCAAAGACGATTCGCAGTTTAGTTGTCATACTGACAGCATCATGAGGAACAAAATAGTGGTAAGTAGTATAGAGAATATCATCGTTGGGATTATCTACTTCGGAACTCCAGGTATTCCTTGATATATTTAGCGTACACGTTGTAAAGTTTCGAGTTTGTTTCGAAACGTTTCCAATGGGCACGATAGGCACCTTGCTTCGAGGGTCCAAGCGCAGGTATCCATCCTTAAGGAAGAGGTACTTCGTACCTTCCACATGGTAGACGCCGCGTTGTCTTCAAGAAGTACTCCTCACACGCCTTGTTATCCTCCGTCTCGGTATCTGTATAGGGTGCTTCTTCTATTTCCCAAAACCTTCTTACTTGGGTATCGATATCAAAGAACTGATGGAAACAGTGTTTTAAGTGTCTTATTTCTAAAGGCACCTTGCCTAGCAAGCTCCATCCTAAATCTGTTTTCTGAGCTACGAGTGCCATACCAACTTCGCTCCTTACGATGTCCGGTAAGATAAATTCGGCAAAAAAGTCTATTCTTGCCGGTTTGTAGAATATAGGGTCTGCTAGTTCCAAGCCGTTAAGTTGTTTCCAGTTATTGAGTGTCAGTCGTTTGGCCGGGAGAAGGCCAGTCAGAGACTTGAATACGAAGGCTCGAGTGATGGATTCAAATGGAGAGTGTAGTGATGCAAAGGCTATGTCTGCGCACCTGTTGCATGATCCACTGATGAACTTTCCTAACCCTGACACTTCACCTAACGTACTCCGGGTCATCAGATTTAAAAGTTGTACCGCCGCCTCCGTTATGAAGCTCTCTTAAGAACCTGGATCAATCAAGGCTCTAAAATTGAAATACTTCCCACTAGATGACCTGACTTCAATCACTGCAGTAGCCAGCAAAACCTGCGAATTTGAAATAATTTGTGTAAGGTATGTATTTACAGGAAGGCTATTGGAAGGGTTATCTACAGTGCTAGAGTGAGAGGTATTTGTGTTCGCTATTCGGGCAATTGTGTTAGATTGATTGATTATGTATAATATCAATCAATGTGATTATGTATAATATTTGGTTGTGACTGAGTATTTTGTGGAATATTGTTAATTTGTTTTAGGGTAGGAATATAATGCAAGAGAGTGTGGTGGTTTTGTTGGCAGTTGTAGCACCGTGCCTGGCTAGAACATTGCTGCGGAGGGTGACTACAAGCAAGGCAATTGTTACAGACCCCAAATTTTCTAACAATATTGGCTGGATTTCAGCTTTTGATGCTCCACCGCTTCTAACGTCCGGAATCTCGTTTACAGAAATTCTTAAAAATACTTAAAGGTTGATAACTCCTTGTCTGATCCTAGCTTCTGCAAGATGATGTAAATAAGAATCGTATCCCAATTCGCCATCTTAACACCTAGATTTTTGATCGAATGAATACATTCTGTAGAAACATCTAGTAATTGATTCACTCCTTCAGCAGTTTCGGTATGTAAAACCCTTTGATTAAAGAATAGCTTCAACTACTAAAATTCGTTTATGGTCATGTTGCGAAGTAAGAATCCTCCATGCCTTGTCATAGTTACCCTTATCTAAGCTTAGATGATGGAGTAGACGTTCGGCTTCCTCGGAAAGACTCGGCTTCAAGTGGTGTAGCTTTTGAACTTCAGTTAAAGTAGAATTTGTATGCACTAAGGATTCAAATATGTCATGGAAAGTCCGCCAATTTTCACAGCTGCCTGAAAACGTTGGCAGGTTGATTGTGGATAGACGTAACTCATTTTTAAACGTAGATGAATGAACGGTACCTGAACCGGCAGCCACCGGTACGATATCTAATGCATCAAGCAAAACTGTTTTATAGTCTAGGTAAGTTTCCCTTATAACATTAAAAAGCGTTTGATATTCTTCAATAAAACTTGTTCCGTTCGCAGCAGCCTCAGCTATCTTCTCATTGAGCATGTTTCTTGACCTTTTGTCCTCGGGTATCGTCTTAAATTTAATGAAATCAGCGCAAATTATGGCAAATGTATTCTTTAATAATTTGAATTCTTTGGCATCCATCTTAAAATAGGTATAAAGGACAATATAAAAGGACAATATATAATATATATATATAAATGGCTAAACTCACTCACCTTGAATGTACGTCTCAGGACCTTGTTCCAAGTTCCAAGTCTTGGTTTTTTTTGCTCAGACAACTAATTGCACGACGCGGGAACTTGATTTTCTTTGCTGAAACAACTATTGTAATTACACGACGCGGGAAACCGTTTAACACCAAAACTCACAAGATTAAAGTTCTAAAAGTTAGAATGTTTCACCAAAAATGTCACAAAATTGTGTTTTTTTCTGTCCACAAGAAAAATGTCGCAAAATAATAATGTTTTTTTTTCTTGCAAAATGCAGATAACACACTGTTACTGGATAAATTGGCTCGAAGAGACCAAAATGTTGAGTACGGTTTTTGTTCTGAAAATGCGTTAATCTGTTCCGCAATAGAAACTGCAACTTCGATTCTTTTACTGCAAGTACTTTTTTGATCTTCAATTTATATGTTTTTTTCTTTTTCTTTACATTCGTGTTGAAACAGTGTTTGGTCGCAGCATTGTGAAAGTTATTGTGCAGTTTTATTAGGCCATATTTTAATTCTGTATTTAGCCAAAGTGGAAAAGTGGCTCCAAAGCATTTATTAATCGTTCATGATAACAGTACCTAAAGGAACAACAATACCTAATCACCTTTTCAAGTTGGGGCTCAACAAACGAGCCTCTCCGGTTAGCCCAATCCTTAGCTAACTGCCTCCAATTGCGCATTTGAGATCCTCTTCGACTTGTACGCGCCACCTGAGATGAGATTTTCCTCTAATGTGTTGTCACTCCGGGTTTGATTCGAAGACACTGCATGCCGGAGCATTGGTGCCCTTTCGCTTTACATGCCCTAGCAATCTCAGATGACTAATGCGTAGATTTCTCATGTCGATGTCCCTGTACAGTTCGTGCCTCCGGTATTCGCTTTTGAGTTCCGCACAATTCTTTCAAATATAGTGTTACAGAAGTCACATGACGTGCGTCATGTCTAAAACCTTTTTTGAAATCAAAGATGTCGGTTAAGTTATTACCGACCTTGACGGAGTATCGAGCGCTCTCCATCGTCCTTCTGCACTGGCAGAGGGCTTTGGCAGGAATGCCAAAATTATACATTGCTACCTCCATAGTTGGCGCAGTTGAAGGGGTTAATTTTTTTTTTGTGAATCGGGCAAACAAAGCTGCAATTCTATTCACCTGACATATGAATAGAATATATCATCTGGTGTATGCTCCCAACAAAGTCGTTTCTACCAGTTTTGAATACCTCGGCCGGTGAGCCGCGAGGTCCAGCTTTGTTGGATTTAGGCCTAGATATTGCTTTTCTTACATGTGGGTGAAAGTTTTGGCTATGATCTTTTAAGTTGAATAGTGTATTCTGCCTGTCACCGGGATTTTGGACTTCGTCGCTTTTATACAGTCTACGGAAAAAGTTTTTCTACTATATAAGTTTTTTTTACTATAAGATTCCTTCTTCATCTCTAAAGGGTTCTGTACCGCTTTTCTTACCTTGAAAAGTTATTTTTAGGTGGGTGGCGGTGGCTTAAATGATCTGTATTGGCTTCTAATTCAGAGGTTCGGCGCACATTGGGGCCAAATACCTGAAAACTGGAATCAATTCAAGTATTGTATTAGGTGTGCTAAAATTGCTTTTCTTTTCCTGAATAACCGGTTATGTATTTACAAATAAAAATCCACATATTATGCATAGTTGGAGGCATATATTCGTAAACCCAACGATAGGTATGGACAAAGTATTTCGCAGTATTGATTGTGTATACTCGGAATTTACCGCTATTTATTTCATATCCACTTGAAATTGCTACCAGAATTGCAGTTGGTTTTCAATTATTAATTTGTCTATACGCCAGATTTTAGACACTACATCTGCCTAGCCAAAAAATCTCCTAGCAGTGTTGCGATCATTTTAATTGTCAAAACCAGACTTCGGTTCATCAGCAGTCATTCGATCCTTAAACTCCTTTTCTATATGAGCTTTGTTTGATGTTACTAACTCCACACTGTTGTTAGAGTACGTTCCGAATCAATGGAAAGTTGCTGAAGTCATAATGGTCTTAAACACTTGAAAACCTCCAAATGACAAAAAGTCTTATAGGCCAATTTCAGTTCTCTCAATTTTATCAAAAATATTTAAGAGGATAATTCTGACACAGTATACTTATACTGTAAATTATTGATGTAAAAAATCGTATCACCAGTCTGGGTTCAGGAGCAAGCGTTTATCAGGTGCATAGAATCACCTATGTAATTGAGAAAGCTTTGGAAGAAAACCAGATTTGCTAAAGCGCATTCTTTGATATCTCGCAAGCCTTTGATAAGCCATGGCATGAAGGCTTAAAGTTCAAATTATGGCAGGTCATGCCATTGAGCTTTGATAACATTCACAGTATCCCGAGTGTTCGGCACTGGTTATTTTGTTTTACCGGGTTGTATTTAGTTAGACTGTATATCAACAGTATCAACTGTGTAGTTAATTAATGTACTGATTTGAAAACTGCGTACAAAACTGTGTAGATAAACTGTATAGAAAAACTGTGTAGAAAAATATTTTAAATAAAACAAACTGTTTGCTTGAACGTTATAAACTTGAAGATTTATTTTATGTAAAATGTCTTGCTTTTATATTAATTTTGACATAAGGAATTTTATCTCATGAGAGAATTATCGTGAGTGTGTTTGTTTAAATATTTTATGTGTACAAATTTTCTATGTTTTTGTTACATTTGACAATTTTATTTTAATTTATATTTTTATCAACAACATTCTCCCCGCCGTGAACAAAGTTCGCAATTATTTTCTCCTTTGTACTGGAACACCCTTTGGCTCGATCATCTGCTACATTCTTGAAGATCTGCTACTTTATTGAAGACTCACATGAAAGGAAACCAAATTAATAAATTTTGCAAAAGGGACAGACAACACAAAACACATTGAGACACAAAAGTGAAAGGAGCACCCCTATACTTATATGGCTGAATGCTTATGCTAATGTTTGGCTATTGGTTCAATTGTATAGTGTTGTCCTCTTTGCACTACTTTCTTTAAAATGCATAGTTGAAGAAGAGTGCGTAATTCAATTGTGATGGCTGTCCATTGACAAGTTGTGCGTAATCTGTAATGGCAGCCGTGCGCGTTTTATTTAAATTTTGTTTTTTTTTTTTGCTTTAGTGCGGGAATTTGAATATAATTCGTTTATTTTCATATGTGTTTTAAAATCCAGGTGAGTGATGTTTCAATGTTATAATTTCATTAGTTTATTTATCCCTTGTTTGTTTATTATTGTGTTGATTATGTGTTGTGTACGCACTTTACCGGTGCCATTTGGTTTTTGTGTTGATTAATGTTTGTTTTTTTTTTGTGATTCCCTTTTTTCTTTATTTTATTTTATTTAGTTTATGATTATTCTGTGTGAAATGTGTATTTTTATTGGTGATGTGTTTGATGCTTGTGGTTAGATTTTATACATTAAATTTTATTTTATTATTTTGGGGACTTGTGTTTTGATTGATTGTTATATGGTTTGTATGTGTGTGTGTGTGTATGTGCTTTGGGCATAGAATGACCCAGATAGGATTTGTGTAGAGATTGCACGTATGACCTATATTTGAGTTGAGCGTTTGTACACACATATATTTAGATCATATGTTCATGTTGTACGTATGTATGATTGTTTTGCAAAGTGTTGTGTAGATTTTTAAAAATTTTAGTGGACTGTTTTATGTAAATTTAGGTATATGTATTTATATTTTATATTGTAATTTTATTTTGATTTTATGGGCTTAATAAGATTTATTTAGTTTAATTGTTGAAGAGTTCAATTCTATTGCGTGTATGGGTGTATGAAATGTCAAAAGTGAAAATTGCATGAGATCGGGAATAAATTATTTGTTATTGTTTATTATTTTAAGGTTTTGGCTTTAAATGAAACGATGATTTGAGTTATGAATTAGCGGGTATTTTATTATTGTTTGAGATGCAGAAATTTGAATGTTTAAATATTTATGGGTTATTGTTTTGTTGTGGATTTTGTTAATTCGGTGATATTGATGTGATAGTTTTCTGATATGTAGACATTAGTTCAACTGTGAGATTTGTTGCATGATTTATTATGTTTTGTTGTGATGATGATTGAGATATTTGTCTTTAGATTTTGAATTTTATTTCTTATTTAACAAGTTTCGTTTTCTTGAATATTTGCAGCTAACCGTGAAAGCAGCACTGAAGACGCATTGAAATTTGGGATTTGAAAACTGGACAGTTGAAGCTGATATTGCCCCAATTATTGTCATGGACCAGGGGTTTGCATATGTGTATATGCATAAGTTGATGGGCCGGTAATTTTATATTCATTAAAGTGCACTGTATTTCATAGTGAGTATATTTTGAGTTTATGCGATTTTTTTTTTTTTTTTTTTTTTTTCATTTTTTTGTTATATTGAATATATTATTTGTTTTATTTTATTTATTATTTTATTTATTATATTGAATATATTATTTGTTTTAGTTTAAGTGTAATATATCGGTTTTTTTTGCGTTGCGTGCATTTTGCATTATACTATGGAATAGTCTGTATTGGTCGCGTTACATGGTAGTGGACATACCTTAGTTATTGGCCTTTTGAATTCCCCTGTTTCCGTTTTTAGCTTTACTACTCGGATTAGTTGGTCAGCTCCTGGATAAGTCTCCGTGATACGAGCTAAAAGCCATTTCGATGGTGGAAGCCGTTCGTCCTTTAGCAGGACTAAGTCTCCAACGTTGGGTTGCTTCTCTGTTTTCAACCACTTTGGGCGGTTTTGAAGACGAGTTAAATACTCACGGCTCCATTCCCTCCAAAACGATTGTAGTGAGGCTTGTAATCGTTTCCATCGGTCGATATATCCAATCTTTTCTGCTGCTAGGTCTGCTTCTGGCACAACGTTGTATGAAGTGCCGATCAAAAAGTGCGCTGGTGTAAGTGCGGTATAATCGTCGAAGTTGTCGGTTAACGGGCAGAGGGGTCTCGAGTTGAGACATGCTTCTATTTGAGATAGAAGCGTGCTGAGCTCCTCAAAAGTTAACGCTTCGTTCCGGGCAACTCGTTTTAAATGGAATTTGACCGATTTCACTCCTGCTTCCCATAATCCCCCGAAATGAGGAGAAGCAGGAGGATTGAAATTCCATTTAGTTCCTAATTTGCTAATTGAATCGGCGATCTCATTGTAGTTGTGCTGGGCAGACTTAAGCATTTTCAGCAGCTCCGTATTAGCTCCTTTGAAATTGCTACCGCAGTCGCTATACAGGTTGGAACAAATTCCGCGTCGTGCTGTGAATCGGCGGAATGCCGCAAGGAAGGCCTGTGTAGTCATGTCTGTTACGGCTTCGAGGTGAATGGCTTTTGTTGCTAAACAAATGAATATGGCAAAATATCCCTTCAACATTTTCGATCCTCTTCCCTTCCAGGCCTTTACTTCGATGGGTCCAGCATAGTCAACACCCGTATGCGTAAATGGCCTTGATATGGTTACCCTTGGAGTTGGTAGATTACCCATTAACTGTTGCATGGGCTTGGGTTTATATCGAAAGCATGTGGTGCATTGGTGGATGTGTTTTTTCACCATTCTCTTCACATTAAAAATCCAAAATTGGTTTCGCAAGTAAGCTGTCATTTGTTGTAGGCCACCATGAAGCGTTTGTTCATGTGCGTTGTTGACGATGAGTTTCGTGAAGTGGTGGTCTGGTTTTAAAATCATGGGGTGCATTTGGTCATAAGTTAGAGCAGAATTCTTTAATCTGCCGCCTATTCTTATGATTTGTTCTCCATCAATATAAAGGTTGAGAGTTTTGTACACCTTGGTTGACTTATTCTTACGCAACTCGTTGAAGATATCAGGAAACATTTCCTGTTGCACCATTCGTACAGCTGTGTGCAAGCTAGATTTGATTTCACTTGGTGACAAAACTGATTTTAACTTTAAATTCTCTGTTTTCCGTGTGTTGTTGGTAAATCTTTTCACATAAGCCAAAATTCGTAAACAGTTTGTGAGTTTCGAATGAGTTTGGATTAATTTTAAAATGTCATTTTCATTATTTATAGCGAGAAGAGTTTTGATTTCTCTTTTCTCTTCTTCTGTGTCGAGTTGCGTGGGCTGTGTTGGAATGGAAAATTCCCATTGTTCTTGAAGAAAGGCTGGTCCCTTCCACCAGAGTGTGTTATTTTTAAGTATTGAGGGCAATACACCACGTGATACAAGGTCCGCTGGATTGAATTTGGTGGGGATGTGTCGCCAAATGCTGACATTCGTCAGTCTCTGAATTTCAGCTACACGATTTGCGATAAAAGTTTTCCATCGAGTCGGTGGTGCAGATATCCAACTGAGGGTGATTGTGGAGTCAGTCCACGCATATGTTTTGATGTTTTGCACTGGGAGAACAGATATGGTGTAGCTCAGAAGCTTTGCTAGGACTACTGCACCACAAAGCTCCAATCTTGGCAGTGAAACCGTATTGAGTGGCGCTACTCTAGTTTTGGAGATGAGTAAATGTGTGTGTGTGATGTTGTTGCAGTCCAAAACTCGGAGATAGACCACAGCTCCATACGCCTTGATGGATGCATCACTGAATCCGTGGAGTTCCAACTGCTCATTTTGTCCTTGTGTGTTTACCCACCTAGGAATCTGGATGTCTTCAATCATGGCCAATTCTTGTTGAAGAGACAACCACTCTCGACGTACTTCCACCGGAATAGGGTCATCCCATGATAGACCATGTAGCCACAATTGTTGCATGATAATTTTCGCCTTAACAATGCAAGGCGAAATCCATCCTAGGGGGTCAAAGAGACGCGCGATCGTTGATAGGATGGTACGTTTTGAAACCACTTCATCGACGGCGAGCTTCTGAAATGAAAACATATCTGAACTAGGATGCCAATTGATTCCCAACGTTTTCGTGTGTTGTGTTGTTCCAAGGCTAAGAGGAACATTGGTATCCCGGTCTTCCTTCGGTATTAAATTCAAGAACTGCTGACTGTTGCTCATCCATTTTCTGAGATGAAACCCGGCGGAAAGAAGTAGCTTCGTAATTTGTTCAAATTTTTCTTTAGCTGCATGGATGGAATCTGCCCCAGACACGAGATCATCAATGTACATATCCTTCCATATCATTTGAGCTGCTAGTGGGTATGTTGCCTTTTCGTCATCAGCGAGTTTCTGCAGCGTACGATTTGCCAGATATGGAGCAGGAGATGTGCCAAACATTAAGACCTTTACCTTAAAAAGTTTGATTGGAGTTGTTGGATCCTCTCGCCAATATAGGAGTTGGTAGTATGCATCATCTGGATGAATCTGGATCTGGCGATACATCTTCTCGATGTCTGCTGTAAAGGTAATTTTGTTTGTTCTCCATCTTAAAACAATTGATATAAAATCCGTCTGTGTTTTAGGTCCCGTCATCAGATGATCATTTAACGAACTACCCTCCGCAGTCTTGAATGCAGCGTTGAAGACCACTCGCAGTTTAGTGGTTGTGCTCGATTCCTTGAAGACGGCATGATGTGGCACAACATAATGGAACGGCGATTTAAGTGTGGGGTCCTGGATGATGTTCACTTCCTCCATCTGGTTGAGCTGTAAGTATTCCTGTATACATTTATTGTAGTCCTTGTATAGTGTTGGGTTGGTAAGCAGTCTTTTTTCCTGCCTATAGAACATACTTAGGCTATTCTTTTGGGTTGAAATAAGTGCTGGACGCTGACCTCCTTTGAAAGGGAGTGCAACTTCGAAACGCCCTCCCGGCAACCGCTTGACATTTTGTAAAAAATGTTCTTCGCAAGCATTTTCTTCTTTCGTCAGGGCCTTTTCGAATGGTGATTCCTCAATTTCCCAAAATTTCCTTAATTGGGTGTCTATGTCGGAAAATTGGGTGAATACCTGAATTGAGGGTGGTGTTTCGAGGGGAACTTTACCTAATATTACCCAGCCAAACTGGGTTTTTTGGGCGATGGGGGCAATTAACTCTGCTCCTCTTATAATTTCAGGTAAAACCGCCTCACAAAATATGTCATTTCCCAACAGTAAGTCGATACTGGAGGGTCGGTTAAAGGTAGGATCTGCTAATTTTAGACCTTGTAGGTGTGCCCATCTATTTGGATACACCTCGCGACTCGGCAAAAACCCTGTTAAGGTTTTATATACGTAACCTCGTGTCGAAGTCCTAAAATCTGAGTATTTGGAACCCAGGTAGAGTTCCACAAAGTTTTGACAGGAACTATTTTTAACTTGTCCTAAAACTTGGACATCAAAACACGTTTTGTGTTTTTTCAACCTTAAAAGTTGTACCGCTGATTCGGTGATAAATGATGCTTGTGATCCAGGATCAAGCAAAGCTCGCAGGCTAATATAGTCGCCATTAGCAGATTTCACCTTGACGATAGCTGTTGCCAATAAAATTTGTGTGTTGGTATGGTCGTTATTGTGGAAGCAGTTTGCCGATGACTGTTGTTCATCGGAAGGGTGAAATAAAGCTGCATTTGGATTGTTTTGGGTTGATATATGGTGTGTTTGGTATTGGTATTTATTCTGTGTGTTTGGGTTTTGGGGCATAATTGTATTATTATGACTATTATTTGGGTAGATATGAGTGGATGGTTGCGACGATGCTTGAGCAGGGGGGAATTGGTTAGTGTTGTGTATTTGATTAGAGTGAGAGAATGATTGCTGTGTGTTGTAATTTGGTTGTAACTGATTAGAAGGGAAAGCTGATTGTGGGTGAGGCTTATACAGATTTGAATTGTTGTTTGTGTCAAAATGAAGCATGGAATTGTGACGCTTCTTGCAAAAATGGCAGGATTTGTTGCTCGGACAACTATTTGTTTTGTGGCTATAAGCCAAGCAATTAAAACAATTACCTAATTGTTTAACAACACGCTGCCTGGTTCTTACATCCATATTTGAAAATTTGTTACAGGCTCGCAATGAATGAATACCTTCGTGGCAAACCTTGCAACTGAAATTTTCCTTTGCCACCGTATTGGTATGGAAGACGTTCTTGTGAGACCTTTTTTGTGTTGGGGGCTTTGTATTTTGTTGCTGATCCACTATCTCTAGTGTTCGGAATTTTGTCTCTAAAAACTCAGAAAATTCTTTGAAAGTAGGAATTTCCTTTTTTGTCCCCAGAGAAGACTCCCACGATGACTGAGTTGATTTCGGAAGTTTCTTTAACAGCAAGAATATGATAATTACATCCCAATGCTGCACTGGCAAGTCAAGATTCTTCAGTGAATGTAAAATTTTCGTCGAGTTATCCAAAAGTTCACGGATTCCGATGGCAGATTCTTCTCGGACGACTGGCAGATCATAAAACAACTTCAATTCCTGGTTCACTAAAATCCGTTTGAAATCATAGCGGGATTTTAAAAGTTCCCACGCTTGGTCGTAACTAACGTCGTCCACATTGACGTGATCAAGTAATGTACCAGCACTTTCTTTACAGCATGATTTTAAATAGTGTAATTTTTCTATTTTAGATAAGGATGTGTTGCTGTGTACGAGTGAAACGAATTGGTCGTGGAATGAACGCCAGTTTTCATATTCACCTGTAAATGAAGGCGGATGGATTTTCGGAAGGTGAACCTCATGGGACCTCTTAGACTCTGATTGTTGTGAACACTCTTCAGGCTTTGTTTGAGTGGATGTTTCCAGTTTCTGCAGCTCATCTAAAAGTTGTGACTTGTACAGAACGTATACTTCTTTTGCCTCATCATATGTAAAATCTAATTGTTCCAAAACTTCTTTCTCAATCTCCTTATTATCATAAATTATCTCATATCTTTTTTCAATATTCGATAAATTAATTTCTAAGAGATCGAGGCGCGTGCTAATGTAATTTTTCGTACGGCGAGTAGGGCTTACGGTCTTTTTAAAATTTTCAAAGTCTTTTGAGACTTGATTGCAGGTTTTTACAAATAATTTTGATACACCCATGTTTTTTTTTTAATAAATTTAAAAATACTATTGTATATATTGTATGCTTATGTGCAAATAAGTAACGATCAGAATGTACTCACTTTGATTTATATCTTCTAAATTATTGTATTGTATCCCTTCTTAAAAGCTCTCCTTTAGAATCCTTTTGTTGAGTCCCACTCCGTGGATTTCTTCCTTTCCAGCTCTGATTCCTCACTTGCAACGTGTTGTATTTATAAAATTAATTTTTTTTTTGATTAAGGGGCCACCCACTGATTTAATTATTTAATTTAAAATTTGAAATTGTTTGTAAATTTAACACCATACACCAAATGTTTGCTGATTATGTTTTTTCTATGGCTCAGAAGGACCAAAATGTTCGGCACTGGTTATTTTGTTTTACCGGGTTGTATTTAGTTAGACTGTATATCAACAGTATCAACTGTGTAGTTAATTAATGTACTGATTTGAAAACTGCGTACAAAACTGTGTAGATAAACTGTATAGAAAAACTGTGTAGAAAAATATTTTAAATAAAACAAACTGTTTGCTTGAACGTTATAAACTTGAAGATTTATTTTATGTAAAATGTCTTGCTTTTATATTAATTTTGACATAAGGAATTTTATCTCATGAGAGAATTATCGTGAGTGTGTTTGTTTAAATATTTTATGTGTACAAATTTTCTATGTTTTTGTTACATTTGACAATTTTATTTTAATTTATATTTTTATCAACAACACCGAGAATGGAATTTTGCATGTCAGACTCAGAAATGAAGTATCGCAATTCAAAGAGATTTTAGCCTTAACTATGTTGTTATGTTATCGGCCCACTTCTGTACCTGGTATTGTATATACATATGTCTGGGGTATTGTATTTACCCGAGACATTCACCAAGAACAGGGGGACCCTTATAGCTCTATTTGCCGATGACACTGCTCTACTAGCAGTAGGTAAAACGATTGAAGAATCAAGAGTGAAACTGCAAATCGCTCTCAATAAAGTATACGAACGTACAAAGGCCTGGCGGGTAGTCCTCAATGACATCAAATCTGTTCAACCGAGTCGATTGCCTATTCTCACAAACTCGGTCTGTATTCCATTTACAAACGAGGCTAAATACATCGGAACACCACTTGACGCAAAGTTAAGATGGGAGTCGCACGTTAAAACAAAACGCAAGAAACACCAAAGCAAATACAGAGAATGTGTTGGTTACTTGGTAAAAATCCCAGCTTAGTATCGAAAATAAGCTGCTCATCTATAAGCAAGTGCTAATGCCGGTGTGGACCTCTGGTATACATCTGTAGGGTTATACCAAGAAAACAAATGTCAATATTTTAAAAACTTTTGAAAATAATGTGCTAAGAGAAATTGTCCATGCACCATTTCATTTTTTCATTTTATATGCATTTTTATTATATGACTTAAATTACTCTTGTATGCTAAACAAAAAAGGCTTAAAAATTAGCTTAAATTACTTACAAATAATCTTATTCTAACTTACTGGCCCCATGCGGGCACTCTAAGTTAAACCTAACACTTAAACTATGTCTTTCGACGAATCTTACAGTCTACTTTTATTTCTATTTTTACATTTATTGAGAAAATAGATTTTAATCAAAAACTTAGTATATGGACATTTTTTTTAATTTTTCATAAAACTTAAAACTAAAAGCCTACAATCTACCTAAAAATAAATCTTAACCTACTTAACCTACTTACATCTAATGCATACATACATACATATACACACATAATATATATATATACATAATATATAAATGTATGTATGTATATATATTTTAGTTTTTTTTTTTTAATTTTTTATTTTTATTTATTTTTTCTTTGTTTTTATATATTTTTTCTTTCTTAAAATCTAACTTAAACCTACCTAAAACTATGTAAGCCGGCCATGGCTAAAAAAAAAAAAAATTAGACTGGCCCACCTTGCTTCACATGAAGCTACATATCACTGAAGGAGTTCGACGACGAAGCATCCTCCCCTTCAAAAAGCCACCAAAATTGTTGGTGCTGCTGAGCAACATCCCTCCTGTCGCGACTCCCTACTGAACCGGAGACGCTCCGCACTGCCATGTGCGACGTCTCTGTCGTAGTTGAGTCGCCTGTCCGCAGCTGTTCGAGCGACGTGGAAGATTGGCGGCACAGCCAATCTGTCCTGGATCAGACCTTTGCTATCTAAATAGAGGAACGCTTCTGGAGGAATAAAGCCGTCAAAGCGAGCTCTCTCGTGATACATATAATTGGGGTACTAAGCCCCGGAGATCAGGTTGTTCGATGAGGTCATTGCTCTTGCAACGTGCTTTCGAGTCAACTTAGTGACGAAATTGTCCACTCTTATAAGGTTCGCCATATTATATAAGACCTCATTGGGATAGAATCTTATGTACTTAGACTCTGGTGTTCTGTATAAGCGAAGACAAGTCCTAAGATAAGCCCTCTCAAACACCCGAATCTTTTCCAATAAATTTGCTCTCACGTTGAACCACACGGGACATCCAAATACAAGCATGGGCCTGATAAGGGCCATGTAGCAGATTACCTTCACCCTCGCATCGAGTTGGCTGTTATAAAACAGTCGCTTTGTAAGGGCAAAAGCACCTCTGGCTCTGACCAGAGCAACATCTGTATGTTTGTTAAAATACAGATATTGATCTAGCCAGATCCCAAGGTATCTGACTACATTTCGACAAGCGAGTGACTGTCCGTGTTGTCCGAGGATGGAAAACTTTCGCCAATTCTTTCTGGTATCCCTAGAGGCCCCAGACCAAGGCGTCCTAAACAGAATGGTTTTCGACTTCTGAAAGTTGATTTTCAACTTCCAGTCATCGCAATATCGCTTAATTTTGTCGAAGTCACGCTCAAAAGTGTATTAATGACCTCAATCTTTGGACCCGATCTGTACGTGATTATGTCGTCTGCGTACGCTATGGCATGGTGAAGTGAACCTATGAGATCACTCGTGTAAATGTTGAATAGGATCGGCGAATTTACCGCACCTTGTTGCAGACCGTTTTTAATGTTAAATGTTCCAGCAGAAGTCACATCGCCATTCTGCACGATGAACTGTCTACTGGAGAGCATATCAAAAAGAATATACAGCAGTGGTTTACTAATGCCCAACCTGTCCAGCTTGAAAAAGAGTCCTTCTAACCATACGGTGTCGAAGGCTTTCTCCAAGTCAATCAGGCAGGCACCAGTGCACTGTTTCTTGCCTTTGTTCCATTGGATATCAGAAACCAGTTTCGACGCAGCATGAATGATATCATGCCCCGTCTTGAAACCGAACTGATTATCCGGAACTATATGTTTGTCCTCAGCCCACTTAGTCAGGACTCTATTGATCACCTTTTCGAAAACCTTACTGATGTTAGGAAGAAGACTAATCGAGCGGAGATTCGCCGGATTGGAAGTGTCTTTATCCCTTTTGGGGATGGGATGTACCACCGCTGTTTTCCAATGCGCCGGATAATGTGCATTATTCATTGCATTATTAAACACGGTGGTATAAATGTTCACCGCTTCTAATATGAGATGTCGAAGCACAATGTTCGGTATTTCATCGGTTCCCACTGATTTCTTACTTCTAAGTGAATCGAAGATCGTTTGGAGCTCTTCCTTCGAAATGAACGGGGGTAGTACCCTATCGTTGGTGATATTATTTGCCATATTCTCGTCACTAATCTGGGTGAAACCCGAGCTCTCGAATCGCCAATTCACAATTTCATTTCGAAGGTAGAAATTATGCACACGGACTCGATTCTCCAGATCGTGGTTCGGGCCAATGATAACATTCGCCTTGTACACTTCCTGGAAAGTCGCTCCTATAGCCTCTACCTGCTCCTGCGGATCCTCGATCACAAAGAAGTTGTCATCATCAACAGCCTCATTTAGATCTATGCCCGCTGCTACCAATATTTGTTCGTTGTTCGTCGTTCGGGCGATTTTAAGACATGGAAGGTCGTTCTGATTATTTCTCCGAAATATTTTATTTATTTGCGGGAACATATTCGGGTTGCTGGTGTTTACAGCCCAAATTTTATTGTTCCAATACAAACTTGCAGATGCTTTGTAATTTTCTTTTATTAATGTTTGGAGGTTTTTAATCGACGACTTCAGTGTCATGATCTCCGGGTTATGTCTGTCAGTAAACTGTCTGTACAAGGTTTTTAGTCTTCACAGCAGTCTACTTTTCTGCCGGTGCAGTGCGTCAATAGTTGCGTTGCGGAATAAGTCTTCGTCGTCAGTGTGTTGGTACCGATGTATCGTTTTGTCCATTATTCGTTTGATTGTCTTGTCCATTAGTCTTAAATACCTGTCAATCTCCTCGTTTGACAGATTTCTGTTGGACGGTGGGTAGATCGAATTCGAGGAGAGTGCTCTAGTCAATGTTTTGGTGAATTGTGTCCAACGCACTCTACTATAATTGTAGGAATGCCTTTGAACAAACTCATCCAATTACGCAATCTCGTTTGGAACAGTTATTTCGGTGCTGAGACCGCAATGGCCACTGTCATACACAAAAGTGCGTAGACAGTTTGTAGTTTGTTGGTTTGTGCATGTCAGTTGTATTCGTGAGTCGAACAGCAGAAGATCCAAATAGGACCGGTGTCTGGGAAACGACGGACTATCCGTCGCCTTAAGCCCGAGTCGATACATCACACTGTGCTGACCTCACCAATGGAATAGTAGGTTCCCTCTAGTATTTGGTGTATTATTTCCCCAATCACTATGTTTGGCGTTGAAAACTTCGCCGATAATAAAATAGTTGTCTTCCAATTCCAGCCTCAGGAATCGAAAAAGCGTCTCGAGCTCTGAGATAAATAAGGTGCATTTAGTAGCCTTAGGTGCATAGACAGACACCATGTACAACCACTTTCCACTACGGAGAGGGAAATACACGATGCATGCTTCTAGCACCTGGAACCTACGTACTACACGACTGTATACTCTTTTAAAACGTATACCTTTTCGTACGAATATCGCAACGCCACCTCACTGAATGGAGTTGGCTCGGTTTCTTCGTACTATTTTATATCTTCTGTGCCTCATTTTGTGTCTCTTGGTAAGCTTAGTTTCGCTAACCAAAAGCACATCAGGGGCTTGGTCTTTAAGCAACTTAAATAGTGCGGCTCATCGTTCGAGCCTAATCAGTGTATTCACATTCACAGCAAGGACCTTCAGGGTTTGCTCCGCCACGTACGTACCCATTACGGCAAAAGGTGAGTTAGGCCAGGCAGCAGTGCGTATACTTGATCCACCCGCGCGGTCTGTTCAGTTAAATGACGTTGTAGCTGAGCCATCTGCCCTTGGATGGAGAGCAAGATAGCTAGCATGTCAGGTACTTTTCATTTTTCATTTTAAATGCATTTTTTATTATTTTAAATTCATTAACACTTATACGCTATACAAAAAAAACGCTTAAAAATTAGCTTAATTAACTTAAAATTATCTTATTTTAACTTACTGGCCCCATGCGGGCGCTCTAAATTAAACATAATACTTAATCTATGTCTTTCGACGTTTCGTACGATTACATTATTTTTCTATATTTATTTATACTATAACTAAGAAAACAATTTTATTTAGTGAAAAAACTTAGTACATGGACTTTTTTTATAAAAACTTAAAAAATAAAACTTACAAACTATCTACATACAAATAAATCTTAACCTACTTAACCTACTTAAAATAACTTATTGTATATACGAGGGCGGGTCAATAAGTCCGTGACTTTTGGAATAAAACACAGATTTTTTGATAAAAAAATAATTTTATTTTTCAACGTAGTCTCCCTTGAGCTCTATACACTTTGTCCATCGCTTCTCCAATTTTTTTATCCCTTCCAAAAAAAATGATTTGTCGAGGTCTTCAAAATAGGCCTTTGTTTGCGAGATGACTTCATCATTGGAGTCAAATCTTTTTCCACCAAGCCATTTCTTCAGGTTTGGGAACAAGAAGTAGTCGCTCGGAGCCAAATCTGGAGAACAGGGTGGATGAGGGAGCAATTCATAGCCCAATTCATGGATTTTTGCCATGGCAACTGCACATGTGTGCACCCTTGCATTGTCTTGGTGGAAAAGAACTTTTTTCTTGGCCAAATGAGGTCGGTTTTTTTTTCAAATCGTCATTGAATCGGTCCAATAAGTTGGCATAATATTCCCCTCTTTTGAAGGTAGTCAATGTGGATTATCCCGCGTGCATCCCAAAAAACAGTCGCCATAACTTTATTGGCTGACAAACCCACCTTGGCCTTCTTTGGCGCCGATTCACCCTTAGAAACCCACTGTTTTGACTGTTGTTTGTTCTCTGGTGTGTTGTGATGGATCCATGTTTGGTCCACGGTTACAAAACGGCGCAAAAACTCCTCCATATTGCGATTAAACAACGCCAAACCTTCCTGTGAAGTGAAGCACACGAAATTCACTTTTTTCCATTTTCTCCTCAAATTAGTGAGTAGTCTGATAAAAATAGCTGTCAAACACAAACCAACTGACGCAGCAAGTTTAAATTTTGACAGGAGTCAACTGACAGATGCCTGTTGACAGGAGCAGTGTTGCTGTTTCAGTAAAGAGGTCAGAAATTCAAAAAGTCACGGTCTTATTGACCCGCCCTCGTATCATACAATTTCTTTATTTATTATTTTTTTTATTTTTTTTTTTTTTTCTAGATGCGTTACCCCTTCTAGAAGTTGTTACCCATCTTAGTTCTTTTATATTTTTTTTTTATTTTATTTTATTTTTTTTTTTTATTTTTTTTTTTATTTTTTATCTTATAACTACCTTAATCCTACCTAAGTCTATGTAAGCCGGCCATGACTAAAAAAAAATTAGGCTAACCGACTTTGCTTCCGAGTGAAGCTATATTATACCAGAGGAATTCGACGAAGAGACTTCCTCTCCTCCCATAAGCCACCAAAATTGTTGGTGCTGCCGTGCAACATCCCTTATGTCGCGACTCCCTACCGCCCTACTGAACCGGAGACGCTCCGCACTGCCATGTGCGACGTCTCTGTCGTAGTTGAGTCGCCTGTCCGCAGCTGTTCGAGCAACGTGGAAGATTAGCGGCACCGCCAATCTGTCCTGGATCAGACCTTTCATATCTAGGTAGAGGAACGCTTCTGGAGGAACAAAGCCGTCAAAGCGAACTCTCTCATGATACATATAGTTAGGGTAGTAAGCCCCGGAGATCAGGTTGTTCGATGAGGTTATTGCTCTTGCAATGTGCCTTCGAGTCAACTTAATGACGAAATTGTCCACTCTTATTAGGTTCGCCTTATTGTACAAGACCTCATTAGGATAGAATTTTATGTACTCAGACTCTGGTGTTCTGTATAAGCGAAGACAAGTCCTGAGACAAGCCCTCTCAAACACCCGAATCTTTTCCAATAAACTTGCTCTTACGTTGAACCACACGGGACATCCAAACACAAGCATAGGCCTGATAAGGGCCATGTAGCAGATAACCTTTACCCTCGCATCGAGTTGGCTGTTATAAAACAGTCTCTTTGTAAGGGCAAAAGCACCTTTGGCTCTGGCCAGAGCAACATCTATATGTTTGTTAAAATACAGATATTGATCTAGCCAGATCCCAAGGTATCTGACTACATTTCGACAAGCAAGTGGCTGCCCGTGCTGTCCCACGATCGAGAACTTTCGCCAATTCTTTCTGGTATCCCTAGAGGCCCCAGACAAAGGCGTCCTAAACAAAATGGTTTCCGACTTGTGAAAGTTGATTTTCAACTTCCAGTCATCGCAATATCGCTTAATTTTATCGAAGTCGCGTTGCAAGAGTATATTAATAACCTCAATCTTTGGACCTGATCTGTACGCGATTAAGTCGTCTGCGTACGCTATGGCATGGTGAAGTGAACCTATCAGATCACTTGTGTAAATGTTGAATAGGATCGGCGAATTTACCGCACCTTGTTGCAGACCGTTTTTAATGTTAAATGTTCCAGCAGAAGTCACATCGCCATTCTTCACGATGAACTGTCTACTGGAGAGCATATCAAAAAGAATATACAGCAGTGGTTTACTAATGCCCAACCTGTCCAGCTTGAAAAAGAGTCCCTCTAACCATACGGTATCGAAGGCTTTTTCCAAGTCAATCAGGCAGGCACCAGTGCACTGATTCTTGCCTTTGTTCCATTGGATATCAGAAACCAGTTTAGACGCAGCATGAATAACATCATGCCCCGCCTTGAAACCGAATTGATTATCCGGAACTATATGTTTGTCCTCAACCCACTTGGTCAGGACTCTATTGATCACCTTATCGAAAACCTTACTGATGTTTGGAAGGAGACTGATCGACCGGAGATTCGCCGGATTGGAAGTGTCTTTATCCCTTTTGGGGATGGGATGTACCACCGCAGTTTTCCAATGCGCTGGATAATATGCATTATTCATTGCATTATTAAACAGGGTGGTATAAATGTTCACCGCTTCTAGAGGGAGATGTCGAAGCACAATGTTCGGTATTTCATCGGTTCCCACTGATTTCTTACTTCTAAGTGATTCGAAGATCGTTTGGAGCTCCGCCTTCGAAATGAACGGTGGTAGTACCATTTCATTGGTGATGACATTATTTGCCATATTCTCGTCACTGAACTGGGTGAAACCCGAGCTCTCGAATCGCCAATTCATTATTTCATTTCGAAGATAGAAATTGTGCACAAGGACTCGATTTTCCAGGTCGTGGTTCGGGCCAATGATGTCATTCGCCTTATATACTTCCTGGAAAGTCGCTCCTATAGCCTCTACCTGCTCCTGCGGATCCTCGATCACAAAGAAGTTGTCATCATCAACAGCCTCATTTGGATCGATGCCTGCTGCTATAAGTATATTCTCGTTGTTCGTCGTTCGGGCGATTTTAAGACACGAAAGGTCGTTGTGATCTTTCCTCCGAAATATTTTATTTATTTGCGGGAACATATTCGGGTTGCTGGTGTTTACAGCCCGAATTTTGTTGTTCCAATACAAACTTACAGATGCTCTGTAATTTTCTTTTATTAATATTTGGAGATTTTTGATCGACGACTTTAGCGTCATAATCTCCGGGTTACGTCTGTCAGTAAACTGTCTGTACAAGGTTTTTAGCCTTGACAGCAGTCTACTTTTATGTCGGTGCAGTGCGTCAATGGTTGCGTTGCGGAATAAGTCTTCGTTGTCAGTGTATTGATACCGAGGTATCGTTTTGTCCATTGTTCGTTTAATTGTCTTGTCCATTAGTTTTAGATACCTGTCAATCTCCTCGTTTGACAGATTTCTATTGGACGGTGGGTATAGCGAATTCGAGGAGAGTGCTCTTGTCAGTGTTCTGGAGAAGTGTGTCCAACGCACCCTACTATAGTTGTAGGCATGCCTTTGAACAAACTCGTCCAATTCCGCAGCTTCGTTCGGAACGGTTATTTCGGTACTAAGTCCGCAATGGTCACTGTCATACACAAAAGTGCGTAGACAGTTTATGGTTTGTTGGTTTGTGCATGTCAGGTGTATTCGTGTATCGAAAAGCAGGAGATCCAAATAGGACCCGCGTCTAGGAAACGACGGACTATCCGTCGCCTTAAGGCCGAGGAGTCGATACATAACACTGTGTTGACCCCACCAATTGAATAGTAGGTTCCCTCTAGTATTTGGTGTATTATTTCCCCAATCACTATGTTTGGCGTTGAAATCTCCGCCGATAATAAAATAGTTGTCTTCCAATTCCAGCCTCAGAAATCGAAAAAGTGTCTCGAGCTCTGACATGAATAAGGTGGATTGAGTAGCTTTGGGTGCATAAACAGACACCATGTATAACCGCTTTCCACTACGGAGAGGGATATACATGATGCATGCTTCCAGCACCTGGAACCTACGTACTACACGACTGTATACTCTTTTAAAACGAATACCTTTTCGTACGAAAATCGCAACACCACCTCCCTGAATGGAGTTGGGTCGGTTTCTCCGTACTATTTTTTATCTTTTGTGCCTCATTTTGTGTCTTTTGGTAAGCTTAGTTTCGCTAACCAAAAGCACATCAGGGGCTTGGTCGTTAACCAACTTAAATAGTGCGGCTCGTCGTTCGAGCCTTATCAGTGAATTCACATTCACAGCAAGGACCTTCAGGGTTTGCTCCGCTATGTACGTACCCATTACGACTGGAGGTGCGTTAGGCCCGGCAGCAGCGCGTATATTTGATCTACCCGCTTAGCCTCTTCCTGTATTTGACGCTGAAGCTGAGCCATCTGCCCCTGAATAGAGAGCAAGATAGCCAGCATGTCAGGTACAGGTTCCGGTGCTCTAGGCGCTGGGGCCTGAGAAGCTACCTTTGGTTGTTGTACCGTATTTCCCCTACCTGCCGCCATTTGGGCGTAGGTAACGTGGGGAGTAACGGCTGGTGTTTGTGTCTGCACGAGTGGACGTTTAATTTCCACTTTCTGCTGCCGAGCCAGATTTACTCTTTTGATGTATTGGAATTTGGGACAACCCCGATAATTTGCGGTGTGTCCCGTGTTCCTACATAACGCGCAAGAGATTTGGCTTTTTTCTGACGCTCCGTCCTTGCCTAGAGCGCATTCCTCGGACTTGTGGTTCTTTCCGCACTTCACGCATCGAGGCTGCATTTCGCAGTTCGACGCGGCGTGCCCGAACCTTTGGCAGCGAACACATTGTAAAATGTTTTCGCTCCTCTTTAATTTTTCCCAGTGTACAACCTGGTAGTCTAGGACTTTGATGCTCCTTAGACCATCCAGTTTGCTGGTGGGACTTAGCTGAACCAGGAAGAACGGTAGTTTCCGCTTCTCCCTTTTGGCTCTAGCCGTGACAAATGGCTTAACCCCTACGAATTTGAGCTCTTCGCACTCCTTCTCTTTCAGCAGTGCAAGAAGCTCCTCCGGATCAGTTGACGGTTCAATCCCCCTCAGCAGCATTGTTTGCAGCTTTTCCCCCTTCGGGGTGTAGGAGAAGAACTCCGTCGTCGATTCCTTCAATAAATTTTTTATTTTAGTATAGCGCTCCACTGTGTTACAGTGGATCGCATGCCTATCTTGACTTAGTCTTTTAATAAAAAAGTTGTTACCAATGGCCGACTTACATAGTTCAATGGTGTCCTTCAGCTCCAATTTGAAAGTGTTAATTGGAGGCACTTTCTGCTTAGTGTGTTTCTGCCCTTGCTGTTGTTGTTGTTTCTGCTGCTGTTGCTTTTGCGGTTGTTGCTGCTGCTGTTGTTGCTGCTGCTGTAGATGCTGCTGCTGTTGTTTATGTTGCAGCTGTTGTTGTTGTTGCTGCTTTTTGGGCCGCTGTTGTTGTTGTGGCTGCTGTATATAATTTTGTGTTTGTTTTGTCTGTTTTGACTGCTGCTTTTGTTTTGCATTGTCCATTTGTTGTTGTGTTAGTTGATGACTTGCAACTTCTTGCTGTTGTAGTTGTTCTTGTAGCTGGGCGCTTTGTTGTCGCTCTTTTTCCCTTCTTGCCATTTGTTTCGCCTTAATGGCGAGCACTTTGTTCATTAGCTGTCTGATGCTACTATTTATAGCATCGAGTTCTTCCTCTTCGTCGTCGGATTCTGACGCAGCAAGAGATGCGAAGCTGTTGTCGCCTCCCATGTAATGGCCTTCGCCACCATCGGATATATATGGGTATTCGACATTATCCGACTCCTGACCCATTGGATTTACTGCTGCCGTTGTAGACGTTGAAGGCGCCGTCTCCCTTAATCCACCAGGCAGCTTTTCGGTGGATTTTGATAGAGAGGGGCGCTTCACCAGATTGGGGGTTGGCCTAAGCTTCCTCCTTCGTTTGGCACTTCCATTGGTTGCCATAATTGGTAGATGGCTTGATGTGGCCTCATCATCTGATGTTTTCGTGCCACTAGCTTTAACCGCTAATGGGAGAGCGGAACGCTCTCTATCACTCATCACGTGATTTATTTTTTTTTTCTCCTTCCCCTTACACCTTTACTAGTTCACTGTTTTATCAAAACAAAAAAAAAAAAAAAAAACCAATGGCTTGGGCTGGGATTCGATCCCCGGACCACCCGATTGTGACTCCGATCCTACTACATTTTTTCATTTCATTTTAAATGCATTTTTATTCTTTTCAATTCATTATTACTTATACGCTATACAAAAAACGCTTAAAAATTAGCTTATTTAACTTAAAATTATCTTATTTTAACTTACTGGCCCCATGCGGGCACTCTAAATTAAACATAATACTTAATTGATGTCTTTCGACGGTTCGTACGATTTTAAATTTATTTTTTTTTTCTATATTTATTTAAACTAAAACTAAGAAAACATTTTATTTAATACAAAAACTTAGTATACGGACTTTCTTTTTTATAAAATTTTAAGAACTAAAACTTATATACTATCTACATATAAATAAATCTTAACCTACTTAATCTACTTAACCTACTTAAACTAACTTATTGTATATATCATACAATTTAATTTTTTTTTTTTTTTTTTTTTTCCTAGATGTGTTACCCCTTCTTTTAGAGAAGTTGTTACCCATCTAAGTTCATATATAATTTTTTATTTTTTTTTTTATTTTTAATTTTTTTTTTTTTTATTTATTTATTTTTTTTTTTTTTTGGGTTTTTTTTTTTTTTCTCTTATGTCTACCCTAATCCTACCTAAATCTATGTAAGCCGGCCATGACTAAATAATTAGGCTAGCCGACTTTGCTTCCGAGTGAAGCTATATTATACCAGAGGAATTCGACGAAGAGACTTCCTCTCCTCCCATAAGCCACCAAAATTGTTGGTGCTGCCGAGCAACATCCCTTATATCGCGACTCCCTACCGACCTACTGAACCGGAGGCGCTCCGCACTGCCATGTGCGACGTCTCTGTCGTAGTTGAGTCGCCTGTCCGCAGCTGTTCGAGCAACGTGGAAGATTAGCGGCACCGCCAATCTGTCCTGGATCAAACCTTTCATGTCTAGGTAGAGGAACGCTTCTGGAGGAACAAAGCCGTTAAAGCGAACTCTCTCATGTATATGTATCATTAGGGTAGTAAACCCCGGAGATCAGGTTGTTCGATGAGGTCATTGCTCTTGCAATGTGCCTTCGAGTCAACTTAATGACGAAATTGTCCACTCTTATTAGGTTCGCCCTATTGTACAAGACCTCATTAGGATAGAATTTTATGTACTCAGACTCTGGTGTTCTGTATAAGCGAAGACAAGTCCTGAGACAAGCCCTCTCAAACACCCGAATCTTTTCCAATAAACTTGCTCTTACGTTGAACCACACGGGACATCCAAACACAAGCATAGGCCTGATAAGGGCCATGTAGCAGATAACCTTTACCCTCGCATCGAGTTGGCTGTTATAAAACAGCCTCTTTGTAAGCACCTCTGGCTCTGGCCAGAGCAACATCTATATGTTTGTTAAAATACAGATATTGATCTAGCCAGATCCCAAGGTATCTGACTACATTTCGACACGCAAGTGGCTGCCCATGCTGCCCCACGATCGAGAACTTTCGCCAATTCTTTCTGGTATCCCTAGAGGCCCCAGACAAAGGCGTCCTAAACAAAATGGTTTCCGACTTCTGAAAATTGATTTTCAACTTCCAGTCATCGCAATATCGTTTAATTTTATCGAAATCACGTTGCAAGAGTATATTAATGACCTCAATCTTTGGACCTGATCTGTACGCAATTAAGTCGTCTGCGTACGCTATGGCATGGTGAAGTGAACCTATCATATCACTTGTGTAAATGTTGAATAGGATCGGCGAATTTACCGCACCTTGTTGCAGACCGTTTTTAATGTTAAAAGTTCCAGCAGAAGTCACATCGCCATTTTTCACGATGAACTGTCTACTGGAAAGCATGTCAAAAAGAATATACAGCAATGGTTTACTAATGCCCAACCTGTCCAGCTTGAAAAAGAGTCCCTCTAACCATACGGTATCGAAGGCTTTTTCCAAGTCAATCAGGCAGGCACCAGTGCACTGATTCTTGCCTTTGTTCCATTGGATATCAGAAACCAGTTTAGACGCAGCATGAATAACATCATGCCCCACCTTGAAACCGAATTGATTATCCGGAACTATATGTTTGTCCTCAACCCACTTAGTCAGGACTCTATTGATCACCTTGTCGAAAACCTTACTGATGTTTGGAAGGAGACTGATCGACCGGAGATTTGCCGGATTGGATGTGTCTTTATCCCTTTTGGGGATGGGATGTACCACCGCCGTTTTCCAATGCGCTGGATAATGTGCATTATTCATTGCATTATTAAACAGGGTGGTATAAATGTCGACCGCTTCCAGAGGGAGATGTCGAAGCACAATGTTCGGTATTTCATCGGTTCCCACTGATTTCTTACTTCTAAGCGATTCGAAGATCGTTTGGAGCTCTGCCTTCGAAATGAACGGTGGTAGTACCCTCTCATTGGTGATGACATTATTTGCCATATTCTCGTAACTGAACTGGGTGAAACCCGAGCTCTCGAATCGCCAATTCACAATTTCATTTCGAAGGTAGAAATTGTGCACAAGGACTCGATTTTCCAGGTCGTGGTTCGGGCCAATGATGTCATTCGCCTTGTATACTTCCTGGAAAGTCGCTCCTATAGCCTCTACCTGTTCCTGCGGATCCTCGATCACAAAGAAGTTGTCATCATCAACAGCTTCATTTGGATCTATGCCTGCTGCTGTAAGTATGTTCTCGTTGTATGTCGTTCGGGCGATTTTAAGACACGAAAGGTCGTTGTGATCTTTCCTCCGAAATATTTTATTTATTTGCGGGAACATATTTGGGTTGCTGGTGTTTACAGCCCGAATTTTGTTGTTCCAATACAAACTTACAGATGCTCTGTAATTTTCTTTTATTAATGTTTGGAGGTTTTTGATCGACGACTTCAGTGTCATGATCTCCGGGTTATGTCTGTCAGTAAACTGTCTGTACAAGGTTTTTAGTCTTGACAGCAGTCTACTTTTATGTCGGTGCAGTGCGTCAATAGTTGCGTTGCAGAATAAGTCTTCGTTGTCAGTGTATTGATACCGAGGTATCGTTTTGTCCATTGTTCGTTTAATTGTCTTGTCCATTAGTTTTAGATACCTGTCAATCTCCTCGTTTGACAGATTTCTATTGGACGGTGGGTAGAGCGAATTCGAGGAGAGTGCTCTTGTCAGTGTTCTGGAGAAGTGTGTCCAACGCACCCTACTATAGTTGTAGGCATGCCTTTGAACAAACTCGTCCAATTCCGCAGCTTCGTTCGGAACGGTTATTTCGGTACTAAGTCCGCAATGGTCACTGTCATACACAAAAGTGCGTAGACAGTTTATGGTTTGTTGGTTTGTGCATGTCAGGTGTATTCGTGTGTCGAACAGCAGGAGATCCAAATAGGACCCGTGTCTAGGAAACGACGGACTATCCGTCGCCTTAAGGCCGAGTCGATACATTATACTGTGTTGACCGCACCAATTGAATAGTAGGTTCCCTCTAGTATTTGGAGTATTATTTCCCCAATCACTATGTTTGGCGTTGAAATCTCCGCCGATAATAAAGTAGTTCTCCTCCATTTCCAGTCTTAGGAATCGAAAAAGTGTCTCGAGCTCTGAGATGAATAAAGTGGATTGAGTAGCCTTAGGTGCATAAACAGACACCATGTATAACCGTTTTCCACTACGGAGAGGGATATACACGATGCATGCTTCCAGCACCTGGAACCTACGTACTACACGACTGTATACTCTTTTAAAACGTATACCTTTTCGTACGAAAATCGCAACGCCTCCTCCCTGAATGGAGTTGGGTCGGTTTCTCCGTACTATTTTATATCTTTTGTGCCTCATTTTGTGTCTCTTGGTAAGCTTGGTTTCGCTAACCAAGAGCACATCAGGGGCTTGGTCTTTAAGCAACTTAAATAGTGTGGCTCTTCGTTCAAACCTAATCAGTGAATTAACATTCACTGCAAGAACCTTCAGGGTTTGCTCCGCCATGTACGTACCCATTACGACTGGAGGTGCGTTAGGCCCGGCAGCAGCGCGTATATTTGATCTACCCGCTTAGCCTCTTCCTGTATTTGACGCTGAAGCTGAGCCATCTGCCCCTGAATAGAGAGCAAGATAGCCAGCATGTCAGGTACAGGTTCCGGTGCTCTAGGCGCTGGGGCCTGAGAAGCTACCTTTGGTTGTTGTACCGTATTTCCCCTACCTGCCGCCATTTGGGCGTAGGTAACGTGGGGAGTAACGGCTGGTGTTTGTGTCTGTACGAGTGGACGTTTAACTTCCACTTTCTGCTGCCGAGCCAGATTTACTCTTTTGATATATTGGAATTTGGGACAACCCCGATAATTTGCGGTGTGTCCCGTGTTCCTACATAACGCGCAAGAGAGTTGGCTTTTTTCTGACGCTCCGTCCTTACCTAGAGCGCATTCCTCGGATTTGTGGTTCTTTCCACACTTCACGCATCGAGGCTGCATTTCGCAGTTCGACGCGGCGTGCCCGAACCTTTGGCAGCGAACACATTGTAAAATGTTTTCGCTCCTCTTTAATTTTTCCCAGTGTACAACCTGGTAGTCTAGGACTTTGATGCTCCTTAGACCATCCAGTTTGCTGTTGGGACTTAGCTGAACCAGGAAGAACGGTAGTTTCCGCTTCTCCCTTTTGGCTCTAGCCGTGACAAATGGCTTAACCCCTACGAATTTGAGCTCTTCGCACTCCTTCTCTTTCAGCAGTGCAAGGAGCTCCTCCGGATCAGTCGACGGTTCAATCCCCCTCAGCAGCATTGTTTGCAGCTTGTCCCCCTTCGGGGTGTAGGAGAAGAACTCAGTCGTCGATTCCTTCAGTAAATTTTTTATTTTAGTATAGCGCTCCACTGTGTTACAGTGGATCGCATGCCTATCTTGACTTAGCCTTTTAATAAAAAAATTGTTGCCAATGGCCGACTTACATAATTCTATGGTGTCCTTCAGCTCCAATTTGAAAGTGTTAATTGGAGGCACTTTCTGCTTAGTGTGTTTCTGCCCTTGCTGTTGTTGTTGTTTCTGCTGCTGTTGCTTTTGCGGTTGTTGCTGCTGCTGTTGTTGCTGCTGCTGTAGATGCTGCTGCTGTTGTTTATGTTGCAGCTGTTGTTGTTGTTGCTGCTTTTTGGGCCGCTGTTGTTGTTGTGGCTGCTGTATATGATTTTGTGTTTGTTTTGTCTGTTTTGACTGCTGCTTTTGTTTTGCATTGTTCGTTTGTTGTTGTATTGGTTGCTGACTTGCAACTTCTTGCTGTTGTAGTTGTTCTTGTAGCTGGGCGCTTTGTTGTCGCTCTTTTTCCCTTCTTGCCGTTTGTTTCGCCTTAATGGCGAGCACTTGTTTCGTTAGCTGCCTGATGCTACTGTTTATAGCCTCGACTTCTTCCTCTTCGTCGTCGGATTCTGACGCAGCTAGAGACGCGAAGCTGTTGTTGCCTCCCATGTAATGGCCTTCGCCACCATCGGATATATATGGGTATTCGACATTGTCCGCCTCCTGACCCATTGGATTTACTGCTGCCGACGTTGAAGGCGCCGTCTCCCTTAATCCACCTGGCAGCTTTTCGGTGGATTTTGATAGAGAAGGGCGCTTCACCAGATTGGGGGTTGGCCTTAGCTTCCTCCTTCGCTTAGCACTTCCTTCGGCTACCATAATTGGCAGGTTGCTTGATATGGCATCGTGATCGTCTTTCGTGCCAGTAGCTTTAACCGCTAGTGGGAGAGCGGAACGCTCTCTATCGCTCATCACGTGATTCTTTTTGCACTATACTTGTTTATTTGTAATGTAAAATAAAAAGTAAAAAAAACACCAAATGTCTTGGGCTGGGAATCGAACCCCGGACCACCGGATTGTGGCTCCGATTCTGCTTGCACTGGGCTAACCGGGTCCCCACACAATATGTGTCTAAATTAATAACTAAAATATTTTCACTTATCGCAAGAGAAAAGACGAAACACTTCCACACTCTACGAAAGTCAGTGAACGACTGACCGATCCTACTACCGCTGGGCTAACCGGGTCCCCACACGATGTGTGTCTAAATGACGTACTAATAAATTTTCACTTGTCGAGAGAGAAAATACGAAACACATCCGCACTCTACAAAAGTCAGTGAACGACTGAGCATGTCAGGTACTGGTTCAGGTGCTCTGGACGCTGGGGCCTGAGAAGCAACCTTCGCTTGCTGTACCGTATTTCCCCTACCTGCCGCCATTTGGGCGTAGGTAATATGGGGAGTAACGGTTGGAGTTTGCAAATGCACGGGTGGACGTTTAACTTCCACTTTCTGCTGCCGGGCCAGGTTTATTCTTTTGATATACTGGAATTTGGGACAACCCCGATAATTTGCGGTATGTACGGTGTTCCTACACAAAGCACAAGAGAGTTGGCTTTTTTCAGACGCGCCGTCCTTACCCAGAGCTCATTCCTCGGACTTGTGGTTCTTTCGCACTTCACGCATCGAGGCTGCATTTCGCAGTTCGACGCGGCGTGCCCGAACCTTTGGCAGCGAACACATTGTAAAATGTTTTCGCTCCTCTTTAGTTTCTCCCTATGTACAACCTGGTAGTCTAGGACTTTAATACTCCTTAGACTATCCAGATTGCTGGTGGGACTAAGCTGGACCAGGAAAATCGGCAGTTGCCTCTTCTCCCTTTTGGCTCTAGCCGTGACAAACGGCTGGACCGCCACGAATTGGAGCCCTTCACACTTCTTCTCTTTAAGAAGTGCAAGGAGCTCTTCCGGATCAGTCGATGGCTCTAATCTCCTCAGCAGCATTGTTTGCAGCTTGTCCCCCTTCGGGGTGTAGGAGAAGAACTCCGTCGTCGAATCCGTCAGTAATTTTTTTATTTTGTAACAGCGCTCCATTGTGTTATAGTGGATCGCGTGCCTATCTTGACTTAGTCTTTTAATAAAAAAATTGTTGCCAATGGCCGACTTACATAGTTCTATGGTGTCCTTCATCTCCAATTTGAAAGTGTTAATTGGAGGCACTTTCTGCTTAGTGGGTTTCTGCACTTGCTGCTGTTGCTTTTGCTGATGTTGTTGCTTCTGTGGTTGTTGTTGTGGCTGCTGTGTATGCTTTTGTTGTTGTTGTTCTGTTTGTTTTGTGTGTTTTGACTCCTGTTTCTGGTTTACGTTGTCAGTTTGTTGTTGTGATTGTTGCTGGCTTACAACTTCTTGCTGTTGTTGTTGTTCTTGTTGTTGGGAGCTTTGTTGTCGCTCCTTTTCTCTTCTTTCCGTTTGTTTCGCCTTAATGGCGAGCACTTTTTTCTCTAGCTACCTGATGCTACTATTTATAGCTTCGCCTGCTTCCTCCTCGTCGTCGGGTTCTCATGCAGCTGGTGATGCGAAGCTGTTGTCGCCTCCCATGTAACGACCTTCACCACCATCGAATATACGAGTATATGGGTATTCGTCATTGTGCGACTCCTGATTTGCTGCTGCTGTTGTTGACGTTGAAGGCGCCGTCTTCCTTAATCCACCTGGCAGCTTTTCGGTGGATTTTGATAGAGAGGGGCACTTCGCCATATTGGAGGTTGGCCTTAGCTTCCTCCCTCGTTTGGCACTTCCTTCGGCTAGCATAATTGGTAGGCGGCTTGATATGGCATACTGATCGGATGTTTTCATGCTGCCGCTAGCTTTAACCGCTAATGGAAGAGCGGAACGCTTTCTGTCACTCATCACGTGACTTTTGTTTTTGCACTCTCACTAGTTTAGCGTTTATTTATACAAATAAAATAAAATAAAAATAAAAATTAAAGAAAAACAGAATGTCTTGTTCTGGGAATCGAACCCCGGACCACCCGATCGTGACTCCGATTGTCAGTTCAGTTCAGTCAGTTTAAATGCATTTTTATTTATATACTTAAATTACTCTTAAATGCTAGACAAAAAAATGCTTAAAAATTAGCTTAAATAACTTACAAATAATCTTATTCTAACTTACTGGCCCCATGCGGGCACTCTAAGTTAAACCTAACACTTAAACTATGTCTTTCGACGAATCTTACAGGCTAATTTTATTTTATTTTTACATTTATTAATACTACAACTAAGAAAATACATTTTAATCAAAAAAACTTAGTATCTGGACTTTTTTTATTTTTTATAAAACTTAAAACTAAAAGCCTACAATCTACCTAAAAATAAATCTTAACCTACTTAACCTACTTACATCCAATGGATACATACATACATATATATACACACATAATATATATATACATAATATATATAAATATGTATGTATATATATTTGAGTTTTTTTTTTTAATTTTTTATTTTTATTTATTTTTTTTTGTTTTTATATTTTTTTTTTCTTAAAATCTAACTTAAACCTACCTAGAACTACGTAAGCCGGCCATGGCTAAAAAAATAGGCTGGCCCACCTTGCTTCACATGAAGCTAACTATTACTGGAGGAGTTCGACGACGAAGCATCCTCCCCTTCAAAAAGCCACCAAAATTGTTGGTGCTGCTGAGCAACATCCCTCCTGTCGCGACTCCCTACCGCCCTACTGAACCGGAGACGCTCCGCACTGTCCTGTGCGACGTCTCTGTCGTAGTTGAGTCGCCTGTCCGCAGCTGTTCGAGCGACGTGGAAGATTAGCGGCACCGCCAATCTGTTCTGGATCAGACTTTTACTATCTAAATAGAGGAACGCTTCTGGAGGAATAAAGCCGTCATAGCGAACTCTCTCGTGATACATATAATTAGGGTAGTAAGCCCCGGAGATCAGGTTGTTCGATGAGGTCATTGCTCTTGCAACGTACCTTCGAGTCAACTTAATGACGAAATTGTCCACTCTTATTAGGTTCGCCCTATTGTATAAGACCTCATTAGGATAGAATTTTATGTACTGGGACTCTGGTGTTCTGTATAGGCGAAGACAAGTCCTAAGACAAGCCCTCTTAAACACCCGAATCTTTTCCAATAAACTTGCTCTCACGTTGAACCACACGGGACATTAGTTAGTTTAGTTTTAAATGCATTTTATTTTCTTAACACTAACTCTTACATTCTAACAAAAAATGCTTAAATGCTAGCTTACAATTACTTAACAATCTTATACTAACTTACTGGCCCCACACAGGCACTCTAAGCTACTCTGAATACTTATATCTATGTCTTTCGACTGCAGTTACATTTTATTTATAAATACTTATTTTCTATACTTAAAGCTAAGAAAAAATTTGTTTACAAAAACTTAGCATATGGACATTTATTTTTTATAAAAACTTAGTATCTAACTTAAAATAAACCTTAGCCTACCTAACCTAAATGCACAATACACACATAAACACACATAGACATTATACACAATCATATACATACATCAGTATACACCTTTGTATACACTGATATATGTATATGTTTCTTAAATGCTAACCTAAACCTATGTAAGCTGGCCATCGCTATTTACTGAGCAAATAGATTGGTCAGCTCTGCCTCATTAGTGAGGCTGTTCCGTAATTGACGGAAACGAAGACGAAACATCTTCTCCGTCATTCAACCACCAGAAATGCTGGTGCTGCCGAACGACATCCCCCTTATCGCGATTCCCCACCGCCCTACTGAACCTGAGGCGATCCACACTGCCGTGTGCGACGTCTCTGTTGTAGTTGAGTCGCCTGTCCCCAGCTGTCCGAGCGACATGGAAGATTAACGGCACCGCTGATCTATCCTGGATCAACCCTATCTGATCTAGGTAGAGGAATGCTTCTGGTGGAACGAAACCATCAGAGCGCACACTCTCGTGGTAAAGGTAATTGGGGTAGTAAGCCCCAGATATCAGGTTATTCGTCGAGGTCATTGCTCTTGCAATGTGTCTTCGAGTCAGCTTAATTACGAAGTTGTCCACTCGTATTAGGTTCGCCCTGTTGTAAAGGACCTCATTAGGATAAAATTTCTTGTACTCCGACTCTGGTGTTTTGTACAAGCGAAGACAAGCCCTAAGGCAAGCCCTCTCAAACACCCGAATCTTTTCCATTAAGCTTGCTCGTACATTGAACCACACGGGACAACCAAATACCAGCATGGGCCTAATAAGGGCCATGTAGCAGATTACCTTTACCCTCGCATCGAGTTGGCTGCTATAAAACAGTCTCTTTGTAAGGGCAAAAGCGCCTTTAGCTCTGGCCAGAGCAGCATCTACATTTTTGCCAAAATACAGAAACTGATCTAGCCAGATTCCAAGGTATCTGACTACATTTCGACAGGCAAGAGGCTGTCCGTGCTGTCCAATGATTGAGAACTTTCGCCAATTTTTTCTGGTATCCCTAGAGGCTCCAGACAACGGCGTCCTAAAGAGAATGGTTTCCGACTTCTGAAAGTTGATTTTCAACTTCCAGTCATCGCAAAATCGTCTTATCTTATCGAAGTCATGCTGTAAGAGAGTATTAATAACCTCGATTTTTGGACCTGTTCTGTACGCTACCAAATCGTCTGCGTACGCAATAGTATGGGGAAGTGAACCTATCAAGTCGCTTGTATAAATGTTAAATAGGATCGGCGAATTTACCGCGCCTTGCTGAAGACCATTTTTAATTTGAAATATTCCAACAGAAGTCATATCACCATTCTTCACGATGAACTGTCTGTTGGTTAGCATATTATAAAGAATGTACAAGAGTGGTTTACTGATCCCCAGCCTAGTCAGCTTATAGAAAAGACCCTCTAACCATACGGTGTCGAAGGCCTTCTCCAAGTCAACAAGGCAGGCACCAGTGCACTGTTTCTTGCCTTTGTTCCATTGGATATCAGAAACCAGTTTAGACGCGGCATGTGAGATATCATGTCCCGCCTTAAAACCGAATTGATTATCCGGAACTATATGTTTGTCTTCAACCCACCTAGACAGAGCTCTATTGATTACCTTTTCAAAAACCTTACTGATATTCGGAAGGAGACTTATCGACCGGAGATTCGCCGGATTGGATATATCCTTCCCCTTTTTGGGGATAGGTTGAACCACCGCCGTTTTCCAATGCGCTGGATAATGTGCATTATTCATTGCATTATTAAACAGGGTGGTGTAAATGTCCACCGCTTCTAGAGGAAGATGTCGAAGCACGATGTTCGGAATACCATCGGTCCCCACTGATTTCTTAGCCCTGATTGTGTCGAAGATCTCACGGAGTTCTTCCTTCGAAATGAACGGGGGTAGGTCACCCTCTCTGGTCATGACATTATTTGCCATATTTTCGTCGCTGAACCGGGTGAAACCAGAGCCCTCGGATCGCCAGTTCCCTATTTCATTTCGAATGCAGAAGTCGTGCCCCAAGACGCGACTGCCCAGGTCATAATTAGGGCCAATGATATCAATGGCCTTGTATACTTCCTGGAAAGTCGCCCCTATGGTCTCAACCTTCTCCTGCGGATCCTCGATCACAAAGAAGGCGTCATCATCAGCGGCCTCATTTGGATCAATGCCTGCTATTGTCAGTAACCGTTCGTTGTCTGTTGTCCGGGCTATTTTAAGACACTGAAGGTCGTTTTGATTTTTTCTCCGAAATAGTTTATTGATTTGCGGAAACATGTTCGGGTTGCTGGTGTTTATAGCCCGAACCTTGTTGTTCCAATACAAACTTACAGAAGTTCTGTAATTCTCTTTTATTAGCGTTTGAATATTTTTAATCGACGACTTCAGTGTCCTAATCTCCGGGTCTTGTCTGTCAGTTAACTGTCTGTACAAGTTTTTGAGTCTTGACAGAAGTCTACTTTTCTGTCGGTGCAGTGCGTCAATAGTAGAATTGCGGAACAGGTCTTCGTTAGTCGTACGTCGATACCGCGGTATTGTAGTGTCCATAGTTTGTTTAATTGTCTCGTCCATTTTTATTAGGTAATTGTCGATCTCCTCGTTTGACAAATTCCTATTGGACGGTGGGTGGAGCGTGTTCGAGGAGAGTGCTCTTGTCAAGGTTGCGGAGAAGCGTGTCCATCGAGTCTTACTGTAGTTGTAAGAATATCTTTGGACAAACTCCTCCAATTCCGCAATTTCGTTAGGAACTGTAATTTCGGTGCTAAAACCGCAATGGTCGCTGTCATACACGAATGTGCGCAGACAGTTTAGCGTTTGTAAATTCGTACCTGTCAGTCGTATGCGTTCATCGTACAGCAGTAGATCCAAATAAGACCCGCCTCTGGGAAACGACGGGTTATCCGTCGCTTTAAGACCGAGTCGGTACATGACGTCGTGCTGACCCCACCAATCGAGTAGTAGGTTCCCTCTAGTATTTGGCAAATTATTTCCCCAATCTCTGTGTCTAGCGTTGAAATCCCCGCCGATTATAAAATAATTCTCCCCCGATTCCAGCCTCAGAAGTCGAAAAAGCGTGTCGAGCTCTGTAATGAATAGGGTGGATTGTGAAGTATCAGGTGTATAAACAGAGGCCAAGTACAGCCGCTTTCCACTGCGGAGCGGGATGTACACGACGACTGCCTCCAACACCCGGAACCTGCGCAACACGCCCTTGTACACTCTGTGAAATTTTATACCTTCTTTAATGAAGATTGCGACACCACCTCCACGTTTGGATCTGGGCCGGTTTCTTCTTCTAACGATATAATTATTGTACTCCAGTTTGTGCTTATCGGTTAGCTTAGTTTCGCTAGCGAAAAGCACATCAGGAGTTTGGTCTTGTAGCAATTTAAACATTGCGGCTCTTCGTTCAATCCTAATCAGTGAATTCACATTCACAGCAAGGACCTTCAGGGTTTGCTCCGCCACGTACGTACCCATTACTGCAAAAGGTGCGTTAGGCCCGGCAGCAGTGCGTATACTTGGTCCACCCGTGCGGTCTGTTCAGTTAAATGACGTTGTAGCTGAGCCATCTGCCCCTGGATAGAGAGCAAAATAGCTAGCATGTCAGGTACTGGTTCAGGTGCTCTGGGCGCTGGGGCCTGAGAAGCAACCTTCGCTTGCTGTACCGTATTACCCCTACCTGCCGCCATTTGGGCGTAGGTAATATGGGGAGTAACGGCTGGAGTTTGCAAATGCACGGGTGGACGTTTCACTTCCACTTTCTGCTGCCGGGCCAGGTTTATTCTTTTGATGTACTGGAATTTGGGACAACCCCGATAATTTGCGGTGTGTCCCGTGTTCCTGCATAAAGCACAAGAGAGTTGGCTTTTTTCAGACGCTCCGTCCTTACCCAGAGAGCATTCCTCGGACTTGTGGTTCTTTCCGCACTTCACGCATCGAGGCTGCATTTCGCAGTTCGACGCGGCGTGCCCGAACCTTTGGCAGCGAACACATTGTAAAATGTTTTCGCTCCTCTTTATTTTCTCCCAATGTACAACCTGGTAGTCTAAGACTTTAATACTTCTTAGACCATCCAGATTGCTGGTGGGACTAAGCTGGACCAGGAAAATCGGCAGTTGCCGCCTCTCCCTTTTGGCTCTAGCCGTGACAAACGGCTTGACCCCCACGAATTTGAGTCCCTCGCACTCTTTCTCTTTCAGCAGTGCAAGGAGCTCCCCCGGATCAGTCGACGGTTCCAATCCCTTCAGCAGCATTGTTTGCAGCTTTTCCCCCTTCGGGGTGTAGGAAAAGAACTCCGTCGTCGTATCCTTCAGTAAACTTTTAATTTTATGGTAGCGCTCCACTGTATTGCAATGGATCGCGTGCCTATCTACTGATATTTTTTTTATAAGAAAGTTGTTGCCTATGGCCGACTTACATAGCTCGATGGTGTCCTTCAACTCCAATTTGAAGGTGTTGATTGGTGGCACCTTCTGCTTAGTGGACTTCTGTTCTTGCTGTTGTTGTTGTCTCTGCTGCTGTTGCTTTTGGTGATATTGTTGTTGTTGCTGCTGCTGTTGTTGCGGCCTTTGCTGATGTTGTTGTTGGTGCTGTTTCTGTTGTTGCTGCTGCTGTTGCTTCTGTGATTTTTGTTGACGTTCTTGATGTTTTTGCTGTGTATGTACATTTGTTTTTTTCAGTTGTTGTGCAGGTTTCTGTATTTTTTGTTGTTGCAGTGATTGTTTCTGATGTTGTTGTTGTTGTAGTTGATGTTGTAGTTGTTGTGGGAGCTCCACGTTTATATTTTGTTGTTGCTGTGGTTTCTGGAGAGTTTGCTGCTTCTCCCTCACCCTCCTAGCAACTTGTTTTGCTCTTATAGCAAGAACTTGTTGTTGTAGCTCAATAATGCTACTTGTTAGAGCTTCGACCTCGTCCTCTTCGTCATCTGACTCAGATGCAGCGAGGGATGCGAAGCAGTTGTCTGCCCCAATGTAGTGGCCTTCATCTCCGTCGGGCACATATGGACAGTCTTTAGTATCCGACTCTTGCCTACATTTATTTGCTGCTGCGCTAGCTGATATCATCGCAGCTCTCTCCTTCACTCTACCATGCAGCATTTCTAAAGAAGCTGAAAGAGTGCGCTTAACAAGATTCGGAGTCGGCTTCAGCTTTCTCCTCCTCTTTATGACCATATCTGTTATTTTTCTTGTTGCTGTTGTTGTTGCTTTTAAGTGGACTGGCGGCTTAACGGCTTGATCTTCAGACGACATCATGCCATCTGCTGATCCCGCTATTTGGCTAGCGGACCGCTTACATCCACTCATGGAACTTTGCTTATCACTTTTTTTACACTAATTGTTTTTTTTTTTTTTTTTGTTTATTATAATTAAATTATATAAAAAGAAAAAAGAAATAAAAACTTTAGCAGAGACTGGGAAACGAACCCACGACCCCGAGATTTGTTGTCTGCGTATTTACTACCACGACTACCGAACACTTTCAAAATTTACTGCCTAAACGTATACTTCTTCTTTTTCCGCACTTCTATAGCCGAAACAAAAAACACGTGTGATCTCCATAGAGGTCTATGAACGACTGTGACTCCGATTGTACTAGCACTGTGCTAACCGGGTCCCCGCACAATTTGCGTCAAAAAAGCTTTTTAATGGAATGTTTTCACTTGTCGAAGGAGAAAAACCGAAACACATCCGAACTCTAAGTAAGTCAGCGAACTACTGATCTCGTATCATGTCAGCGTATGATGTACCACAGCCTTTCCTTTCACAGAAAAACTTGCAAACTGAGTCCGTGCACCATGGTACATATTAAATGACGATCTCCACCGAATTCTCGGAATTCCCTTTATCGAAGGCAAAACAACACAAAAACAACACACTTCGCGAAAAAACACAAAATTCGACTAAACAAAGAGAAACCTTTTACACAGTCTTCAAAGGACCTAACACTATAAAATGAAACCGCCTTAAAAAGCGGAACATGCTGGAACTTCCATTGGAAAGTCACCTGCTAAAAGAGTCTGTTTTATGATATAAAAAAACTACTCGATAAGTTGAAACTTAGTTGCGGTAACACAAACATTAATATCATAGGTAGGTGTTTTTACTGAGTAAGAATCTCAGCCCTTGCCAGAAAAAAAATTAAATAGAGTTGTATGAGTTTGTCTTTGATTTAATTGTAATACATATCTTAAGACTACGATGTTTCTATGTTAATTGTTGTTTTATGTGCATAATTAGCTTGCACGGCTAAAGTCACTGTTTTGTCGTTAATTTTTATATCTGGTACATTTGTTATTTTTCTTGTAGTGCATAGTACGTGACTAATTCCGTATTATCTTCATTTATGTGTATGCCACATTTTTAAAACCGGTTGGTCCAACGATTTTTTAAGCGATTTTCAGTGATCCTATCCTAGAATTTTGTGCGAAGTACTCGTAAGAATTACTGTGTCATCTGCGAATCATTGAATTGTTTGATTTAATAATGTATCTATTATAGTACGCTTTCTTAAGGTACTCCTTGTATAGAGTTGAGTGGTGCTCTCTGTACAGTACGTAGAAGCTGTAATCATCAGTATATATAGCTTTTACTGATTAGGTATATGTTAGTCAGTTGGTACATAGTAGGAGTTGTAGGTTAGAGGTCCCTTATGTCAAACTTTGTCGAAAACTTTCGATACGCCAATTTAAATTACAGCGCTATATATAAAATCGTCCTAGTTTTTTCCTATCTTGTTGACAATTCGGTGTATTTGCACAGTTAAGTGTTTTCATCTAAACTTCTAATGACAAGGAATTATACTTTGATACTATTCGCGGTAAGAGTAGCATCTTGTCCAGTGTCGGAGAAGGCAGAAAATTTGAGCTAGAGGACAGTACACGACACCCAAATAAATAATAAATTAAATTAAATTGTAAACATTTATAGCCCTAGACAAATTGGTATGATTACACACACAAGTTCAACATTGCGCAAATATAAACTGAAGGAATAAACAGAATTTAGTACGTTTCATTTTGCAGCGCAGAAAATAAGTATAGTTGTTGGTTTTAACATTCCGCAGAAATTTAAATAAAATTCTTTTTTTCAAGAAAATATTCAGAATCCTCTCCATAATTGACACTTAAAAGCCTTTTTTTTTAAACTAAACACTCAAGTGGGTATGAATACATTTATAGTCCCTCAGCATGTGCTAAGTTTTTTTTTAAAATGGGATAGAGAGGGAAAGAAACATATTTGGGCTCCATAGTTATTTCACCCTATTACTGCCATAACTTCCAAATGGTTGAGATCAGCAAATTAAAGTGAGAAAATAAACTGCAAGCGCGGTTGTCGTCATGGGCTACTACCAGTAACCATGGCAATCGACAGAGGTGCAGGGACTATAAGTTGCGATTACCTAAAATCAAACTACCGGTATTTAGCGAAGGGTATGAGATGTGGAGGTCATTCCTTAACTTATTTGTATCTCTCATACATACAAATAAGTCACTCGGAGACGTGCAAAGGTTGTATGCTTATTGCGTGAGCAGTTTCTATCGACAAGGAAAATTAAGTGCGGGCATGGCACATCCCCAAGGTATGGTGGTTTTAGTCAGCATTATAAATATTTGGAGAAAATTTACTCACCAATGATAAACCGGCTGACATAAAGGGGATACTTGACATCTCACGGGAGATCATTCAATGGTTTGAGTGGGGTTTACTCGTAATTGTCATTTTTATTGTTTTTCAAAAACTAACTCCTCATACGCAGCAACTCTGAGAGGAGAAGTTTGGCGTTTCCAAAGAACTTCACAAGTTTCCTTTCCCTCAATGTCGTTTTCATTCCCTTGAAAATCAATCTGGTGATTACAAAATTGGAATAGGAAAGTTGGTTTCGCAGCACGTGTTACACATACAGCAGTTGCCGAAGAAGGACATAAGTTGCAGATTGTGACAGATGGGGTAGGTATCTTAAGGACTGCTAACAGGTTTTGCAGATGGATACAATGGGCCGAAAGCAAGCAATTCTAACGGTAAGCGTGCGCCACTTCAATCGCACAACACGGGTCAAGCAAATCAAGTTTCCTCAAGACCAACACAAACTGTTCAATATCCATCTTTCAGTAATGATTTACAGCACAGCAGGTGTCAAGCGGGGCCAGTCAGCTCGTACAACAAAATGCAGCCGAATTTCAACCGAGTTCTTCACAGACCAACACGTTCCATATCAATACTGTATCTCAAGTACCGTTGGCGACAGCTTTACTTAAGGTAAAAACATCGACGGGCGACTTTTTAGTGACGTGGGCATTAATAGACCCTAGTTCTGAGGCATCATTTTAACAGAGTCGGCAATACAACGGCTGAATCTTAAGGGACGGCGAACATTTGTCAACATTATTGTATTGGGGTTGATCTGCAGTGGTACAGTTTTCGTTGGAAACATGAGTTGCATTTTAAATGGGTGAAACTTTAATTTCTTTTTCAAAATAACCTGCACTGTTGATTTTTTATTCCGCTACAGGCCGCAATCTTCCTTATCGATATATGCGGATTGCGCATAATTTCTCGTCGACCTAGAGCCACATATTCTGCAATCGCTACTGATACTACAATACTTGTCTTAGCTTTTGAACCAGATAAGTTGCGTGCTGGGCCCATTACGTAGTCGTCGCGCACGAACCAATGAATCATCGAACTTTAAACATTGCTCCACCGTGAACGCACTTCCGACTAGTGACTAATTCCGATTGGCAAATCCGCAAATCACGTGTGTCATTTATGTACGTGTTAGTTTATAAACTATTACAATTTAAACTTTAAAATTTTCCACCGGACACCCTTTAGAAACTTACCTTAATTCGAGAACCATATGCTCTGCATAGGATGATCTAAATAATTACGAGCCCATAATACAGAGCCATATTTTGACTGACCTCAGACATCATACAAAATGGACAAAATCTGCAAAATCGTCTAGCTTCAATTATTGCGTCAGCAAAATCTTATACGGACGTAGGCTCAAGTCCAACCGTAAAATAAGCCGGGTTGACTCTCTAGCGATGCTAAATTCAGCCGATCGGCGCTGAATCTTCTACGATACTGTCCGCTACGGCGGCTGCTATGTTTTCTTCATTTTGCACCAATCTCTGTCTGGTTGGTGGCTTAAGATCATATAGAGTGCACTCATCCTCAAACTTTTCCACAGTACGACGAATTGCCTGCACACTGAAACCATGATGACAACCAACCTCACGACGAAATTCACGTTGCGTATTAACAATTGAGCCGGAATTTCGATAATATTTTTTAATAATTTCCGCACTTTCGGCAAGCGTAAAACGATGCATAATGAAATGACAGACCTTACTGAATATTTTGGCAGGTGGATGTCATTGGTAACTTTGACAACAACTGAAACATAACAATTGGAAAAACTCACATTGCTATCTGGTCACCCTTTACAAGGTTGCTATTACTAGAGGTGAGTTGAAAAGAACTGCCTCGCTTTTCTTTATTGTTTGTATTTATACATTAATTTACATTCGATTAAACATAATTCCAAAAACGAAAAGTGCTTCTAGACTAAATTGCTCAACTAAGTGCATTTATGTTAGGTCAGTAATTGGTTATGGATATTAGCTCAGCTAAATACATGTAGGTCAGTTCAATGAAATTGGTTAGTTTTGGACAATGAGTCAATTCTATCTGCAGAGTGATATGTAACTTCTCCATCCTTATGATTAGAATTCTCCTGCTTTCAATTAGTAAATTTTAAATGTATTCTTTTTTGCACGTGTGCACGTTATGTAAACGTTGAAATTGTCAAATCAAACATTATTAACAAATTCGAAGTTAACTAGCATGCAACAAATATCAACGAATAAGATGACATATATAAACCACGAACAGTTTAAGCAGAATAAAGAATTTGTTTTATAACGTCTAGCAGAGACAGTTGATTTTATTAATTTTCTTCTTACAGTAATGCATTTTTATATAAATTAAAACATTTAATATTCAAAAGTTTTAAAAAAAACTTTATTTGGGCAGCGTAACTGCCTTACAAAAATTTACTTAAAAACTGAGTACATGTTTCTAAAACTAAGAGCTTAAATACCTAAATTAGGCTGACCAGCTAGCTACCTGTCGTGGGAACGGATACGATCAACTGAAATGGTGTCGTATTGTAGTTTGGTGAATACAGTATTGCTTGCTGCTTGTTGCTTGTTGTTTATGCTGACGATGTTGTTTGACTGTTGCCGGTGAAACGTAGGTATCATGTACCGAACGTTGTAACATGTGCGAACTTCTGTCGTTGACTTGTAATGCTGTTTATGCTGACAAATTAAATGTTGACCTTGTGTGAACTTATGCTGTGTTAACTCCTTCCGTCTTAAGTTCCAACGTCCTCTTTAGACATTCAAAAATATGGAATTTGGTTAAAGCTCATAATTTTGGGTGATTCGGGATATTTTATTTCTTCAGGTATTTCCTCTGTTCTTGAACCTGTTGGTATGTGAAATGAAATGGGTAATGCGGGTGATCTTCGCTTAAAGCATCTATTTTTAAGCGCGAGGATGGCTACAGCTATTATTATGAACGTTGTTATGCTAAAGTTTTTTTTTTTTTTTTTTTTTAATAAACTTTATTTCAATTTTCCAATTTCATTTACAATACAAAATATTGAGTTTTATAAATTACAATAATTCAGTAATTGAAAAAAAAGAAATAGTTAAGTACATTCTATTGCCTAAGTGGTAAGTGGTGAATGTACTGTTTATAACAACAGAAGGTAAAAATTCATAACAAATAAAATTATTGTTGTTGAGGGGAGAATTCAGTGTGCAAGTAATATTAATCTATTATTAAGCATTAAAAGAACAAAATTCATTAATGAACAATTTATTAATATAAGAATAGTCAAAAGACAAGAGCCATTTCATAATACCATTCATAAATACATTTTTCGCTCTCTCACATCTTAGGGAATCTAGAAGTAGATTGAACAGATGGGGTGCTGAAACAAGATAAAAGCGTCCAAAGTTGACTTTATGAACTGGTGGTACTAAAACAAAATTCCTGGAGTTAACTCGTAAATTATAATTATCAGTGTTTCGAACTGTGTAAAAACCCGAATTTTGAAAAAATATTTTTAGTACTTTATAACAATACAGATGCCTTAACGGAAGAGTTTTAAGGTTGCTGAACAGATTAAGACTTGGAGTTCTGCGGTTTACCTTATATAAAATTCTGATTGCATGTTTTTGCTTAGTCAACAAAGGCTCAGTTTTTGTAAAGTAAGCACCGCCCCAACAGGTGATACCATATTCTAATTTTGATTTTAGTAAACCATTGTACATCAGTTTTAGAGTTGAATGGGGGCAATAAAGACCAAGATGATACAGTTGTTTTACTACTCTGTTAAGATATTGTTTTAGATTATGTGTATGTTTGTCCCAATTGAGCTTATTATCCAAGATTATGCCCAGGTATTTAAAGCTTTCAACACATTCTATCTTGAAGCAGTTACTACAACAGGAGCCTTTATAGTCAAATGAAGGATAATCGTCATCAATATTCGATAACAGAAAGCGGGTACAAGCCTGAGAGTGATAGCATAATGGCAAATCGTCAAAATATATATTATTAGTGTTAAATATCATGAATTTTGTTTTATCACTGATAATGAGCTTATGAACTGCAAACCATTTTCTCAGTAAATCAAGATTATGATTTACCTCCAGAATTACATTTAATAAACTTTTGCATGAGTATGAAATAGCGGTATCATCAGCAAATGCAGTTATTTTACCTTTAAATAATAGAGAAAACAAGGAATTCACATAAATCAGAAACAAAATGGGACCTAGAACTGATCCTTGTGGAACACCGGTCGTAATATTTTTTAGAGAGCTATAAGTATTGTTTAATCTCACCATTTGCTGCCGATTATCCAAATATGAAGAAAACCAGCTATGTATATTACCTCTAAAACCAGAATGAAAAAGTTTTTCTTTTGTCAAAAGCTTTAGTGATATCTATAAACAGAGACGCCGGAATCTCAGAAGAATTAAAACTTTGGTATAACTCTCCAGTTAATTTTAATAAAGCAGCTTCAGTAGACATTCCACTTCTGAATCCAAATTGGCAATCACTAAAAAAGTGCCTTCTCTCAAAAAATGATATCATTCTTGACTTAATACCTCTTTCAAAAGTTTTTGAAAATACAGATAGCAGAGATATAGGTCGATAATTATTCAACAATGTCTTATCGTTCTTTTTATGAAGAGGTAATACTATTGCCATTTTTAATGCATGAGGGAAGATCCCCATATATATACTTCTATTAAAGATATGACATAGGACTTCAGAAATATGAAATTAAATATTCTTTAACAAACAACCTGTGATCGTGTCATAAGACGAAACCTTAGATGTTTTAAGAGAGCAAATTAATTTATATATCTCAAAGGGACTGAATGGATCGCAAAAAAAACTCTCAGATTGATTTTCCAGATCAATAGAATAACTCCTGGGATGAAAATTAATATTGCTTAAGTTCTGAGAAGAACTGATATTACAAAAGAATTCATTAAAAGAATTTGCAATATCCAGAGGATTAGATATAGTTAAGTTGTTCACGTTCAAAACTATTTCCGTTTCCGGAGTTTTCCTATTAAGTATTTCATCAATAACACGCCATTCTTTTTTGGTATTGCCAAGACTTGATGTTATCTTTCTACGATAATAAGTATCTCTGTGAAAACTGATATCAATCTTAAGTTTATTATTTAGTTTTTTATAATTTTGTTTGAGTCTGGAATTATACGGATGTTTTTTAACTAGAATACCAAGTTTATGTTTCTTCCTAACTTTTTTCAGAAGTGTGGACGTCATCCAAGGCTTAATACAGATATTTTTGCTATTTCTGTATCTTATAATTTGTTTGCTATTCGAAATATGATACTTTAACTTATTTAAGAAAATGTCAAAGGCAGATGACGGATCAGACGTGGAAAAAACATCATCCCAAAATTCAAAAGTCAAACTAGTTCTTAGAATATTGTAATTTATTTTGTCAACAATTTTGGGCACAGTTGATTCAGCTCGAGGAACATTAGTATTTATGAATTGAATACATGTTAAACAATGGTCTGTTATTTGGAGATCAAATGATGTAGTTTTAAACACGGTTTTATTATTGCGATGAACCCTAAGAAATATGTGGTCTAAGCACGAATTAAAGCGGGTAGGTTGAGTCAGCAAAGAATCGAAACCGAAAGCAGATAGCGTCGTTAAGAAATTATCAGCATCAATTGAGTGAGACAATATATTAATGTTGAAATCACCAATTAGAATAATATTTTTACAAGTTTGAAGCTCCAGAAACTCGTGAAACTCTTCCAGAAAATATTTAACTGAGCACCCATGAAGTCTGTAAACACAAATAAAGCAATAGTAAGAATTAGAAATGACGCAGCTTAAAGTGATTATGTCAGAACTTATTAAATTATATTTTTTAATATGTATGCCAGATATACCGTTTTTAAAGAACACTCCGACACCGCCAGCCGCATATGAATCATTACATGTTGCATTAAGCGAAAAATTTGGAATATAAAAATCAGAAACTTCATTTTCAAAAATCCAAATTTCCGAAACGAAAATTAAGTCTGGTAAATGATCTAAAGAGGAGAGATGAGTGAAAAATGTGTCAAAATTCTTACGAATACTGCGAATGTTCTGGTGGATTACTGAGAAACCAGAAAATTGTTCATTAATTGAATGATCTATACAATAGCAATTGAAATGATTTGAATGAAAAGAAAAGTTAACATCAATATTATTAAAGGTAGGAGAAGGATTACAAAAAGAATTATCTAAGCAAATATTTGAATTTAACATAATTAACAAAACTGAAAATTACTTTCTTATTTCCTCAACTTTTTGCAAATCCTCAAATGAATATATTTTTATGACGTGATCACCTTCTTTTACACGAACCAGAACGGTCGAATTCCTTACCCAAACAAATTTGCATTTGTTCAAACGTTTGAGTTCCATTGCTTTATTTAAAAGAGATCGATTATATCTTGTGAGAGAATCATTCATGAAAATCTTATTGCTAGCGTCCGATTTTTTGCCGTCTCTACTGTCGCTGTACAACGTATTTGAGATTTTCTTTCGATGCAATCGCATTTTCTTCATTACATCGTTTTTCTGCTCCAGTGAAGAAAACTTAATACACACAATGCTGTTCTTATTGTGTCCAACTACAGCTCTTTTCACAAAGCATGAGACAATTGTTTGAGAGATAGGCTGTGCATCAACAACTTCAAACAGCTCATTACATCTCTCTACAACATTAGAAGAGTCGACATCAGGAAGGCCAACGATATCCACAGCACAAAGTTTCTCTTTCTGCTCTAGAAAATTTATTTTATTTTCCAATGACATCACTTTTTTGGTAAGAGAATCATTGCTTGCTTCCAAAAATTTAATTTTGTCTAGAGCATTCAAGATTATATGCTTAAGATCCACTATTTCCGTTAGCAGCATTTGCGTGGTCACCTCTTTGTCTCCCACATTGTTGACACTGTGATTGGGCATTGATGGTGAAGCGCTGTCATTATTAATGCTGGTGGCAGGATGAGAGCAAATGATATTAGTTGGACTTTTTGATGTACTTGCATTAGCGAGAGGAATAACAGGAGAGTCCGTACGAATAGATTTTCTTCACAAAGAAATGCATAAAGAGCATTTATATGCTTGAGTACTCTTATCATAAAAGTCAATCTCTTTTTTAGTAATTTTGGCGCACTTTGCATGAAGATATTCATTACACACCGCACATTGAATTTTGAGATCAACTCTATCGATTTTTGTTTGACACAAGTAACACTTCATAATGATATTGTGGTCTTGGAAGTTACTTCACTTTAAGAAAAACAAGCAATTAAACACTTGAAGAGTGAGTTTAGAAATGTATGCAAAATTATAAATAAATTGAAGAGAACAGTTGAAGTGCACCTCCCCAACAAGCAACACTTTACCGAAATGCGTCAAACCTAGCTGATTCCTTGTCCTCAAGCGTTGTATTTCTTGCGTATTATTAGCATGAAGGTCATTCATTGTTTCTAAAGTGAGGATTTCTTCGAACGCTTTCTGGGAAGTAACGGGCTGTAATATGGCTGGTAATGGTTTGTATCCGGGGATTTGTTTTGAAGTAAAGTTTTTACCATCTATCATTATACTTTCGTTTACAAAATGAACGACAAAATTCCGGAGAGATTTGTTGTGACGTTGTTGACAATGATGTATTGTATTGATTTAGCAGGAGGGTTCCTAGTTCTATTACTTCTATCGTTGGTACATGCTGTTTACTAGTTTTAGAGTAGGATGCTTGCTGTCTGCTTAAAGGTCTAGGTATACAAGATGTTTCAGTTATATCTATTACCTTATTACTATTACATAATTTTATACTACTGTTTATGTTTATTTTCTCTTACACCATAAATTATAAAGGGTCCGCCATCTAAGGTTTTTTTTTTAACTAGTGCTTATTTCGTGAATGGTAACATTTAGCCCATGTCTGATTTGACAGATAATTAGTTTTGTCCTTCCGGTTAATAATGGAAAATAATTTCATTCAAATGGCTGCCTCAGCTGGCCATGCAGTAGCCTACACGATCGGTCCAATTTTTAAGCACATTATCGATTGTGTGCAGCTGGATTTCACCAATGGCTTCACGAATATTGTCCTTTAAAGCGTCAATTGTCTCGCACCCCACAAATAATATTCCAACGGTGTCAAATCGCAGCTCCGAGGTGGCCAAACGACATCAGCTCTGCGGCTGATAATGCGATCTTCAAAAACAGGGCGCAAAACATCGAGTGTAGCTTCGGCTGTGTGGCACGTAGCGCCGTCCTGTTGAAACCAAATGTTGCCAATATTTTTGATATTTTTGACTCGTTTTGGGTGTATCGGCTTTTCAATGTATGTGTGCGGGTTTTCTGTGCCCCAAGTGCGACAATTTTGCTTGTTTACATACCCACCAAGATCAAAATGAGCTTCATCTGAAAAGATGATTTTTTTGGCAAAATCGGCATCTTCTCTAAGTCGATCGCAGGCCCACTTAGCGAAGCGTTGTTCAAGCGTATACACAACCATATTCGTTCAGCGGAAGGATAAAACTAATTATCTGTCAAATCAGACAGTGTTACCATTCACGAAATAAGCACTAGTTGAAAGAAAAAACGTTAGATGGCGGACCCTTTATTATTACAATTTAAAATATTTTCATATGGAATTTTATAAATGGATTATAACAGGCTTACCCAATAAGACTTGACATTGTTTATCATCGGTGATCGGAACACCTATAATATGGATTATTGATGAGTTACTGAATGCAATTTTTATAGTAGCAAATTCAATTGCTTCTTCGATGTTTATATATGGTATTTTATTTTTTTCAAACGCTTCTTTTATAATTTTTAGTTCCTTATCATCTAAAATAAATAAATTTATTAGGCCGGTTTTAGCCCAGTGTACAGCATATTCTGTGTTAGTTATTTCTTCTTTTATTATTTCTAACTGGAATTTCAAATTTATTGCTAGTTGGTTTCTAAACGTGTCGCTCTTTGTTCAAATCTCAAAATTTGGTTAGTTGTGTTATTGCGTTTGTTTATTCTCGCTAATAATACTTTGTTTAACATTACTTGTTTATTGTTATTTGCAAGAACATTATTTATTTTTTTTGTTAGGATAATTAGATCATCGTGGTCTGGATTCCCAGCAATCCATTTCCACGTTTTGCCTAAAAAATCCAAGGATCTTTTGGCTTTAGGTTTAGACTTGAGTCTATTCAGGTGGGTTTGGATTTGGGAAAGTTCATAGATAAGGAAAGGATAAATTAATCTCTGTTGGTCACTCGTGAGTTTATGGTTGCCTTAATTTCATTAACTTTTTCCTGATATTCATCTAATGCAATTACTTTATTAATCCGAATGTTCCTGTCTGTATTCGTGCGATTCCCACGTGCCATGTTATTGCCTGTGAATTTGAGTAATCCAAAATTCGAATGCTGCCGAGGCATGTAGTCAGGAGGAATCTGTAAGGATAAATGCTAACTTTTAATGAGGTTTTTGTGGATTACCTTTCCAGATTGTGTTAGGACTGTTGTTGTTTTGTCTTCCTTAACTGTATCCTTCTTGAAACTGGGAGATTGTTTAGTTAGTAAACGGTTGTTAATCTTGACATAGATAATCTCACCGGGCTTACAAGTTTCAATTGTCTGTTTACTCTGGTTGTGATAAGTTAGATCTTGAGCTTGTTTAGCTTTCAATCGTTCAGCGTTTTCTTTCCTGGCTTTTTCGTGAGTTTCAGGGTTAATGCTTATGGTACGGCCAAAGAACACTTCTATTGCTCGTTTCTTTGTCGTTGAATGGATTGAATAATTGTACTCGTATACTGAACGATCGAGTAACTCCTCAAAAGATCTGTGTATATTATCAGTTTTGAGTCAGCGCATGATTTCGGATAGCGTTGAGTGGAATCGTTCCACTTGCCCATTGACTGTACTCGCATAGAGGGGAGCAGTGTAGACTTCTTTTCCTAACTGATCTTGAAGCAGGAATCGGATGGATACTAAGTTGAAAGATTTTTTCGTTGCCAAAAACGACGATTTTAGGGACGCCAAATGCGAAAACGATTTGCCGTAAAGGTTCTATCACATCCTCTGTGGCCTTAGACTTCAGAATTCGGATCTGGGCATATTTTGAGAATTTATCCACAGCAGTCAGAACTAAATTCTTCTCGGTAAAGTAGGTATCTATGTGGATACTGTGACCGGCATATTGAGGGATTCGCGTCGAGTTTAATTCTGGCCTATTAGGGTGGCGATCATTTTTATAATCCTTACAAACTGAACATTGTCGGACTATCTTATCCACTTCGGATCTCATTTTCTGGAAGTAGAAATGTTTGATTAGTTGGTTTTTATTTTCTAAACTATTTCGATGAGCTCTTTTGTGTTCCTTTAATATTTCTTGTTCTCGTTCTATTGTATCTGTAATGTCTTTCACTAATGTTTGGCTAAACCTAGATTTATAGGACCCGAAATGGAGTGGGTAGATTTTTTGTATTTGTCCCATGATGGGTTCTGAGACATATAGGCCATTTATAACACTAGGGTTTAAATATTTTTTAAAATACGGATAAGATCTTCTTCAGTGTAATTTTTTCTAACGATGGTGTGACGATGGTAGGTTAGGAAAAGGATTTCGAACTTATAAATTTCTTCATCTCCAGTTGATAGCATTATCTGACTTTTGAAGGCATTTATGGGTGCTTCCACAGCGGGTATTAGTTCATGCGATGAAATTTCATCACTGTGATAGTGGGTGTCATTGAGTTAATCTGAGTTATTTTTGAAAGCGCATCAGCCACTACATTGTTCCGTCTGGGTTTATACTGGAGTTCATAGTTGTACTCCTCTAGAATAACTTTCCAGCGCTTCATTTTGGAGTTTTGGTTTTGAGTACTCAATGCATAAGTCAGCGGCTGATGATCAGTAAAAATTCTGACCCTTGCTGTACCGTACTAGTAGTTACGTAGCGTCTTCAAAGACCATTTTATGGCGAGCAATTCTTTCTCATTTGCCACATAATTTTCCTCAGTCTTACTTAATGACCGAGAAATGAATGTTATTGGCCGATTGTCTTGAGATAAGACAGCGCCTAAAGCTACATTTGAAGAATTAAATCTTGTGATACTAATGTGCTTTTAATTTTTTTGAATGCTTCTAAGCCTTCAGAATTCAGAGTAATGAATGTCTTTTGAGATTCCGTTTCCGAGATTCGTCCTTCTTCTCTTCTTAGTATTGAAGTTAAGGGTTTCGCGAGTTGCGCATAATCGTTAGTAAATCGTCTATAGTAGCCGGAAAGGCCTCGGAAGGATCGAAGTTATTTTAGTGTTTTGGGAACTGGGAAATTTGCGATTGCCTCTACTTTATCAGGATTCGTCCGAATTCCATGACAGGAGACGACCCAAGAAACTCCACCTAATTTTTGAAAAAAATTACATTCGTCCAGTTGGACTTTTATATTGGCGTTCTGAAGGAATATTTCGAATATTTCTGAGATATGTTTGATATGTTCCCTTTCATTCTCACTATAGATGATGATATCATCAATATACGAGTAGACGTAGCATGATCTTCCTATAAACGCGCGGAGTTTATCATCTAGGGCTCCTTGGAAAATTGAAAGCGCGTTCTTCGATCCGAACGGAAGCCTAGTGAACTCGTATTTCCCGTTATTAGAAAATGCGTTTTTTTTCTATGTCGGAATCTTTTAGCGGTATTTGATGAAATCCGCTGCGGAAGTCGAGAACTGTGAAGTATTTATTGTTGAAAAACTGGGAAAGAACTTCGTTAATATCCGGTATCGGAAATAAATCAGGTATGGTGACGGTGTTTAATTTCCCATAATCAATCACCATTCTGTATTGCTTATTCCCTGGGAGTCGCATTTCTTAGGTACGACTCATACCGGTGAATTATAGGGTGACCGGGACTGCCGAATAATGCCATCAGTTAAGAGTTTCTCAATTTGGGTATGTAAATGCAGTCGATAGACATAGATATAAGTATTCAGAGTAGCTTAGAGTGCCTGTGTGGGGCCAGTAAGTTAGTATAAGATTGTTAAGTAATTGTAAGCTAGCATTTGAGCATTTTTTGTTAGAGTGTAAGAGGTAGTGTTAAGAAAATAAAATGCATTAAAACTGAAAAACTCTCAATTTGGGTTTCAATTTCAGATCTTAAGGATGCAGGGTACGGATATGATTTTGTATAGACTGGAGTATCAGTATTAGTACGGATTTCACCTGTGACCCTGGTCGTATAGGTGAGTCGTTCGTCAGGTTCAGAAAATAAATTTAAAAATGTTTGTGTTAGTACTTTTATTGAGTCTTTTTGCCGATGTGTCATGTGGTTAAATTTGGTTTCAAGAGAATTAACTGAAGTAGACTTGAGTTGATTTATTTTGATTTTGACGTTGTTAAGGACTTCCATATAACTATCCTTTGCGTAAATTACTGCAGATAGAGATTTTAAGCTGTCTCTACCGAAGATGCCATGGAACGGGTAGGTAAAAGGAAAAATTTTAGTTTTATATTATTGTTAAAGAGATTAAGAAATGTGTGTTGACTAACTTTAACGCCTCCCGCAATAGAGTTAGCGTAGAAGCAAGAATTATTCAAGATGGGCTTTTCCACCAGGTTCGACTGAATGTAATTCGTACTCGATCGAGTGTCTATTAGAAAATTTAACAACTTGCCACCCTTCATTCTACTCCGGAAGTAGGGTAACGAAGAGTACGTTAACCTAAAAAATTCAGATTTGTATATTTAGGAACGGTCAAGGTATCTCTGTTAGTGTGGTTCTCCGTAGAGCTAGGGATTTCTTCCGTAGGTGAATACTGTTTAAGAGTCTGGTTGTTATTTGCATCTTCTATTGTCATAGTTTGGAAATAATTTTCAGGATGTATTTGTTCTGTATCTATATGATAATTTCGTTGGTGTTTATTTGGTATATGCTGTTGAGGGTGACGTGGTCTCTTTGTGGCAAATCCAAATGGTGCTGAAGGCTTGCTTTGGTGATTTGCAGCTGCTGTTTTAATCGTTGAAGCGTCCATAGGTTCCGGCTTCGTTTGAGGTTTCGTAACGATTTCAGGAACTCCGTCTGGTTGAGGGAAGTGGGGTTGATAATCGTGTCGAGGGAACCGTGCATTTTGTTGGTTTCGATCAGCTTGCGGTTGAGTTGGCCAGGTTGGTCTAAGTTGAGGAACTTAGTAGAATTGTGGTGGCGGATATTTCAAGTGAGGATAAAATTAATGGATGTGAGCTTGTGGATTGGGTTTACGAGGTGGCTGCTGAGGTGGTAAGTCGTTATTAGGCTTCTTTACGGAATTTTGATTGTTGTTAGCATATGCGGCACGAGAGTTTTGATTCTCAGGCTTAAGGCACAAGTGCAAAGCTCGAGGGAGGTCTGCTGGTTCACGAATACATAACAGTCTAGGCAGATCGCCTTTGAGCCCTCTTACAAATGTGGCTAGCGCTTTGTTCATATACACTTGTGTGAAAAGGGTCGTAGACTCTTGAGAGACTTCCATACACGCAATTTTGTTTAAGATTAAAGTCAAATGATTGTATACGGCTTGATAAAATTCGTGAATGGTAGAATGCCCCTGTATAAGAGAAGTCATTTGGTACTCCAAGGTAGCCAGATATCCCTTATCCGCGTAATGTAAGGTCAGACAACGTGATATGGGTCTCCATTCTAGCGGTGTGTTATATGATTCGAGTGCATTGTCTACACTGCCAGTTATTTTATTACGGATCACCGATAGTATACCGTAATACTTAGGGGTACCTCTGAGGTGTTCGTAAATACGCAGGATCCGATCTACGCTTTTCTTCCACGAAGAAAAGTCTATCGGGTTCCCTGAGAATTCCCTAAGACTTTTTACTATGTCGGAAATCCTTTCCGACCTGGCAGTTCGGGTCGGATTTCCTGACCCCGTCCTGTTGCAATGTCGGCATTTGGGTTGAGGATGGAGTTAATGAATTGTTTGCCCTCATTCTGAAACACTCTATTTACTATTTCCGTCACGAGAACAACTCATTCTGGGGTTAGGTTTTGGGTAGGTCTGGAAGGATTAGGTTGGGCTTGTTCTGGGTTAGACATATTTGTTTGTATTATTGGAGAAAACGAATTCAAAATGAGATAACGAGTTTAAAATATAAAAAGAATGAATTTAAGTTATAACTCAAAATAATAAAGAATGATTTCTTAAAATTAAATTTCAAAAAGGAGATGAAATTTATATTATTCGTTGATTCAATTAGTATTAAAATATGTTATTATATTAAATTGATATGAATGGATTTCTTTTTCCTTTCATTTTGTATGTGTTTCACTTTACTTAAAACCATGAATATATTAAATTTTCACTTTTCTTAAACAATATTAACTTAGTTTAGCTTAATCTAACTTACAATAATATCGAAAGCATCTCCACACTGGCGTTGTTGAAGTCTCCTTTTTGTCCGTTGGTTTGCTTAGATCCCAGGGTGACACAGGTTCAAACTCAAACACTAAAGGGTGTGGCTCACTAAGGGTGTTCTTAGTACCGTCTTAACGAGACTGTCGTTCGGAACCGGTAACCGAATGTTCTGAACGCACTTGGACTTCTTGAGGACTTTTGGCGATTTATATATACTTCCGCACACGTACTTGAACTACTTTAGGTCTTTTGGCGATTTATAAGTTCGTCACGCACTTGAACTACTTGAGGACTTTTGGCGGTCAATATTGAACTTATTCGGTCGAACTACAAAACATACGCGATACCGGTCCCTGTTCCGGCGCCAATTAAAACATTTAAAATTCAAATGTTTTAAAAAACTTTATTTGGCAGTTTAACTGCCTTACAAAAATTTACTTAGAAACTGAGTACATGTTTCTAAAACTAAGAGCTTAAATACCTAAATTAGCTGAAACTGTGTCATACTGTAGTATGGTGAATACAGTATTACTTGCTGCTTGTAGCTTGTTGTTTATGCTGACGATGTTGTTTGGAGTGTTGCCGGTGAAACGTAGGTATCATGTATTGAACGTTGCAACATGTGCGAACACCTGTCGTTGACTTGTAATGCTGTTTATGCTGACGAATCGAATCTTGACCTTGTGTGAAGTTATGCTGTGTTAACTTATACATAGCTTGCGGTCCACACAGTGGTGGCTAAAACAGTTGCAAACATTATATTTATTTTAGATGATATATTTCTTTTAAGTTCTGTTTCGTGAATATCCTTCAAATTGTCAATTTTACAATTTACAATAATTTTTTAAAATTTCTTTAAATTAGTATAATAAAGTCCTTGTGCTTGAATTTTCGTTATGTTAGAGTGTTTCTGGTCTAAAAATGATAATGAACAATTAGTAAAATTTATATGATAATTTCCTTTAAGCTTTATGTTTCTGTCGGCAGAAGTTTGGGTCAGATTAGCGTTTAAATTATTTAAAAATATGGTTTAATCATCTGTTTTTATAATTTGGTTTTTTTTATTTTTCAAAAGTTTATAATTAGTACATATATAACTAAATCATTTAATACTTTGTTTTTCTCATATTTAACAGCTTTATACTCTATAACAAATTCTCGTTCCGTATCTATTTGGAAAAGGTCTATCAGAGATTTGGGTTAAGGTTTAAGTGGCAATGATACATAATTTCTACGGATTTTAATTACAGAAACTAAAGTATTGTCCAACTTTATTTGCGTTTATAGAAATCTATTTTATACCTTTCAATCTCACTACTTGTTTGGATGTATTATATAATTTATGTTTAAAATGTTGTTCTGAATGTGTTCTACTCTTGATTCTATGTATTTAAACTTAAATAACTGATCAGAATAAATTTGCTTCAATATTAAATCTCTTTCTACTTTATGTATTGTATTATTACGATAACTTCCCTATCATTACTTAGATTGGTTTTTAGAATAGTAAAAGTATTATTAAATAATCGATCAATTTTTGTTTGATTAATTAAGGATACTATATAATTATGATTATTTTTCGTTATGTTGTATATAATGTTCTTCCATTGCCTGTCAGTCTTCGTCGTCCATGGTCCCGAGTCAGTTTTCAGTTTTTATGCATTTTTATTTTTATAACTTAAACTACTCTTATATGCTAAACAAAAAACGCTTAAAAAAACTTAAAAATAATTTTATTGTAACTTACTGGCCCCATACGGGCACTCTAAATTAAACATAATACTTAATCTATGTCTTTCGACGAATCTTACAGTCTAATTTTATTTTTATTTTTACATTTATTACAACTAAGAAAATGAATTTTAATTAAAAAAACTTAGTGTCTGGACTCTTTTTTTTATCTATAAAAACTTAAAACTAAAAACTTATAGACTACCTAAAAATAGATCTTAATCCACTTAACCTACTTACGTCTAATACATACACATACATACATACATACACATATATATATATATATCCATAATACTTATATACTTTATATATAAGTATATGTATATATACATTGATTTAATTTTTATTTCTTATTTTTTTGTGTTTTTATATATTTTTTTTTCTTAGAACCTAACTTAAACCTACCTAAAACTATGTAAGCCGGCCATGGCTATAAAAAATTAGGCTGGTTAACTTTGTTTCACATGAAGCTACATATCACTGGAAGAGTTCGACGACGAAACATCCTCCCCTTCAACAAGCCACCAAAAGTGTTGGTGCTGGCGAGCAACATCACTCATGACGCGACTCCCTACCGCCCTACTGAACCGGAGGCGCTCCGCACTGCCACGTGCGACGTCTCTGTCGTAGTTGAGTCGCCTGTCCGCAGCAACGTGCCTTCGAGTCAACTTAATGACAAAATTGTCCACTCTTATTAGGTTCGCCATATTGTACAAGACCTCATTAGGATAGAATTTTATGTACTCAGACTCTGGTGTTCTGTATAAGCGAAGACAAGTCCTAAGATAAGCCCTCTCAAACACTCGAATCTTTTCCAATAAACTTGCTCTCACGTTGAACCACACGGGACATCCAAATAGAAGCATGGGCCTGATAAGGGCCATGTAGCAGATTACCTTCACCCTCGCATCGAGTTGGCTGTTATAAAACAGTCTCTTTGTAAGGGCAAAAGCACCTCGGGCTCTGGCCAGAGCATCATCTATATGTTTGTTAAAATACAGATATTGATCTAGCCAGATCCCAAGGTATCTGATTACATTTCGACAAGCGAGTGGCTGCCCGTGCTGCCCCACGATCGAGAACTTTCGCTAATTCTTTCTGGTATCCCTAGAGGCCCCAGACAAAGGCGTCCTAAACAGAATGGTTTCCGACTTCTGAAAGTTGATTTTCAACTTCCACTCATCGCAATATCGCTTAATTTCGTCGAAGTCATGCTGCAAAAGTGTATTAATGACCTCAATCTTTGGACCCGATCTGTACGCGATTATGTCGTCTGCGTACGCTATGGCATGGTGAAGTGAACCTATGAGATCACTCATGTAAATGTTGAATAGGATCGGCGAATTTACCGCACCTTGTTGCAGCATGAATGATATCATGCCCCGCCTTGAAACCGGACTGATTATCCGGAACTATATGTCTGTCCTCAACCCACTTAGTCAGGACTCTATTGATCACCTTTTCGAAAACCTTACTGATGTTAGGAAGAAGACTAATCGAGCGGAGATTCACCGGATTGGAAGTGTCTTTATCCCTTTTGGGGATGGGATGTACCACCGCTGTTTTCCAATGCGCCGGATAATGTGCATTATTCATTGCATTATTAAACAGGGTGGTATAAATGTTCACCGCTTCTAGTGGGAGATGTCGAAGCACAATGCTCGGTATTTCATCGGTTCCCACTGATTTCTTACTTCTAAGTGAATCGAAGATCGCTTGGAGCTCTTCCTTCGAAATGAAGGGGGGTAGTACCCTATCGTTGGTGATGACATTATTTGCCATATTCTTGTCACTGAACTGGGTGAAACCCGAGCTCTCGAATCGCCAATTCACTATTTCATTTCGAAGGTAGAAATTGTGCACAAGGACTCGATTCTCCAGATCGTGGTTCGGGCCAATGATAACTTCGCCTTGTACACTTACTGGAAAGTCGCTCCTATAGCCTCTACCTGCTCCTGCGGATCCTCGATCACAAAGAAGTTGTCATCATCAACAGCCTCATTTGGAACTATGCCCGCTGCTACCAGTATTTGTTCGTTGTTCGTCGTTCGGGCGATTTTAAGACAAGGAAGGTCGTTCTGATTATTTCTCCGAAATATTTTATTTATTTGCGGGAACATATTTGGGTTGCTGGTGTTTACAGCACGAATTTTACTGTTCCAATACAAACTTACAGATGCTCTGTAATTTTCTTTTATTAAAGTTTGGAGGTTTTTAATCGACGACTTCAGTGTCATGATCTCCGGGTTATGTGTGTCAGTAAACTGCCTGTACAAGGTTTTTAGACTTGACAGCAGTCTACTTTTCTGTCGGTGCAGTGCGTCAATAGTTGCGTTGCGGAATAAGTCTTCTTCGTCAGTGTGTTGGTACCGATGTATCGTTTTGTCCATTATTCGTTTGATTGTCTCGTCCATTAGTCTTAAATACCTGTCAATCTCCTCGTTTGACAGATTTCTGTTGGACGGTGGGTAGATCGAATTCGAGGAGAGTGCTCTAGTCAATGTTCTGGTGAATTGTGTCAAACGCACGTGCCAAGCGTGCCTTTTAATAAAAAAATTGTTGCCAATGGCCGACTTACATAGTTCTATAGTCTCCTTGAGTTCCATCTTATAAGTGTTTATTGGTGGAACCCTTTTTCTAGATGTGTTTTTGTTGTTGTTGTTGTGGTCCCTGTTGTTTCCGTTTTTGTTGTTGCTGGCTCTTCTGCTGCTGTTGTTGTTGTTGCGGTGTCTGCTGATTGATTTTTTGAGCCTGTGTGTGTTTAAACTGGTGTTTTGATTTTTGTTGTTGTTGCTGAGTAGCTACGTTGTTGCTGTTGTTGTGGCTGTTGAGATACGAGATGTTCTCTTTCTCCCTCCTTGCTATTTGTTTAGCCTTAATATCTAACACTCTTTGCTGGAGAAGCTTTATGCTACTTATAATTTCCTTTACCTCCTCCTCTTCGTCATCTGACTCAAAGGCCGCCATAGATGCAAAAATATTACCATCTTCCATACACTGGCCTTCTCCATCATCGGACACATATGGGAAATGACCTTTGAGTGCCTTTTGTCTGGTTTGCTGCTTTGCTGCTGCCCTCGTTAATATTGCTGGCGCCTCTTCCCTCGCTCCGCCAGGCAGCTTTTCTGTTGATGCTGACAGGGAAGGGTACTTCATTAGGTCCGGAGTAGGCTTCAGCTTCCTCCTCCTCTTCATCTTTGGTTCAGGTTGGCTTGATGCACTTGAAGTATCGCCTGACTTATCCGCTGGTCCCGCTATTGGCTTAGCGGACCGCTACCCGGAATGCATCGCGTGATGGTGTTAGCGCACTTTTTATGTTTTTTTTTTATCTTTATTACATTTATTATTATATTTGCTACAGATTCTCTTCCAATGGAGTAGTCGTGTTTGTCAAAGCGGACCAACTTATATAGCTTAATTTGTTTAGAAATTGACTGTTGACTTGCCTAACCTCTACCGATCTCTTTTACTAAGATACGCGTGAAGGTGTTTTAAATAAAATTACCAATTTTATCGCAGTTCTGTGCCATACTCAAATAAAATTTTCTTGGTGAATCTAAAACTCACTCAAATACATTTCTCTTGCAAAACGGTTCTAAGCTGACTTCTCCTCAACAACAACACTTGTTATAAATACAAACACATTATGTCGACAACCAGTAGTGTTAAAAATACGCGATCCAATACACTGAAGGATAAATCGAAGCAGATGACAAGCTCCCCGTGCCCATCACCAACCAGTCTCCTATCTCCGTCTTTAAAAACAATGACGTCAGAATGCTTCTCCAGCCTCTATGCGAAGATCTCAGAGCAGGGTGAGTTACTGAAATCCTTTGAATCATCTTTGAAAGATGTTGAACAAAGATTATCCTCTCGCATCGAATCATTCTTTAACGACTTAAATGAGAAAATCGCACTGGTCGAAAAAGAAGTGGTAGAACTAAAAAGCCGCGCTACTGCATTTGACGACTTTCCGAGTACCATCAGTCACTTGCAAATGGAAGTTTATTCATTGAAAAAGTAACAACAAGAGCAAACGCAACTGAACATGCCAGATCCAAAAATGCTTGAAGATTTTTCACACTTGAAGCAACAAATTGAAACACTACACGCAGAAAACATCGCCACTGATGCTGTCTTAGTGGGAGTGCCTTTCCGCCCTGATGAAAATCTAAAAATTGTCTTCAACAACATATGCTCGACATAAAATTGCGAACCACCTTCCTTAAGTCAAATCTTTCGAGTGAAACCCAAGTCTGACTCGGTAATCATAGTAAAATTCTTCTCGACCTATGAAAACATGATGGTAATTAAGGCCATGTCGTCGTTTAGAAGGACACACTCGCGTCAATTCTCATCCCGAGATATTGGATTTGCGCCTGAGCACCGATCTCTTTATTTGCATGAGAGTCTGACACCCAAAAACAGAATTATCATGCGATGTGCAATAAAAAACAAACGAGCAAAATTGATTTTTTCCGCATTCTCGTCAAGAGGAGCTATTGTTGTAAGAACCACCGAAACTTCAAATCCTATAATCATTAATTATTAATAGTCTTGAAAAGCTAAACGATGTTGTCAATGCTTGTAAACAACAAGACAAGGATGGAACAAATTAGATGTCAACTAGCGCTAACGTCACTCTTCCCTAAACAAACTCATCAAACCAGTACCTCTTAAATTGTTATCTTAAATTTTATTTTTTTTTATTGCTTTATATTAATAGTATTGACTTATTTTATATTGTTGTACTTCCTCTTTCTAATGTTTTATTTTCCTCATTTTTCTCTCTTTACCATTCCCAGTTACTCTTCTACCCTCTTATATCCTTCTATTCATAATATCTCATTTCATACTTCCTTTAACTTTATCATCTTCTGTAGTTGTTGTTGTTGCGCATCTCGATGTTCTTTATACGTGACTGTTCGTAATCTTAAGCTCCCATCGTTTGTTTTTATATGCTTAAATGGTGTTCAATAATTTAGCCAGGCCCGGTAATATGGGTGATATTGCGAGGCGACCGATAATTAAAATCTTATCTACCGCAAAATGGCCTAAAAGTATGCTACCTAAACGCCCGTAGTCTAAGCTTGAGTAAACTTGACTACTTGAAGTACATTCTCGATGACTCGGAAGTAAACCTGATTTGTGTAACTGAGACTTGGTTCGATGTGAATATAGACGATCTGACAAAAGAGAAGCTATTCGAGATCCCTGGGTATAAACTCATATCCAACGATCGAATTACAACTACTACTGGTGGTGGAGTTGCAGTATACTGTAGTAAAACATTAAGATACAAGGTGTTAAAAAAGTCAATAGAAAGCGTGGTCGAGTATATCTTGATGGAAGTTGGCGATGGCTACACAAAGTGATTGGTGTTGCCTATAACCCTAACCGATGCTACTCCCCAGAACCCTTATTTTCTGCAATTCATGAGTACACTGCAACTTACGAGCTCATAATTATTTGTGGCAATCTGAATGTAGATCTCTTATAAATGACAATAAATCTCGCCAGTTGTCTGATTTTACGGCTGGTTCAGGACTATCTGTATTGAACTCATTCGCCACTCGCTTCTCACCTAATAACCCTCCAAGCCTTCTTGACGTTGTTATGGTTTTAATTGATCCAATGTTCTGCTTCTGGACCAATTATCGTTAGCTGGTATGTCTGATCATGACTTAATATTCTGCACATACAACGTTGAGTTACATCGTTCCCCTTGTCCGACATCATTCGAATTTAGAGACTACTCAAGCATAGATAATGAAGCACTGCAAATCGATGCTGGCCACCTACCTTGGCGCAATTGTTATTTTATCTGAAATATAAATAATAAAGTAATTTTTTTGCAATCACTAATATTAGACCTCTTCAATAGACATGTCCCCCTGAAAACTGTCGCAATACGTAATAATAAATGCCCTTGGTTCACGCACGAAGTCCACCAAGCTATCATAACACGAAACAAGCTTTATTCTAAATGGAGATCAAGGCCTACTGCTCTTTATTGGGAAATCTTTCATCGTGCGCGTAATTTCTCCCCCTCAGTTACTAGAAGAGCAAAGAAAAATACTTTCTATCTAAATTACTCGTAAAACCTGAACAAAGCTCAAAGAGACTATGGAATAATTTGCGTTCAATTGGCGTTGGAAAGAAAGTAATAGTTGATAGTTTCCCTAATACTGACGATCTTAACAATGTGTTTATTTCCAATCGAACCTCGCTTCACTCTAAATTATGACCTCACTACCAGTTTTGACTTCGATTTTGATGTTGTATCAGAGCTTGACGTTGTGGATATTGTACGAAACCTTAAATCGAATTCTATAGGAGAAGATGGAATACCAATCCGTTTTGTGAAGGTTATTTTATCCCACATTTTAAGTTGCCTCACGCACATAATTAACTTTTGCATAACTTCTTCCACTTTTCCTGATTGTTGGAAGTTGGCAAAAGTCATACTTATCGCGAAAAAACCCCAGCCAACTTCGCTAACTGACTTTCGGCCTATAAGCATTTTACCATGTTTATCAAAAGTCTTTGAGAAAGCTCTGGCTCACCAAATTGTAAAATACATCCAGCAGCACAGTCTGTTATCCATTGTGCAGTCCGGCTTTCGAGCTAATCATAGCTGTTCTACAGCCATGGTCAAAATTCTCGACGACATAAGGGTTAACTTTGACAGGGATTACTTAACCGTGCTATGTTTGCTTGACTTCTCGAAGGCTTTTGATAGTGTCAACCATAAGGTACTATGCCAAAAACTTAGGTTATATTTCGGTTATTTATAAAAAAAAAAGTTTTTGTTCCACTTGGAGTGTGGACTTGAACCCACGACCTGTTATTTGTCAACTGCGTTCGAACACCACTTCCACCGTGCTGATTGACCTTTTGCAAAACGTCGTCAAATATTGATTTTCCCTATATATATACATTTTTTTTTTTTTTCTCGAAAAAGCCGAAACACGTTCTTACTCCACGACGGTCTGTGAACGACTGTCCATGGTCCCGAATAACCATTTTTGTGCACCTCCCACAATGTTTAGTAAACCTCGTTTTTGTCTGTTTCGAAATGGAGTTAGCGTTTTAATTTTATGAAATATTTGAAACATCCTCATTCAATAACGTATATATTCTCTCTAAATCTAAAGCTACTATATTTAAATAAATAATTTTGGGTCTATTATCGTAACTACGTCAGCAGGGTGGAGCTTAACGTATCCTTAGTGTTCGTCATGTGTCTGTATGTCAAGAAACTGTTGGGAATTAGTCTGCGAAATCATGATTAGTAGGTATATCCATGTCATCAGCTGAAAATATTAAAGTTCTTTTAATATTCGCGACATAAATATCTTTTAGGTTGGCTTTTTTGTATTTTGGTTTTTATTTATGCCTAACAGCTCTATAATTTTTAATAAATCTTGTTGATCTGCAATTTTTCCCTACGGTTATTAACCTTTTTGATTCTCTTTTCTTTAATTTCTTCTAAATTTCGACGTAATTTTTCTATATTACTTTACGAGATTGTGCATCCAAAAGGTTACACATTATACTTGTATAAAAAAACATAATATAACAAATCAAAATTTAAAAAAAAAGACTAACACGCGGTTATTTTTTTTTATTTTAATAAAAACTAGTTCAAAAATTCATATTATTTCTCCACGTCTTCCATGAAGTGGCAACTCTCCTTTTGACAGTAACTCTACTGAAAAGATACAAATAAGAGCCCATGAATATAATCATCAACACAGGCAACGATTTATTTTCATCTCTCTTAAATTACACTATATTTAAATCCAGAGTATCACTACTCCAACTACCACTACAACAGGCGGCCGTCCCACAACAGACTTACACCATTTATAAGGATCTATACCTTCACCAGGCGACCACCTCACACACCATTGAACAACTCGCTCGCAGGGGAACTGGTGGATGTTAAACCAATGCAGGATATAGATACGAAAGCCAGGCGACCACCTCACACCCCATTGAGTATCGCTCTCGCAGGGGAACTGGTGGATGTTATGCCAATGCAAATATACATTATGAACCAGGAGACCAACACACATACACGATCGAGTTCCTTACACGATCGTTGTATGTTGGTTATTATACCAATGTTCAATAGAAAAAAGGACATATGCACTGCACCAAAGAAGACTACTACTCTACTTTTTTGTACAGTTAATTATTTAAATGATTATTCAGCGAGACAAACTCACCTCTCACTAATCAATTGTTCCTGATTGTACCGGTTTTTAATTCTTGTTTCTTAATGAGTACTAAGTCCCCTTCTATAAAATGTTTAGGACTCTTCCTACGTCTATCGTATTCTTGTTTCTGTTTGTCCTGCTCTTCTCCAATGTGTTCTGAGGCTTCTTTACGAATTTCACAGAGATCCTCTATCAAAATTGCAGTGGTGTGCATGATTTCATCCTTCAAAGCCATTTCCGTGCCAGATTTCGGTTGCATTCCAAAAAGCAATTCGCTTGTTGTCTTACCCGTACTTTTACTAACGACATTATTTAGCGCAAACTGGACTTGACGTACATTGACATCCCATCGGTCTTCTTCTAATGTTATAGTCATCAGAGCACTTAAAATTGACCTATTGAGGCGATCTACCTGTCCGTTTGCCCTTGGAGTAGCAACTGCATTGAAGATATGTTAGTTAACGAATCCCTTAAGGGGATTCTCAGAAAAAACCGCGAACGGGGAGGCTGAGCCTTCCCCCGGCTGATCGACTTACTCGAAATAAATTAAATATTATTATTCTGAAATTCTACTTTATTGCCGATCCGACACAAGTCAAAACTTAGACTAAACTTAGAACTACTTCGTTTCCCATAGGAAACCACGGTCCCCATCATCCAATATGCAGACTCATCATGTCGGCGCGTGTATCCGGAGCGACGTAACATTATCCCGGTGCAATGCAATATCATTCGGTTGTTCTCGTGGGAACATGTATGCACCTGAACAATCTCTGGCAGCAATTCCCGTGCAGTCTGTTACCTTGCATTGGGTTCAGGGTCAGGTGCGTCGTGTTAACTCCTCCCTCCGTAAAGATCTACGTCCCGTAGATCATGTGTGACGTCAGACGCAGACGACCAGATTCCGGACGAATGCGATTCGGTTACTCTTTGATTTCCTCTATCCGTCCTGGGATCAAGCACGATATTATGCGGATTCACAGACGGTAAATTAGGACCGAGATGGATTTTTCTCAAGACAATCCAGGCTACGGCTGCTACTATTATGACGATCCCCACATTTGTTAGGGAAAGGTATGCAGTTTGCTTTTGTAGATCCTTCAACTCAGCAATGTTCTTTACGCTGATGCCGTGCACATGTTCCAAGTCAATCTTTTGTACCCGTTTTGTGATTTTCGTCAAGGCCGATGGGAAAATTGGGAGTGCGAATAAGAAAAACTTGTAAATGTTCTATTCTTCAATTTGATTGTTTCGTTACTCAAGTGGATCACGTATGTATGTACCATTAAGGACTCTTGAATTGTTTTCTGAAGTCAGTTGTCCAATGAAGTTCGTAAGGATAATTGTGTCTTCTTTGATTAGTTCGATTACTTCTAGTGTATTAGTGCGGAAGGTACATGCTGTCTGTCCTCATTTTAAAAGCCTTTGTATACAGCTGCCTTCCTCAAGTTTTTGTACTGATTTGGTATTATAGATCATCTGATCTGTAATGTATCTATTAATACGAAGGATATCGCCGATGACCCCATAGGTCTCCTGATGATTAAATAGGATTCTACCGTAATCCATTCCGATTTGTAGGCCGTCTGTAATCGATGCTCTGGTTGACAGTAAATTAAATTCGTCACTTCTTACTTTTGGCATAGAGAGGACATAAAGGAGAAGTGAACCATTTGTGTATACGGATCCGTTTTCTATGGCTTCAATTGTGTTGGCATTGCGTAAAGTTTCCATTTCACCAATGATTCTACTTATTTCTTTTTGTCCAGGAGGTTCGTCTTTACCGTACCAATTTTTGCCATTTGACAGTCTCGTACTATTTCGTTAATCTCGTCCTTTATTACAATAACCTCATTCAGGATATCTTGTTCATATCGTCCAACCAAGGTTGATTTAATCCCATTATTAAACTGGTCTATCATCCAATTAAGCTTCTTCGTAGTCTCCTCTAGGGTACTAAAGAGCCGGGTATTGATTTTGTATTGTTGGTTATTGTTAGCTACAATGTGTTCCTCATTGGAAATTACTTTATTCCAGTCTGCAGCATCAGGGTTCCCTGCAACCCACTTCCAAGCCGATCCGATCCAGTTGATAGATCTGGCGGTTCGATGTTTTTCTCCTTTAAGTGAGGACAATCTATCGTTCGTTTTGTTGAGGTAAAATTCAATTGTGGTCCTCTTTTCCGTTGAGAAGTTCCTGGTTATTGATTTGTTAATACTTTGCACTAGGTCCTCGAATTGAGTTAAATTAATAACATGTACTCGTATTAATTTAAAGTGTCCGTCGACAAACCACCCCTTGCCTTCCTTTATAGTGACGATTGGTGAATGATAGCTAAATAACTGATAGCCTAGGACGGAAGGCAGTATGGCAGCAGTTCTGCAAATAGGGATGCGAGTAAAAGCTTCTTCTTGTAGATCTCTTCACGAAACTAAGAAAATTCTTAAATGGAGGTACAAATTTCAGGTTTTAATTTTTCTTACAAAATGTAATTTTATAATTATCAATACATAATTCGATATACAGTTCGTAATAATCGTTTCTACAGACAAAAAATAACTTTTTCTATAGTGCTATACCCAAGTGTATTATAATATATCTTTTATATACAGTCATCCACAAAAGTGAAGTCACAGCTCCTATTTTTTAAAAAAAAAGCACCCAAACTATCCCCGTATGGCAAAAATTAAAACGAAAATTTGCATTTAAATAAAAAAAACCAATACAACTCCAATATTTGTTACGAATCTTACTGTATTGTTGCCAAAAATAACGGAAATATTTTCGTTTTAAAATTCATTAAACAAAAGTGAAGGCACAGTTAATAAAAATATTGTCAAAGAATGTATTCCCATATTTTGGTTTTGTGGTTGCTCCCAATTTTATTTATTGCACATTTTGTTATTACACAGTATCATTTCTTGTGTTTATTTCTTGAAGGAAGCGTCTCCAATTTGGAAATACATGTTAAAATGCCGCGTAAGGAGTTAACGGTAGAAGAGCGTGAAATTATTATTAATTTATACGTACACGAAAAAAAATCGTATTCTCAAATTGGTTCTTCAGTGTCTCGTAGTCGGTATACGGTCCGTAATGTGATTCAACGTTATTTAAATAAGTCTCAAATAAAAAATAAGCCGCGAAGTTGTCAACACCAAAAACTAACTCAACGCGATAAAAGGCTAATACAATACATGATCAAAAAAAATCCTTTTATAAGCGCAAGGAAGATAAGTGATCATCTCGAGAATTATCTAAGCAAAAAAATTAATCAAGAAACCATAAGACGTTGCATTGTAAATGCTGGTTTCAAATCTCGTTCACCAAGGAAAAAAACCTTTGATTTCACTTAAGAACAGATTGAAGAGAATTGAGTTTGCCAAAAGTAATTTGAATAAACCTGACGACTTTTGGAATAAAATAGTATTTTCTGACGAGTCGAAATTCAACATATTCGGGTCAGATGGTCGCCTTCGTGTATGGAGAAAGACGACATTAAAATGCACGCGACCTACTAAGGCACGATTTGCTTCACACGAATCCCCTTGATTCCCTTTATACTACCATCCGTGTTCTCATGGGTACGATTGGATGCTATTGAATAGTCGATGTATAAGCGCAGTGTTCTCATAGGCACTGGGCTTTTCGTTCAATGGACCGTATCGACTCTGTATCCTGGTTAGAGGATCTGAGAGTGTCAAAGGAAAAAAGGGGAAGTCGTATACGGAGCGGTCTCTGCTCGGGCGCCAGTTAACGAATCACTTAAGGGGATTCTAAAAAAAAACCGCGAAATGGGAGGTTAAGCCTTCCTCCGACTGTTCGACTTACTCGAAATAAATTCAATATTGTTATTCTGATATTCTACTTTATTGCCGATCCGTCACAAGTCAAAACCTAGACTAAACTTAGAACTACTTCGTTTCCCACAGTGGTTTCTGTTCTCATCATCCAATATGCAGACTCATCCATTTCATGTCGGCGCGTGTATCCGGAATGACGTAACATTATCCCGGTGCAATGCAATATCATTCGGTTGTTGTCGTTGGAACATGTATGCACCTGAACAATCTGTGTCAGCAATTGCCATGCAGTCTGTTACCTTGCATTGGGTTTAGGGTCAGGTGCGTCGTGTTAACTTGTTTTATGTTGTTTTGTAAACAGAACTGTTTAAAATCTTTAGTTGCGAACGCACTGCCGCGATCGGATACTATAATTTTTGGTATACCGTAAACAGCAAAAACATTTTTGAAAAATTCGATTACTAATTTGGTCTTGGTTGATTTGACTGCTTTTATGAATGAAAATTCAGTAAATCCATCTATAAGAGCAACGATGTACAAATTTCCTAACTTAGATTTCGGAAAGGGACCTAAATGATCCACATGTAGCATTCCCATTGGCTCGGTAATCTTTGGGATAGGGTGAAGGTATCCTTCTCCTTTACCAGCATTCCGTTTATTGAACAAACACCATATACCACACGTCAAATACTTGTCCACAGTTGTGCATATGTGGAAACCAGTAATGTTCACACAGTCTCTGGAGCGTCTTCTCTATGGCAAAGTGCCCTAATTCATCAGGTGCGGTTAACGTATTTTAATACGAGAACTAAAAAAAATTATTTTTTTGGCAACTGATGTTGCTTTATTGACTACAGTTTTAATTCTAAAGTACAATTAAATACAATGAAAAAATGCAGTTCTGTTTATAATGAATGAAAAACAAAAGTGTCATATTACGAGTACTTAAGAATAAAAGAATAATTTGCAATATAATAATAATAATTCGTTCCCACAAACGTTTGCTGACTATGTAGCACGTGTTGAAATTGTATATTGTAGTTGATCAGTGCTGTCTGGGCGATGTAGTTCATTTCAGGTGTGTTTAACTTTTTTTCCCGTCGAAAAATCTGTGTCCCGCAGGGTCATCCAAAATTTACGTTTATCGGACTTAAATCAAATAATGACCCTTGGAATTTTGGGAAGTTTGCTGGAGTTTTCGATATTGCCATTGTCGTTACCCTTAATTTACTTCTACTTTTCACAAAGAATATTGTACAAATTGAAACCACAAATATTAACAAAATGATGCCTAAGTCTGTAATGATAGAAACTTTTCGATTAATATAAAATTTTTGAATCTCTAAAACATTATTTAAGTGCAACTTGTGTAGTCAATCTAAATCTAATTTCATATTACTTTCAGTTAAGTTCGTCTGTAGGATTGGTGGTAGGATTTCGTATTTCCTAATCTCTTTATTCGAGTACTCCTGTGTATCGATAAAAACTGTGTCACTGGAAAGTTGAATAAGGAAACTTCCGTTAAGATGTCTCCTGACTCCATGGTGCGTAATATTGTCATCAAAGTTCGATAGGAAAATTGTGTCTTCTCCGATGTTCTCTATTATGGTTTTGTTGTTGAATTGGCGATCACAATTTGCATTTTTACAGAGTATGCAGGGTCTTGGGAAGTTCCTGAAGTTGTTCTTTCTTACAGATGATGGTGTTCTGAAAAGATCTGCATTATCCAGTTATACCAAACTGATTGATTTACTAAGAGTTCTCGGAATTCTAAAGGTATCTGGCTGCCTTCCTTGATTGTTCGTATTTGGATATGGTTATACTCTACCTTACTTGTCTTGGGAAATGAAACTATATAAAGTATTGTTGATTCTGTTGCTATATTGAAGGTTCTGCATACTCTATGGCCTCAATTTCGTTGTTGTATGGAAGTGCTTCTATATTTGAGATGATTTGATTGATCTCCACATAGTCAAGTAATCTGGTGTTGATCGTACCAGATTTGGCAAGTTGTGCTGCTATTACCATTTCATTTATTTCTTCCTTTATAATGTTGTTGTTTATGTATATTATTTGTTCATATTATTCTGTTTCCTCGTGATTTAAGTTCTTAGCGGTTTTGTTGTAATCAGCTATTAGTTTATTGATTGTGTCTGTTAGATTTCTATTAATTTTGTATTGTTGATTGTTGTTTTCAATGATTTTATTTTCATTCTTAAGAATGGCATCCCAATCGGCGGCATCTGGGTTTTGAGAAACCCATTTCCAAGTTGAACCCATCCAGTTTATAGATCTTGATTTTCTTGGTTTTCTGATCCTGAGGCTGCGAATAAGTGACTGAAATTGTTTTAATTGATAATTTAGTTGTTTAGAATACTTGTATAACTGATTTTATCTCGAATGTTCAGTGTAATCCTATTGGTTAGTTCCTCATATTGTTTAATGCTAATTACGTGGATGATTTTGAAGTGTCCGTTCAATATTGCTCCAATGCCTTGTTTTACGGTGACAATGGGGTAGTATATTCAAAGATGTTTACTATTGCTCTTTCTTTACAAGCCAGAAATCTGAAAAGGAAAATTATTGTTCAAAAATATTCTTGATGTTTGACTTATGAATTCGACGTCCTGAAACTGTTGTGACAGTAACCCTACTATCCTTAAAAACTATTTTTTTTTTAAAATTGGTTTCTGTTTGCCATGTCTTCTTTTGTCTGAAACATAAATTATATCTCCGATATTGTAAGTTTTAGGTCTATTTCTTTTAACATTTTCTCGGAGAATCTTCCTATTTTGATGACGTTTGATCTGATCTATTAAATCACAATTTACCTTATTCTTAAAGTTTATTAAATTCTGATAATTAATTCTTTGGCTTCTGCCAAAAGATATGTCCGCTGGCTTCTTTTTCGTCACCAAGTGGTAACTGTTGTTACATCTATCTACGGAAATTTCCACTATCTCCTTAAGCGTTAAATCAGTATATTCTCTTTGAAGACATCTCACCAATTCTAAGATGGTCGAATGGACTCCTTCAATAATTCCTTGAACGATTTAAAATCTACAGGACGCTTTCTTACCTGAAGGTGTTCTGTAGATTTTAATTCCCAAAGACTTAATGTAGTTACTTATAAGAGGACTGCTAAGGCTTCTTTCATTATCCATTACAATCATTTTGGGTGCTGTGAAATAATGAAGTATTTTGGTTATTTTTCCTCTGATGTGTAGAACTGATCTATCTTTTATATGGAAAAACTTTGCAAATTTGGTAAACTTGTCAATACACATTATAAATTTGTCGTCTTTTATTTCCATTATATCGATGTGCAGAATACTCGTATCTGACAGGTAGGTAGGTGTCGCTGTAGGTTGAAGTTCCCGTTTACAAGGATATCTGTCATATTTGCTGGTGTTGCAGACATCACATTCCTTAATAAACTTTTTAATTTTCTTAGTCATCTGTGGGAAATAGTATCTTTCGAGTATTTGGTCCTTGTTTTCTACAGCGCGGCGGTGAGCTTGGTTGTGCGTAATTTGTATAATGCACCATTCGTTTTTTTCGTTTGAGATATCTTCGGCGACCCGCTGTGTTATTCTTATTCTAAACTTGGAGAAATGATTTTTGTAAATTTCCTGTAACAAGTTGAGATGTTCCTCTGGGAATTTGATTCCATTGATAGTATTAAAATTTAGTCTGTCTTTCAAAATGTTAGTAATTTCTTGTTGATTCCAGTTATGCGTACTAGTTCCTATGTAGTATCTATTGTAGGATGAGTGTGTTTGTTCATGGACGTTCACCTGGCCTTTCCAAAAATGATTTGCGTCCTAAATACTTTTATCGGTGCTTCACAGTGGGGTATCAATTCGATACTGGCTACGTCTGCACTATGCTAATTTCTAATTTCTGTGAAGATATTACATTCCGTCTTTAATTTGGATTTCGCATTTGCGACAAAGTTTGTTTTACCAGGTCGGTAAATTAACTCATAATTATTTTCTTCTATTCACGATTCCCATCTTTCCAATTTCACATTCGTATTTTTTGCACTGAGAGCAAATGTCAACGGTTGTTGATCTATCAACATTTTGATTTTCTTTGCACCGTAAAGATAATTTTGCAATTGTAAAGATAATTTTGCCCACACAATTGCCAACATCTCTTTCTCATTGGTGCCATAGTTCTCTTCAGCCCTATTTAATGAGCGCAAAATATAAGTTATAGGCTTATCTTTCCCCAATTCGCCTTGGCTCAGGACTGCCCCTATTGCGTGATTTGATGCATCAGTTGTAAGTATAAATGGTTGATCGAAATCGGGAAATGTAAGGACTTCGGACGATGTGAGTAGTTCTATCAGATTTGTAAACGCTCCAAGCTCTTCCGTATTGAGGTTGATTTTAAAATTCTTGGATTGACTTGCCTTTGCTTGTGCACCTCCTCCCCTTGTAAGATTGGTAAAAGGTTTCGCAATTTTAGCAAAATCTTTTATAAAGCGTCTGTAGTATGATGTTGGGTCCAGGAATGCTCTAAGCTCTTTCAAATTTTCGGGAGGATTTATTTTTTGAATAGCTTCACCTTTCTTTGGCTCAGGTCTGGTGCCTTCTCTTATAATCAAGTAGCCTAGGAAATCTGTTTTTTCCTCAAAAAATTCGGTCTTATCCAAATTAACCCTTAAGTTAGCCTGTTCTAGTCTATAAAATTTCAATTCAAGGTTTATCCGAATATGATGATATCGTCAATGTATACATAGAAAATTTTGCCGATGTATTCATTAAGGACATCATCTATTATTCTTTGAAATATCGAAGGTCCATTCCTTAATCCAAAGGGCAATCTTAAGAATTCAAACTTCCCGTTAAGAGTAGAGAAAGCGAGTTTTGGTATATCAGATTTTTTCATTCTTGTCTTGTGGAATCCAGATGGTAGATCTAAGGTGGTAAAAAAATGTGCTTTCCCTAAGCTTGCCAATGTATTTGATATGTCCGGAATCGGGTAGGTATCTGGCACGGTAACCTCATTAAGCCTCTTGAAGTCAATAACCAAACGGTATTTTCTTTCGCCTGATGCGTCTAGTTTTTTAAGGACCCCCATACAGGTGAGTTGTATGGGCTATTTGATGGTTGAATAATCCCGTCATCAAGTAGCTTTTTAATTTGGCTGTTTACCTCTTCCCGCGTGTTAACTGGATAAGGGTATGTTTTTGAGTTAATTGGCTCATTTTGATTTCTGCTTTGATATGTCTACTAATTCTGTATCTTTGATAGGGCCAAATATTTTACTATTATTTTCCACTAAACTTAGAATTTTTTGTCTTTTGTTCTTTTCTAAGTGATCATCTCTAACTTCTAAGCTATTTACTTGGACAGATTCCTTTGATTTAAGTTGAATTTTGATTGCTCAGTCTATCGTTAAGATATTATCTCTGCGATCTATTACAACTCCTAACTCTCGCAGGGTATCATCGCCAATGATCGTCGAATGAATTCAGACCCGGATGGATGAAAAAATTAATTACTGCGTGAATTTCTACACAGGCAAAGAACCTTCCACAGATTTTACGCTTAATTTCTGATTCGCCGGTAGCTGATTGAATTCTGAAAGGCTTTTCTGTTGGCATAGAGTTAGCTCCTAATTCGTCTTTAATAAAATTTTTGTTTGTGCCTGTGTCGACGAGAAACTTGAAAATTTTCATATCCTTGATGTTCTATTCTATATAACGGATGCTAGAGAGGCATCCGTCATAAAATTTTCTTCTAGGATCTCCTCTCTAGGATTCTCATTAACTTCGAGTTCTTCATTGACCCTTTTTTGATATTCTTCGTTTGATTCGGTATATTCGTCATCAGCTTGGGTCTCGAAATTATAAATTCTTTGTTGCTTATATTTACAGATTCATTTTTCCGTTTTCCTGTATTGAACTGCTAGGGATTGTTCATATAATTTACTTGTTTCGTCTGAATGGATCGGTCTATATCGTTGTTGATGTTGTATATTATAAGCTAAAGCTATATACGACATTAAGCAGGGATATGCCTCGATAGTTCTTGCAAGACATAGGATCACCTTTTTTGTAGATGGGGCATATGGAGCTGATAGTCCAGTCATCGGGCATGCTTTCTTCCGCCCATACTTGGATGATGATTTGATGCAGGCGCCCTACCAAAACATCGCCATCGTATTTGAAGAGCTCGGCTGTTAAACCATCAGAGCCTGCAGCCTTATTGTTCTTAAGCTTTTTTATAGCTAAGCCAACTTCTTCTATACTGGGTGGTGGAACTGGTTCTTCATTGACTGGACGTGGGTTCTCTTCTTGCCCTATCACTCTCTCTACATAATGCCCATTTAGCAGCTGCTGGAAATGCTGCTTAAAAACATCTACTATTCCCTGTGCTTCGGTGACTAGGTTTCCTTCGGTTTTTCGAAGAGCTTGTGTTCCGGTTTTGAAGCCAGCAGCCAGTTGTTTCGCTTTCTTATAAAAAATCCGGATATTGTTTCGATTACGAGATTCTTCTATCTCTCTGAGCTGGGATGCTGCGTAAGCCCTCTTTTTTCTACGCAGGATCTTTTTCTCTTCCCTCTTTCTGGCTCGATACTCTTCAGAGTAAACATTTGCCCCTCGAAATGTGCGCACGTTGGGGATGTTGGATGCGTGCCTCGCATCAATTAGCACATCTATGTGCGTAGTGATGTAGCTTACCAAACTCCAAACTCCATGTGATCCATGTTCCAATCCAGAATTCAACTTCATGTGGTTAAAATTCCATCTTCGCAAGCAAATTATCCACTACTGCTTTATTTATAGAAGCCCCAAACTGGACAGCAATTCAACTTTTAACGAGTTTGATGCGCTGTCTGACTTCATTCAAAGAATTGTATCCCTGTATCCTCATACTGAAATCGTTATTACGGGCGATTTCAACACACACAATTCTGGGTGGCTTCGACATTCTGGACAGGCAACACCCGAAGGACAGATGTCTCATGTTTTTTAACGTAAGTGCCTGCCGTGTGGGCTTAAACTTACGAGATGCCCATACATCCATGGGAGCAAGGATACGCCTTGCCATCGCTCACCGTCAATCCATTGATACCAATTCGGAACTGTGTTGCTGGCACAAGTTCCACCCTTGGTATGAGTCGAGGCCGACCTAAAACCTCTTACTGTTCTTAGGGTCACAGCACCCAGCACTTATTGCAACTCCACATTGAGTCAACCAAAGGAAAACCAAGGAAAACCAAAAGGAAAACCAAGGAAAACCATAGGAAGACTCTTTCCCGCGATTTTGGGTTTAAACCACAGCCACCATGACGCTCCCACAAGGGGGCCTACCTCTAACAAGTCAGGCCCGGACCGAGATCCGGGGATCTCCTGACTCCCATGGTACCGTGATTTAAGTCCTGGTAGGGACTACCGATGGTCCAGCCGCCAACAAGACCTATGACCGGCAGCTTGTGACTGATCAAATCGTAGCAACCTTCGGTAGCGTCATCTGAAGATGTTTACGATAAGACCAGTACTTTGCTCTGCCCCCGTTCATTATTAGACAACGTCATTAAAGGGCGAAGCCTTGATAATGTGGCGGGGGCCCACACCCGAAGGACGGTGTGTTGAGATCTTCGCTGCGGAAAACAACCTAAAACAGCTTGTAAATGAGCCTACGCGAATAACAGACGTTGATATTCATACCGCCAACACCCTGGACTTGTTTTTAACTTCTCACCCTGATAAGTACACCAGTGATGTACTCTCCCCTCTAGGCTCGTCGGACAATTGTGTCATATCAGCTAATTTCTCGTACACCGACCACACAGTTAGAGAAAAAATTCCTAAAAGAACCGTATGGCAATACGAGAAAGCCAACTGGAGCGGTCTTAACAGCTTCTTTAGGAATTTTAACTGATCGTTATGCTTCCTCGATAACTTCATCGGATGAAGAGTATCAAACCAAAAGAAAAGGCATGGTACGACTCGACCTGTAAAGAGACCGTCAGGGTTAGAGAAATGTTTTTTCGGTCCTACAAGCCCAACCCGACAGAGGAAAACCGAAAAAAGTTCAAACGAGCCAGAAATGACTGCAACGACTTTCTTAAGCGTTTGAAATTCCTATACGACCAAAAACTGAGGCAAAAAATACTGCAATGTCCCAAAGGCAGTAAAAATTTTTGGTCGTTCGTCAAAAACATTAGAAATTCCGCCTCATCCTCCATCCCAACTCTCATTTACAATGACATTCCAGCTGTCAGCTCTTTGGATAAGGCCAATCTGCTTGCTGCACACTTTGCGGCCAGCTCAACACACCCAGATTGTGCTTTGTCTTATCCTAAACTTGAGTGCGTCGAATCTTCAATGGGACGAATCTACTTTCGCACTCGTGTAGTAGCAAGTGTACTTAAAGATCTCAACATACATAAATCTGCTGGCCCAGATGGTATATCTCCCCTTCTTCTGAAGAGGTGTTCTTCCTCGCTGGCAAAACCACTCCGCAAGCTTTTTCATCAATCCTACTCTTTAGGACTCTTCCCGAGCAGATGGAAAACAGCATTTGTCCAGCCCGTCCCTAAAAAAGGCGAATCATCTTCTCTCTCCTCCTACAGACCCATTGCACTTACGTCCCTTCTTTTCAAGGTCATGGAAACGCTGATAAATCGTTAGCTCATGAAATATCTCGAAACACGAAAACTTTTCAATGCCCGGCAATATGGTTTTCGTAGCAACAGGTCCACTGGTGGTTTGATGGCAAGTGTTACCGAAAAGTGGAACCAAAGCGTACATCAATCTGGCGAAAGCAAGATAGTGGCACTTGATATTTCTAAAGCATATGACAGAGTTTGGCATCAAGCTCTTTTGTCGAAAATGCGTGCATTTGGGATCGACGACTCTCTTTTTCAATGGATTAGAAATTACCTTTCGGAACGTTCAATTCAAGTTGTCTTGGATGGTTTCAAGTCTGATATTTACAAAATAAATGCTGGTGTGCCCCAGGGCTCTGTTCTGTCTCAGACACTTTTTTTAATTTTCATTAATGATCTCTTGTCTGCTACTTCTAATCCAATATATTCCTTTGCTGATGACAGTACTCTCTGCTTTTCATATTCGTTTCCAGACTCACGACCCTGCTCTTCGGCTGTAGAACGAGAACGGCAGCGCATGCTAAGCTCATTAAATTCCGATATCAACAGCATAACCAATTGGGGAACTATCAACAGAGTGGAATTTAATGCTTCCAAAACACAATGCTGTCTGCTGTCTTTAAAGCGAAATTTAAACAACCAGCCATTATCTATGAATGGCACTTGCATCGTCGAAACCGAAAAACTTTCCATTCTCGTTATGTCTGTCAATGAGAACTTACGTTGGAATGACCACAAATTTGATATCGCCAAAAATGCTGCGAAATGTCTAGGTTTCCTCAAGCGATGTAAGAAATATTTTACCCCTCTGATCTGGACTCAATATATAAGGCATTCATCCGCCCAAAATTGGAGTACAATGCCCACATCTGGTCAAGTGCTCCTAAAACATCTCTGCACCTGCTAGATAGGATTCAAAACCGTGCGATAAAACATATTGATGATACTAATACCAGTCAATCAATTGACACGATTGAACACCGATTTAATGTCTCCTGTCTCACTTTGTTTTATCGCTATTTCCACCACCAGTGCTCCACTGAAATCGCCTGTAGCATTCCACCCATTCAAACTTTCAACCGTAACACCCGTCTCGCTATGAATGCTCATCAGTATACCCTCAAGCCCATTTTCGGACGTACTCTAAAATATCGTGATTCGTTCCTAAGCCGTACAACTCGCTTATGGAATGCCCTGCCGATCTCTGTATTTCCTAGTCGTTATAACTTGCAAATACTTAAAAGCAATGTACATCGGTACCTCTCTTTTCTTCCTCCCTAAATTTCCTTTGCCCTCGCTGTGAACAATCACATTAAGGGTACACAAACCCCTTGAGCGCGCGCTCATTATAAAAACAAACATGGTCGATTTGATTGGCGGTTCGACAGCCTGGACATTGCCAGGTTGCTGTGTGGATCCTTAACCTTGGAAACCTAGTACTACTTATCACCGTATTACGAGCTGCTGCAAGATCGATTAGTCGCTAGCCGTTGTCTGTTGTCGTTTCGTGGATTCTGTGCTTACCAACTAATCCGCCAAAGATGTTTTCCTTTCCGACTTTAGCATTGAAGTCCCGAGTACAACTTTGACATCATACTCCGGACAGGCTCCGTAGGTTCCATCCAGGAGCTCATAGAACTCCTCCTTGATGGGTTCTTCACCCTCGTCGGTAGGGGCGTGTGCACATATTAGGCTTATGTTTTGGAAGGTAGCTTTAATGCGGATCGCACAGAGGCGATAGGTTTGAAGTCAATGACTTTTGACCTGAGCCGATTTCACACGACGAATCCGCATCCTACTACGTGCAATCTTTTCTCGCAATTTTTTCTTTTCATCATACCTGATGCTATCCGTCGTATCTCCTGGATGGCGGTAATACCTGCCTTATAGCGCTCGAGGACAGACTCAAATTTTTGAGTAGCACCTGGTGTGTACAACGTTCGCACATTCCAGGTACACACTCTCATATCGTAGTCCATTGATGTTCCGCGTCTATTTGCCATTTGAGGAGTTCCATTATCAGAGGCTGATTGTGTCTCTCTCATAACTATACTTTTTTTTCCATGGTCGGGAAGTTACCCCGACGGCACAACCCCCAACTTGGAGGGCCAGGCCCTAGATTTGACTATAGGACAGCAGGCCGGATATTCCGGTGCCAGTAACCCACTTCGGGATATGAGCGCTGCCGTTGACCCATTAAGGGTTCATCCGCCACCAACTCTTTTCCAACACCCTGGCTCAGTATTGGAGATCCCTATAGACACCTGGTATCCGAATACGTCGAAGCAGCTCATAGAGGGATTACACTTAATAGTTCAGCATGACTGGAATTGTAGACGCCACCGTTGATTCCATCTAGGGAATTCCTCCGCCGCCGCCTGGAGCAAGAGGAAGTGCCCTAGTGAGAGGCCAGACCCCCCCTCTCTCAACCGCTGCCCCCAAACGACCTTCCAAAGGGGTTGTGTTCAATCTCATAATTGTGATATGATTACGTATGCATATCATACGAGTTCACATAAAAAAAATAAATAAAACAAATTTCAATGCCACCTGGAATTGAATATCTTCAGGTTCATTCGCTTTAAAGAAATGTAGATTCAGCATTATTGAATATTGTTGCGAACTGTCATTTTGCAACTTAGGATTTATTGTTTGAAAAGTATGAATTGTAGACTAAGCATTTATTGAATTTTTGTTAGTATAAATAAGAGGAATAAAATAAAGTAAGACCAGAAGCTTATAAACAGTTACACAAGACTTTTTTCACTTCAAGTGAGTCTGCTTGGAGGACTGTTTCTGCTTTTCCATACAATCGATACAAGAATCGACTTGTATAATCACCATCGGTAGATCTAGGTTCATGCACCTATGATCCCAACCATCAAAGTTTGGATAAAATAATCCAATTCTTCAACATTTGGCGACCGTGACAGGACTTTAATATCGTTAAAAAAAAGCGATATTGATTATTTTTGTTTGCATATACTGGAACCGAGTGTAGTACGATAGATCAATAAACACGATTTCATTGCATACGGAATCAAGGCTTGAAACATTTGAAACATGGAACTTGACGACTACACCTAACAACAGGAGAGTCTTGGAGGTGCAATTGTCAAGTTATGGAAGGAACATAAGAAGGAAGGGGACGAAAGGAGACCTAAAACTCGTAGTTCCCGGCAGGAGCTTCAACAACGCTCAACTCAACTGGAAGAATTATGGCAGGAGTTTGACAAAATCGACAGTACCATAAGGGAAACCTGTGAGGTAGACTTGAATCACCCATATTTCCAGAAGGACTACTACACAGAAGTTCGAGTGGTTGTAGAAGAGCTCAAAAGAGACATAGCCAATTGCCTTCGCCTAGAACCTTCAGGCAGAAGCAGTGAGGAGGAAGCCAGCTCAAGGTCCAAATTACCAGAAGATGAAGGGGTCGGAAGGGTTGCCGTATAGATCGAAACGGGGAAAAACAAGACAATGAAGACAATAATCGAGGAACCACAACCAGCGAGGCGCCATAACGAATCCGGTGAAGTTCCAATCCAAGTTCCCACAGGAAACCAAAACGAATCCATAAGCAACCAGAAGCAACATTATAAATGGATTATGGATTCAGTAAAATCCTTGTTGCTCAATAGCATAGGAGAAACAGGTAAATCAGAGCAATTCTACCGTATCCAAATACGTAATGTGGATCAGAATTGGGAAGAACTAACGATGAGGTATCGAAGTCTGAGAGACGAGCTGACATATGAAGACATCCAGGAATACTCCGAGATGCAGAGACGGGTTACGGCAACATTGCTAGAGATTCATGAACATTTGGAAGGTTCAACTCAGATGTTGCGAACTTAACCAACTACTATGAAGATGCCTAAGGTAGAGTTGCCAAAATTCGATGGCAATTACCTCAAATGGCAACAGTTTGTGGATCTCTACACAGAAATGATCCATAATCAAGAATTATCGGACGTGCAAAAAATATGGTTTCTCAAGTCGAGCCTAACTGGGGATGCAGAAAAATTGATACGCCATCTTTCCGTATCAGGTGCCAACTACGCAGCAGCTTGGAAAATAATACGCGAACGTTACGACAATCCCCGACTGTTAGTTTCCTCATGGTTGCCGAAATTATTGTCTCATCCGAATACACAAGCCGATAATGCTAAGTCGATACGTAACCTGCATGATAACATACAAGAATGTGTACTGGGATTACAGGGGTTGCGGATAGGTACAAGTTCATGGGACCCAATCCTGCTTCATCTCTTCCTTAAAAAATTGGATAAGAATTCACGAACACTAAAAACGTTGGGCCTCATCTGGAATCCACAGACAGATGAACTTCGGATCAACTCATCATTACAAGTGAATAAGCGAATCACAAAAAGAACTGTGTTATCGGAAATTGCACATATTTTCGACCCATTAGGCATCGTCAATCCCATAACAATCACGGCAAAATTATTTATTCAAAGGCTATGGAAATTAAAAATTGACTGGGATGCCACACTACCGATGGAACTCCACACAACTTGGAACAATTTCCGAAAGGATTTAGAGAAGGTAAGGGAATTAAGGATTCCCAGACATCTATTTTCCACAAAAATCCCAAAGAAAATTCAGATACATGCATTTGCCGATGCGTCAGGAAAGGCCTTTGGGACTGTCATCTACATTAGATCAACTCACAGCGACAATTCAATAACGGTTCAGCTACTTTGCTCAAAGTCTAGAGTAGCGCCTATTAAGAAGGGGGCAAATGAGGAGGTTATCAACGCGACCACTATACCACGTCTAGAACTATGTGCAGCCAAATTGGCAACAGAGCTGATTCATCGGGTAAAAAGAGATCTCAAATTAGGAGATTTGGAGACATACTTCTGGACCGACTCGGAAATCGTGTTGGCTTGGATATATGCCGAAGCATCAAACTATCATCGTTTCATAGCAAATCGAGTACGAGCAATCAGAAGCATGACCACTCCTCAGCAATGGCGGGATGTGCCTACAAAACAGAACCCGGCGGACATAATTTCAAGAGGACTATCGGCTTCAAAGCTAAGGGATTGTAGTATGTGGTTTTATGGGCCTTTGTATCTATATGGCCCAGAGAAGACTTGGCCATGCAAACTAGGAGAGAACAAGACAGATATAGAAAGAAAAGGGTCCAAATCTGCACTAACAGTATCGCTCGAAACTTCACCAGGTATCATAACCAGGATAGATCATCATAATTCCTTCGGACGTTTACAACGGATTATTGCCTGTGTAAAACGATTCATAAATAATTGCAAAAAAAATAATCAAGATCAACGAGCCACCAACCATCTTACCATTTACGAACTTGACGATGCCACTCAAGTAATAATAAAGGAAATGCAACATCAAAATTTCAAGGAGGAGCTAGAGCATCTATCCAAAGGAAAATACGTCAATACTCAGAGTCCACTGAGTAGTTTATCGCCATTTTTGGATGGAGAAGGAATTCTTCGCGTAGGAGGACGACTTGAAGCCGCCGATCTAGATTACGACGCCAAGCACCCAATTGTGTTACCATATAATCATGATCTCAGCAAATCATTGATGCGAGAGATTCATCTAAGGTATTTGCACATTGGACCTCAAGGATTGCTGGCAGCTGTACGACAGAAATACTGGCCCATCAAGGGAAAAACTATGGCACGTTCGGTGGTTCAAAAATGTATTCGCTGTGCCAGAGCAAGGCCTAAATTAATGACGCAGATCATGGGAAACTTGCCAGCGGCTCGTGTGCAGCCCGCCAGACCCTTCGTGAACTCCGGAGTAGACTTTTTTGGACCAGTATGGATTCACTTCAAAGTCAGAGGAAAGCATCCCCGAAAGGCATATGTGGCCGTATTTTGCTGCTTCGCAACTAAGGCAACACACTTCGAGGTTGTGGGAGATTTAACCACAGAAGCATTCTTAGGTGCCCTCAAGCGTTTCATAGGAAGAAGAGGAAATTGCCAAAACCTCTATTGCGACAATGCAACAAACTTCATCGACGCAAAAAACCTGCTTATGGAAGTTCAATCTTCAATACATTCGCCTTCGTCGAAAGAAAAAATAACTTCGTTCTGCACTACCAGAAGTATGGAATTCCATTTTATTCCACCTCGAGCGCCCCATTTTGGTGGATTATGGGAGGCTGCCGTGAAGTCAGCTAAACATTTTTTGAAACGAAACCTGCTTCCGTCGATTCTAACATATGAGGAACTTGAAACATTGATGATCGAAATTGAAGCTATACTAAACTCCAGACCTCTGATTCCCTTGTGGTCTGATCCAAACGATCTTAATGCTCTAACTCCTGGACATTTTTTAATCGGTGAGGCATTAACATCTACAATCAATGCACGAGCAGCAATTACAAGCGGCAATTTAGGCAACAGATGGAAGACAATTACCGCAATCAAAACGCAGTTTTGGCACCGATGGTCACATGAATACCTCAATGAGCTCCAACACCGTTACAAATGGAAACAACAGCAGAACACCATTATCCCTGGTATGCTGGTAATCTTAAAGGACGACAATTTACCACCGATGCAGTGGCACTTGGGTAGGATTGTTAATTGCATCAGGGGGGGTGACGATGTGATACGAGTAGTGGAAGTAAGAACTGCCAACGGTTTACTTAAGAAACCGATACATAAACTGGCACCATTACCAGTAGACTATAATCCACCTCTACCAGGGCATCTAGAACGACAACCAGAAATCCAGGAATCAATTAAATCACGTTTGGATAAGGACGAAGGACCAAGAAAAAAAATGAGGCGATCACTAAGTTCCACTATTGTAACGATCCTTTTGGTTCTGATCACGCTGCCCTTGGGTAAGGGAGTTAACGTCGAATTAGAGCTATTCAACTCACAACCGGGAATTTATTTCGAAAACCTAGGAGCAGCTAACATATTGTCTAGTGAATGGAAGATTATTACTTACTATGATATGGAACTTTACGCGAAGGAACTTCAGCTTTTAACAAATACAACGGATTCATTAAGACACCTATGTGATCTTGTAAAACCCAAGGACCTTTACGATAAAATAACTACCCAGATACAGCACCTGACAGAAAAACTCGTGAGGAATAATGAACCACTATCAACACTATCCGGAAGTAACCGAATGAAACGAGGTGCTTTAAACTTTGTAGGAAATGTGGCCAATGCATTATTCGGAGTAATAGATTCAGAATATGCGGACAAATTATCAAGAACAATTGAGGAAATCCAAACCAATGAAGAATTACTTCTAAGACACATTAAAAATCAGACATCATTCTTCTCGGCTACTGTAAATATCATGAACCGTAATCAAGAAGCAGTATCAACCCAGTTTACAGCTATGTCCGCCCACCTTAATGAATTAACCCGCCAAACAAACAGTATTTCCAAGGAGCTATATCAAGACAAGTTAGCTCAAAGTTTTATGTCGCTAGCAATACAAACACTCGCAACCATATCTAATTTCCAACGCATTCAAGGTTCCCTATTAGATGTGATAACGCACAGTCAACATGGAAAAATCAGCCCACTTTTGATACCGTCAACACAGTTGCGCCAAGAACTGCGCTACATAAAGGAGCATTTGCCATTAAGGCTGCCAACACCTTACTTGGATGTCACAGCCCTTTACAACTTGATGACTATAAGGGGAAGAATATTATCCAATCACGCAATTTTTGAAATCAAAATACCATTAGTGTCATCAGAAGACTTCGAGATATTTCACATAATACCAGTACCAGTGCTGATAAATGAAACTTTCACTGCCATACAACCATCCTCACCATACATAATTATAAACCTACATCGTGACCAGTACTATTCACTTTCGGAAGGGGCTATGAAGGATTGTTCGTCAATTATTCGCGAGGAGTATTTATGCAAGCCAGGTGGTCCTTTACATCACAAGGGTTCAACCGCCAGTGCATGTGAGATTTCCTTCTTTCATCATCTACCTGAGTTTGATAAATGTCAAGTACAAGAATTTAGTGATGGTCCTCATTGGATTCAACTTCACAATCCAAATCAATGGATTTACGCCTTACTACGAGAAACCACCTTAAATGTTGTATGCGGCCAGAACACAACATATGTTACAATTCGAGGATCAGGTATTGCAAGGCTACAGAAGAATTGTATAATGAAACAGCAATTCGTGACCATCCGAGGACATAATATACATCCCTCGACCACAACATTGTCATACAGCCCGCTAAGCAACCTCACTGACACCATAATTCCAGTTCAAGAGACAACTCTAAGTTATCCACAACAATTTTATCAGCGTCATATCGCGGATATTGAAATATTGAAACAGAAGTTGGAAAGGTTTCGCAATGAGCTACCAACTGGCCTGGAACATCATGAAATTCACCATACCATGGGACATGCTGGAGGATTAATAGCAGTTTTAATTGTCATCTTTTTGGTTGTTCAATGTTACCTCAAGGCAAAGAAGACTCGACAAATCCAGCAACCAACCCAAACCCAAAGCCTCGAGCAGCTACCAACGACATTCCAAGAAGACAGCAACAGCAACCCGAAGTTCAGGAGGATAGATTTAGTATAAGTATTAATAAGTAGTCGAAGTCTTAAACAGAAGGAATTATTCATTGTAATACAGGAGAAACTTTTTTTTTTTTTTTTAACCATTTGTTCAACCGGGGGCAGAATGTTAAATCTCATAATTGTGATATGATTACGTATGCATATCATACGAGTTCACATAAAAAAAAATAAATAAAACAAATTTCAATGCCACCTGGAATTGAATATCTTCAGGTTCATTCGCTTTAAAGAAATGTAGATTCAACATTATTGAATATTGTTGCGAACTGTCATTTTGCAACTTAGCATTTATTGTTTGAAAAGTATGAATTGTAGACTAAGCATTTATTGAATTTTTGTTAGTATAAATAAGAGGAATAAAATAAAGTAAGACCAGAAGCTTATAAACAGTTACACAAGACTTTTTTCTCTTCAAGTGAGTCTGCTTGGAGGACTGTTTCTGCTTTTCCATACAATCGATACAAGAATCGACTTGTATAATCACCATCGGTAGATCTAGGTTCATGCACCTATGATCCCAACCATCAAAGTTTGGATAAAATAATCCAATTCTTCAACAGGTTGGTTACCCAATCTCCAGTCGAGTTACTAGGCACCCACCAGTCACCAAAGTGAAGGTGAGAGTAGGAGTTCGTAGTGAGAGGCTAAAGTGAGAACGCTTGTGCTATTATGTAATCGCATCACTACCCTTAAACCAGCTAAATTTCTATTTACGAAGAGAGAAAGGAGAGGGGAAAAACCAAAAAAAAAAACAAGGGAAAATAAAATATAAACAATCATAAAAACAACTAAATGAGAAAACAAAAGTTGCCACCACTTGTGAGTCTATATCCCACTTCTGAATTATAAGAAAACATAATATCACAAATCAAAATTTCAAAAAAAAAGACTAACATGCGGTAACTTTTTTTTTAAATAAAAACTAGTTCAAAAATTCTTATTATTTCGGCACGTATTCCATGAAGTGGCAACTCCCCTTTTAACAGTAACTCTCCTGAAAAGATACAAATAAGAGCCCATGAATATAATCATTAACGCAGGCAACGATTTATTTAATTACATGATACTTAAATCTAAAGTGCCACTACTCCAACTACCACTACAACAGGCGGCCGTCACACAACGGACTTACACCATTTATAAGGATTTATACCTTCGCTAGGCGATCACTTCATACACCGTCGAACAACTTGCTGGATGTTAAACCACTGGTGGATGTTAAACCAATGCAGGATATGAAAACGAAAGCCAGGCGACCACCTCACACACCATTGAGTATCGCTCTCGCAGCCAATTCGGATGTTATGCCAATGCACATATACATTATGAAACAAGAGACTAACACACACACACACGATCGCGTTCCTTACACGATCGATGTATGTTGGGTATTATGCCAATGTTCAATAGAAAAAAGGACCTATGCACTGCACCAAAGAAAATTACTACTCTACTTTAAATTCAACTATTGTTTTTTTTGTTTTTTACAGTTAATTATTTAAATGATTATTCAGCGAGACAAACTCACCTCTCACTACTAAAACTCCTGTCTACTTTCTTACTATGTTTTTTTGTTTTCTTTTTATTATTATTTTTTGTTACTGCACAAAACACCACTACCGAAGCCATCAACAAAACCATAGACTAACTATACCTAGATATCAAATATTTCCAAATATTGGAAAATCAAAACCGGTTTTCTACTGATCGTCACTATCCGTGAGATTCTGTCTGTGAATACGTGTGAATTGTGATCAATGGCAATTTATCTCATTTTTTATACAAACCACGCCCATTTGAACCAAAAAACGTCATCCACATTACACACACTCGTGCGAAAGTTAAGGGTTTGCAAAAGGATTAGTAGAGTTTAACATCTAGTTTAGTTTATCTATGAACAAAACACAACTGAATGAGAAAGACAACATGGAGCAAGAGGGTTACGAATGTCACAAAACATATCCAGGTGTAGGCAAATAAACTCTGCGCATTGCCAGATTAGTAAAAGCAAATCTTCAAATAATATTAGTAAATATTACCATACAAATAATTTTATTCTTTCAATTTAGCTGACTTTCTTATACTTGAATGAATACTTAAATACTTTTTGCATTATGCGTCTGACAGAATATTTGATTTTACTAAGGGACATAATCCTGAACTTCTCAGCTACAGTATTATGAAAACGCTCGATAACTGCATTTCCTGTATGGCTATCAGGTTTTGTTAGGTGTAGCTCTATGCCATCGTCTTGCAGAAATTCTTTAATAAAAATTGCTCTAAATTCATTGCCCCCTATTATTTTGTAAGGTTTTCCTATCTTTGCGAAATGTTCTTCTAACTGTTCTATAATTATTACTATCCGTTAAATGATATGCTGATACGAATTTTAATTACAATTTAAATGTATTCCATTAGTTTTGGATAAAGGCATATTTGTTTCAAAACTTCTACTTCTCTTTCCAAATCTTGTGCTCTATATGAACATTTAATATATTTTGTACTGTTAACATTCGAATACATTTCACTTATTTTTTCTTGCAGTGTATTATATTTATGGTATTCGAGTTCTGAGTAAATACCGATCTTTTCTCGTGGAGAATTTCTATTTCCTTTATCTTGTTATTTGTTAAAATTAATTGCGTTTTATATTTATTAACAATTTCTTTAATAATCGAAATGTGATCCCTTAGTTGTTCTTTCGCTGAATGTATTGTTGCCATAGTCTCTTCTTGCATTTTTAGGAGAAAATCGGAATTATTATTAATTCTCAATTATTTTTAAGAGAAAAATTTTCTGTGTCTACATCCTCACCTTCCTTAGATTATTTAACGTCCTCGTTATGATCTATCCTGCTCAAGAAATTAGCTACTTTATTTTCTTTCCCTTTTAAATATTCTATTTTAAAATGGTATTCTCCTAATTTAAGCAACCACCTTTGATGCATTGGAGAAGGATTTTTTCCTCTATACATAGCGTGAAGATATTTTATTAGTTAGTGATCAGTGAATATTTTAAATTTACTGCCGTAAAGGTAAAGTCTGAAATAATTTGTGAAACATAATATTATCGCAACGAGCTCTTTATCTGTTGCCGAATAATTTTCATGATGAACCTCTTATGAACAGCTCTTATAGAATAGTTTGATGCATAAGTCGTTAGAGTGAACTGTGTATTTGAGAATTGGAAGATTACTGATTAAAGCGTTTAGCTTTTTAAATGCTTTTATGTAGTTTGGATCATTTTTTATTAATTTTTGCACTGTTCTTCGAATACTTATGTTATGTGATTTCGCATATTCACAAATAAATTTTTTATAATACACTGTTATACCTAGAAAGCTTTTAATTTGCGTCTAGTTTACTGGAAGCTGTAATTTTTGAATACATGCTACAATACTTTATTTGAATTTTGTTTGAAAAATGTCTGAAATGGCTTTTATACGTTCCTGTAAGGTAGTGCTAAAGATTAAAATGTCATCACGATAAATAATGCATGTCCTATTGATATGATCCCTTAGAATTGTATTCATTAGTCTCTGAAAGGTTGCTGGTGCATTTTTGAGACCGAATGGCATTCTGCGGAAATCACATAGTCCATGTGGGTGACGAAATCAGTTTTCTTTCTATCGTCTTCTTTTATCATACTGAAATTCTAAATTTTATTTGTCCTGAATTATCTTTCTTCTTAGGGGCAACTATAAGTGGGCAGAAGTACTTTGAATTACACTTTCTTATTATTCCCTGGTTTTCGATTTCTTTAATCTTACGTCGAATTTCTTTTTCATGTTGAAGCAGATGCTTAGCATTTAATTGTTGATCGGGTGTCGTAATTATTTCATGTTGTATTTCCGGTGTACCCGTCAGTTTATCACTTTCTTTATAAAATAATCTTCTGAATCTTTTTAGTATTCCTTAGAGTTGAGATGATCCATTTATATATGTTTAGTGTTTTGTTCATATGGCTCTAATAAACATATTTTGGTAAGTGCATAAAAAAATATTAATAAATCTCAAAGCTTGATTGTTTAAGTTAATAGTTCCTTCATTAATATTAATTACTATATTTAAGTAATTTAATAGATCTACATATAAGTACTCCAACAAAAGTTTTAAGCTCTCTAACCTGTATATCGGGCAGAAGATTATGATGCTGGGCATATAAATTAGAGTACTTCGTTATCCTTTCAAATATAGTTTCATCGAAAAAGAGCGAGAACAGGTCCAAAGGAGCTAAAGATGGATTGAGGTTCCAAGATTCATAATTGAAGTCTGTAATTGTTTCCTCTAAGTCTTCTTTTTTCCATGAAAAATTTATAAGTCGCGCCTTCTTTTTAGTGACAAACGAGAAAGTGTGATTTTATCCTCTTCATCAAAGTTATCCGGGTGTAAAACAATTTCTGCCACTAGCTGATTACGGAGCAAATTGTTAACACAAACCACATCTTCCTCTCCTGAATCCTCATCTGTTACCTCACCTTCCAGTAATGGTGGTAAAATGGGTATTTCTGAATAAAAATCGCCTTCATCGCTTTCATCCACGCAAGTAATGCTCTAATTGACAGTTAGCCTAAAAAAATCGAAAGGATGTATACTATCCCACTGTACCATATGCGGTACATCAATATGAATATCCATGTAACAGCAACAAAATATATCTTAATCGCCAAATTAGTAGAATAGGACGATTTGCTATTGTTTTGATTACACAGATTTCGATTTTAAACTTACTATAAGCCATCAATTAAGAATTACTTACCTTTTCCTCGACATTTAGTGGTATGCATAAAAGTCAGTAAATGCTTCTACTTCACATTTTCATAGTAAATACTTATTTTGATATGCATAAAAATGAAGTAAATACTAAAAATTAAGTATTTGCTTGAAGTAAAAGCATATACTTTTTTGGATGAATTTTTGTAGTAAATAATTTTTTTAGAATGCATAAAAACTAGTATGTAATTTTTTTCTGCAGTAAATACTACAAATTTTTGAAATTGCTATCGAAACTTGAAAATTTTATAGCATTTACTTTTGCTTGCTTTTGGTAGTCTTGTAAGGTGCAGTACCAAGAGACTTTAGTCACAGATCAAGTGTAAAGCGAGTGAGGTCGTAAAAGAAAATTTTATATTCTAATCAGAATGGCAGAGTATATGCGTGTTAACTCCACAAAAGTATACGAGGAACGAAGATCGGCGACTGACTCAAATTGCAAGCAACTTTATCGCTTTGAACGAAAAAATGTAAAGTTGTTAAGTGAAAATTTCATAGGTAAATCTTAGAATTAATTTGATTTATTATAGTTATATTTATTATAATTTTTTTTATTATTATTATTATTTTCAAAGGTTTTCAAACTGAAACAAGGGGAGGTGCTACCACCAGTTCAGTTTTTTTCAGTTTTAAGGCATTTTATTTTCTTAATCATTAACTCTTACATACTAACAAAAAATGCTTAAATGCTAGCTTAAAATTACTTAACAATCTTATACTAACTTACTGGCCACACGCAGGCACTCTAAGCTACTCTAAATTCTTATAACTATGTCTTTCGACCTTATTTACATTTTTTTACGGATATTTATTTTCTATGCTTAAAGCTAAGAAAAAAAAATTGTTAACAAAAACTTAGCATATGGACATTTTCTTATTTTTTATAAAAGCTTAGTATCTAACTTAAAATAAACCTTAGCCTACCTAACATAAATGCACAATACACACATAAACACACATAGACATTATACACAATCATATACATATATCAGTATACACCTTTGTATATACTGATATATGTATATGTTTCTTAAATGCTAACCTAAAGCTATGTAAGCTGGCCACCGCTATTCACAGAGCAAATAAATTGGTCAGCTCTGCCTCATTAGTGAGGCTGGACCGAAATTGACGGAAACGACGACGAAACATCTTGTCCATCATTCAACCACCAGAAATGCTGGTGCTGCCGAACGACATCCCCCTTATCGCGATTCCCCACCGCCCTACTGAACCTGTTGTAGTTGAGTCGCCTGTCCCCAGCTGTCCGAGCGACATGGAAGATTAACGGGACCGCTGAACTATCCTGGATCAATCCTACTGATCAAGGTAGATCAATGCTTCCGGTGGAACGAAGCCGTCAGAGCGCACACTCTCGTGGAAAAGGTAATTTGGGTAGTAAGCCCCAGATATCAGGTTATTCGTCGAGGTCATTGCCCTTGCAATGTGCCTTCGAGTCAGCTTAATTACGAAGTTGTCCACTATTAGGTTCGCCCTGTTGTAAAGGATCTCATTAGGATAAAATTTTTTGTACTCCGAATCTGGTGTTCTGTACAAGCGAAGACAAGCCCTAAGGCACGCCCTCTCAAACAGCCGAACCTTTTCCATTAAGCTTGCTCGTACATTGAACCACACGGTTCAAATACCAGCATGGGCCTGATAAGGGCCATGTAGCAGATTACTTTTACCCTCGCATCGAGGGTTATACAGTTACTATAAAACAGCTGCTATAAAACAGTCTCTTTGTAAGGGCAAAAGCACCTTTAGATCTAGCCAGAGTAGTATCTACATTTTTGCCAAAGTACAGAAACTGATCTAGCCATATTCCAAGGTATCTGACTACATTTCGACAGCTAAGAGGTTGTCCGTGTTGTCCAATGATAGAGAACTTTCACCAATTTTTTCTGGTATCCCTAGAGGCTCCAGACAACGGCGTCCTAAAGAGAATGGTTTCCGACTTCTGAAAGTTGATTTTCAGCTTCCAGTCATCGCAAAATCGTCTTATCTTATCGAAGTCACGCTGCAAGAGAGTATTAATGACCTCGATTTTTGGACCTGTTCTGTACGCTATCAAATCGTCTGCATACGCAATAGTATTGGGAAGTGAACCTATCAAGTCGCTTGTAAAAACGTTGAACAGGATCGGCGAATTGACCGCGCCTTGCTGAAGACCATTTTTAATTTGAAATATTCCAACAGAAGTCACATCACCATTCTTCACGATGAACTGTCTGTTAGTTAGCATATTATAAAGAATGTACAAGAGTGGTTTACTGATTCCCAGCCTAGTCAGCTTATAGAAAAGACCCTCTAAGCATACGGTGTCGAAGGCCTTCTCCAAGTCAACAAGGCAGGCACCAGTACATTGTTTTTTGCCTTTATTCCATTGAATATCGGACACCAGTTTAGACGCGGCATGTGAGATATCATGTCCCGCCGAATTGATTATCAGGAACTATATGTTTGTCCTCAACCCACCTAAACAGAGCTCAATTGATTACCTTTCCAAAAACCTTACTGATATTCGGAAGGAGACTTATCGACCGAAGATTCGCCGGATTCGATATATCCTTTCCCTTGTTGGGGATTGCGCGTTTTCCAATGCGCTGGAGAATGTGCATTATTCATTGCATTATTAAACAGGGTAGTATAAATGTCCACCGCTTCTAGAGGAAGATGTCGAAGCACAATGTTCGGAATACCATCGGTTCCCACTGATTTCTTAGCCCTGATTGTGTCGAAGATCTCATGGAGTTCTTCCTTCGAAATGAACGGGGGTAGGTCACCCTCTCTGGAAATGACATTATTTGCCATATTGTCGCTGAACCGGGTGAAACCAGAGCCCTCGGATCGCCAGTTCCCTATTCCATTTCGAATGCAGAAGTCGTGCACCAAGACGCGATTGTCCAGGTCATAATTAGGGCCAATGGTATCAGTGGCCTTGTATACTTCCTGGAAAGTCGCCCCTATGGCCTCAACCTTCTCCTGTAGATCCTCGATCACAAAGAAGTCTTCATCATCAGCGGCCTCATTTGGATCGATACCTGCTACTGTCAGTAACCGTTCGTTGTCTGTTGTCCGGGGTATTTTAAGACACTGAAGATCGTTTTCATTTTTTCTCCGAAATAGTTTATTTATTTGCGGAAACATATTCGGGTTGCTGGTGTTTACAGCCCGAACCTTGTTGTTCCAATACTGTAAATTCTGTAATTCTCTTTTATTAGCGTTTGAATATTTTTAATCGACGACTTCAGTGTCCTAATCTCCGGGTCTTGTCGGTCAGTTAACTGTCTGTAGAAATTTTTATGTCTTGTCAGAAGTCTACTTTTCTGTCGGTGCAGTGCGTCAATAGTAGGATTGCGAAACAGGTCTTCGTTAGTCGTACGTCAATACCGCGGTATTGTAGTGTGTGTAGTTTGTTTAATTGTCTCGTCCATGTGCTTTAGGTAATTGTCGATCTCCTCGTTTGACAAATTCCTATTGGACGGTGGGTGGAGCGCGTTCGAGGAGAACGCTCTTGTCAAAGTTGCGGAGAAGCGTGTCCATCGAGTTGTAAGAATATCTTTGGACAAACTCCTCCAATTCCGCAACTTCGTTGGGAACTGTAATTTCGTTGCTAAAACCGCAATGGTCACTGTCATACACGAATGTGCGCAGACAGTTTAGCGTTTGTAAATTCGTACCTGTCTGTCGTATGCGTTCGTCGTACAGCAGTAGATCCAAATAAGACCCGCCTCTGGGAAACGACCGGTTATCCGTCGCTTTAAGACCGAGTCTGTACATGACATCGTGCTGACCCCACCAATCGAGTAGTAGGTTCCCTCTAGTATTTGGCAAATTATTTCCCCAATCTCTGTGTCTAGCGTTGAAATCCCCGCCGATTATAAAATAATTTTCTCCCGATTCCAGCCTCAGAGGTCGAAAAAGCGTGTCGAGCTCTGTAATGAATAGGGTGGATTGTGAAGCCTCAGGTGCATAAACAGAGGCCAAGTACAGCCGCTTTCCACTGCAGAGCGGTATGTAAATGACGACTGCCTCCAACACCCGGAACCTGTGCAACACTCCCTTGTACACCCTGTGAAATTTTATACCTTCTTTAATGAAGATCGCGACACCGCCTCCACTTTTGGATCTGGGCCGATTTCTTCTTCTAACAATATAATTATTTTACTCCAGTTTGTGATTATCGGTTAGCTTGGTTTCGCAGCGAAAAGCACATCAGGAGTTTGGTCTTGTAGCAATTTAAACATCGCGACTCTTCGTTCGATCCTAATCAGTGAATTAACATTCACCGCAAGGACCTTCAAAGTTTGCTCCACCATGTGCGTACCCATTAGGACATGCCCGGCAGCAGCGCGTAGATCTGATCCACACGCTTGGCCTGTTCTTGTACCTGCTTTTGCAGCTGAGCCATCTGCCCTTGGATTGCGAGCAAGATGGCCAGCATGTTAGGTGCAGCTTCCGTTGTTCTCGGAGTTGGCGCCGGAGAAGCAACAGTCGCTTGCTGTACCGTAGCCCCCCTACCAGACGCCATTTGGGCGTAGGAAATTTGGGACGAAACGGCTGGTGTTTGAAACCTGATAGGTGAACGTTTGACCTCCACCTTCTGCTGCCGAGCCAGTTTTGCTTTCTTAATGTCAGCGAACTTAGGACAACCCCGATAGTTTGCGGTGTGTCCCACGTTCCCACATAATACGCACGAGAGCTGCGACCTATCGGATGCTCCGTCAACACCCAGAGCACACTCCTCGGAACTGTGGTTCTTTGCGCACTTCACGCATCGAGACTGCATTTGGCAGTTCGAGGCGGCGTGCCCGAACATTTGGCAGCGAACGCATTGTATAATGCCTTCGCTCCTTTTTAGTTTTTCCCAGTGAACCACCTGGTAGTCTAGGACATTGATACTCCTTAGACTATCCAGACGGCTTTCGGGAGTGAGCTGCACCAGGAAGAACTTTGGACTCCTTTTTTCCCGCCTGGCTCTAGCTGTGGTAAATGGCTTTACCCCCACAAACTTGAGTCCTTCGCACTCCTTCTCTTTGAGCAGTGCCAGGATCTCCACAGGATCAGAAGACGGTTCCAAACCCTTCAGCAGCATCGATTGCCGCTTTTCACATTTCGGTGTGAATGAGAAGTGCTCCGTCGTCGTTTCCTTCAGGAGCTCTTTCACTTTCGCGTAGCCCTCCACTGTGTTACTATGGATGGCATGGCGATCGTTCCCCAATCGCTTAATATTAAAATTACTACCAATTACCAACTTACATAGGTCCTTGGTTGCATTCACCTCCAGTTTATACGTGTTGATAGGAGACACCTTCTCCTTCTTCTTCGTCTGCTGCTGCTGCGGCTGCTGTGGTTGTTGTTGTTGCTGCTGCTGATGTTTTAGCTGTTGCCGTTGTTGTGGCTGCTGCTCTTGTTGTTGTTGCTGGTGTTTCTTTTGCATTTGTTGGCGTTGTGCACTTGTGGTATTGTATTTGTCTTTTGTTTTTGTTTGGACTGCTTTTGAGCAAGTTGCGACTGCTGTTGTTGTTGGGATTGCTCATGCTCTTCCCTCTTCCTTCTGACCATTTGCTGTTCTTTAATGGCCTGTACCCTTTGCTGTAGCATTTTTATGTTGCTACTTATCGACTCTATTTCTTCCTCTTCGTCGTCAGATTCGCTTGCTGCTAATGAAGCGAAGTTGTTTCCTGCCCTCACTCCACCAAGATTTACAGTGGACGTTTGTAGTTAGGGACGTTGTGCCAAGTTAGAGGTTGACTTAGCATCCTCTTCCTCTTTGGCTTTGGCGTTTGGCTCGAACCACTCGCAGCCTCACCTGCTATCTCAGCCGATCCCGCTATTGGCATAGCGGACCGCTCTCCACAATCCATCACGTGAATTTGTAATACCAAATAAACACTTTTTTATTATAATTGTCTTTGCAAATGATTTAAGAGGCCGGGAAGCGAACCCACAACCTCCAGATTTATTGTCCGGGCCTCTACCACTTCGGCTACCAAACACTTGAGAATTTACTGTTTAGCACTCTATTTATTTTTTTTTCTACACTTTTAAAGCCGAACACGAAATGCGTAATGCGTCTGGTCTCCGCTGAGATCTATGAACGACTGAGGTGCTACTACCCATCTCGAAAGGATGTGGATTTTTTTGCGGGACATTGGAGATCCTGGATTTCAAAATGGTGTTGGTGAGGATATAGGCGTGCACCTGAGTACTGTCTCTCGAACAGTTAACGGTGTTGCAGGACTCATTAAAGATATGTCATCAAATTGGATAAAATTTCAATCGAACTATGAGGAACAGTTAAGAGCGAAGCAAGAATGGAGTGGCACATATCGTTTCCCTACATGCATAGGAGCCTTTGACTGTACTCATGTGGAAATTTGGCAGCCCCATTCCCATCCAGAAGAATACATAAACCGAAAAGGTTATGCTTCCATAAATATTCAAGGTATGTGCAGTGGGATGGAATATTTTACCAGTGTTGATTGTCGATGGCCAGAGTCAGTCCATGATTCCAGAATTTGGAGAAATAGCGCCGTGGAATCCATTATGCGAAGTTCAACTGACGTTGTTTTGCTCGGAGATGAGGGCTATGGAATTACACCGTGGCTTATGAAACCTCTTAATAATGCAACGACAAATCAAGAAAAAGCATTTAATAAGCTCCACACTAAAGAGGGAGTTGTTATTGAAAGATGTTTCGGGCAGTTGAAAAATAAATTTCCAATACTACAAAACTGCGTACGTCTAAATTTGGAAAATGTTCCAAATTTAATTTTGCACAACGTTGCAAAATATTTAAAGGACAACGATGATTTTCAACCATTTCAAGAAATAGAAAATAATAGATTTCTTGGTGAAAGTGAACTTTTTTCTAACAGCTCTCTTCAAATTCGAAGATTAGGCCAAATAAAAAGAATTGAAATTGCTGAAATAATACACAATAATTTTAATTTATAGATATGTATTTTTAATTATTCAAATGATTTGTTTTCTTTTTTATATATACTTAAACAAAAAATTAATTTTCCAAAAAATAAAATGTACTTCCACTTATAAATTAAAAAAAAAAATGTATTTTTTTTAACAAATTAAAATATGTTGATCCACTGTCGCTTACAGTGTTGGTGGAGGTATGATAAGAGTGAGATCCTCGTTCTTCACTGTCGCTATGTTTCCTTCTTTCAATCTCCTCTTGCTGCATCCGAATGAGTTTTAATTGCTGCAACAAAACCAAATGCTGAAGCACACCATTTGTAAGACTTCTTGTTTCTTCTGTTTCGTTGAACTTCAGTCTTTTTTCTTTTGCTGGAACTCCTTCTGTCTCTTTTTTTAATGCAGCGTTTTTAGATATTATTGTGCTGTTCGATGCATCTTCTTCCGCCAGACCTTCGTTGGTATAATCTGCCCCGACAGAAAAGCCACCTTTATAAAACGCATGTTATTTAAAGTCGTGTATAGTTTCTACTACTACACCCGTTTTGTTATTATATTCATTAATGAATACGAGGGGCGTTCAATATATTCTCGGTATCGATATGAAGGAAAATACGAATTCAATTTAAAATGTTTTTATTTTTCAATATAAACTCCCCTAACATCAATGCATTTGTTACATCTTGGGATAAGCTTTTTTAAACCCTCAAAAAAATAAATTTCCTCTTTCTCTGCAAAATACCCATTTATTGCCGACTTGAGTTCTTCATCATCCGAAAATCTTTTTCCACGAAGACATTTTTTCAAATCCGGAAACAGGAAATAATCACTAGGGGCAAGGTCTGGACTATAGGGAGGGTGTTGGATTTCTTCGAAACCACAATCTCGCACACACACCACCACAATCAGCAGCCTTGGAAACTCGCGCCGTGTGAACAGGAGCGTTGATTTCACAAATTGCTTTCCTTAGACTAATACAAAAGATCTTAAAAACTAACTTATATGTAAACTCCAAAAAAAATTAATTCACAAGACAAATAATAAGGCCAATTCCAAAAAAAAAAAAACAAAAAAAGAGAAAAATAAGCAAAATGATTGAATTGCTTTCCTTAGCCTAATACAAAAGATCTTAAAAACTAACTTATATCTAAACTCCAAAAACGAGTGCAATAAAAAAAATAATAGCGCCAACTCCGAATAGAAAAAAAAATTGGTCGAATTGGGATTCGAACCTGGGCATACACGATCACCGACTTTTACTGCGGCCCGTGCCATTTTTTTTTTTGATTTTATATGCATTTTTATTATACGACTTAAATTACTCTTATATGCTAAACAAAAAACGCTTAAAAATTAGCTTAAATAACTTACAAATAATCTTATTCTAACTTACTGGCCACATGCGGGCACTCTAAGTTAAACCTAACACTTAAACTATGTCTTTCGACGAATCTTACATTCTACTTATATTTCCATTTTTACATTTATTAATACTAAAACTAAGAAAATAAATTTTAATCAAAAACTTAGTATATGGACATTTTTTTTTTTAATTTTTCATAAAACTTAAAACTAAAAGCCTACAATCTACCTAAAAATAAATCTTAACCTACTTAGATCTAATGCATACATACATATATATATACACACACATAATATATATATACATAATATATAAATATATGTATGTATATACATATATATATATTGTTTTTTTTTTTCTTAAAAATCTAACTGCGGCCCGTGCCACGACGAAACGAGTTCTTGAAAGTTGTGTACTTTGATCCGGCCCGAACTGTTAAGCTAAGTATACCATAGTCACTACTTATTGTCTTTTCACAAATTTGTTTTTAGTTTCTATTTTATTTTCGTGTTACATGTACTTTATGTTCGATTTTATACAATATATTCGTACGATACCGTGATAAATGTATATATATACGAGTATGTCTATATGCTCTTTCGTCTTATTTTTTTTTTAATAAGTTTTCCTTCTGCCTCTCAATCGACTCCTCTGGTGCTGTGTGACTCATGTTTTCTTCCTTCGCCTATTTCCTTTTTTTTTTTGTTTATTAGGATATACTTGTCCTTTTATCTTTAACTTTATTTTTAATTTTTTTTTTTTTTTCTTAACTCGACGGACGTCTACTCCTTCCGTTCGTCCTAACTCAACCAAAAACTCAAAACCGGCTGCCCTCCATGGTCTATTCGCCCTCCTAACTTCCAACCGGACTCCTTATCTGGTTCGCTCTTTCCCGATTCACGGTAGTTTCCCTCGCGCCATAGCGCCGCTTCCCACGAGATTTGAGAAAGACGAATTCTACATGCTACGTTAACCACAAAAGATAAAAGGAGAGACAAAAATAATAAAGCCGTCTTTTGGCGAAAAACATTTTCTTAAAAAAAAAACAAATATAACAGCCTGTCCCCAGCTGTCCGAGCGACATGGAAGATTAAGGGGACCGCTGATATATCCTGGATCAACAATTTCTGATCTAGGTAGAGGAATGCTTCCGGTGGAACAAAGAAGTCAGATCGCACACTCTCTTGGTAAAATTAATTGGGGTAGTAAGCCCCAGATATCAGGTTATTCGTCGAGGTCATTGCTCTTGCAATGTGCCTTCGAATCAGCTTAATTACGAAGTTGTCCACTCGTATTAGGTTCGCCCTGTTGTAAAGGACCTCATTAGGATAAAATTTGTTGTACTCCGACTCTGGTGTTCTATACAAGCGAAGGCAAGCCCTAAGGCAAGCAATCTCAAACACCCGAATCTTTTCCATTAAGCTTGCTCGTACATTGAACCACACGGGACAACCAAATACCAGCATGGGCCTGATAGGGGCCATGTAGCAGATTACCTTTACCCTGGCATCGAATAGACTGCTATAAAACAGTCTCTTTGTAAGGGCAAAAGCGCCTTTAGCTCTGGCCAGAGCAGCATCTACATTTTTGCCAAAATATAGAAACTGATCTATCCAAGGTATCTGACTACATTTCGACAGGCAAGGGGCCGCCCGCGTGGTCCAATGATCGAGAACTTACGACAATTTTTTCTAGTATCCCTAGCGGCTCTAGACAACGGCGTCCTAAAGAGAATGGTTTCCGACTTCTGAAAGTTGATTTTCAACTTCCAGTTATCGCAAAATCGTCTTATCTTATCGAAGTCACACTGCAAGAGGGTGTTAATGACCTCGATTTTTGGACCTGTTCTGTACGCTATCAAATCGCCTGCGTATGCAATAGTATGGGGAAGTGAACCCATCAAGTCGCTTGTATAAATGTTAGATAGGATCGGCGAATTGAGCGCGCCTTGCTGAAGACCTTTTTTAATTTGAAATATTCCAACAGAAGTCACATCACCATTTTTCACGATGAACTGTCTGTTAGTTAGCATATTATAAAGAATGTACAAGAGTGGTTTACTGATTCCCAGCCTAGTCAGCTTATAGAAAAGACCCTCTAAGCATACGGTGTCGAAGGCCTTCTCCAAGTCAACAAGGCAGGCACCAGTACATTGTTTTTTGCCTTTATTCCATTGAATATCGGACACCAGTTTAGACGCGGCATGTGAGATATCATGTCCCGCCGAATTGATTATCCGGAACTATATGTTTGTCCTCAACCCACCTAAACAGTGCTCAATTGATTACCTTTCCAAAAACCTTACTGATATTCGGAAGGAGACTTATCGACCGAAGATTCGCCGGATTCGATATATCCTTTCCCTTTTTGGGGATAGGTTGAACCACCGCCGTTTTCCAATGCGCTGGAGAATGTGCATTATTCATTGCTTTATTAAACAGGGTAGTGTAAATGTCCACCGCTTCTAGAGGAAGATGTCGAAGCACAATGTTCGGAATACCATCGGTTCCCACTGATTTCTTAGCCCTGATTGTGTCGAAGATCTCATTGAGTTCTTCCTTCGAAATGAACGGGGGTAGGTCACCCTCTCTGGAAATGACATTATTTGCCATATTTCCGTCGCTGAACCGGGTGAAACCAGAGCCCTCGGATCGCCAGTTCCCTATTCCATTTCGAATGCAGAAGTCGTGCACCAAGACGCGATTGTCCAGGTCATAATTAGGGCCAATGGTATCAGTGGCCTTGTATACTTCCTGGAAAGTCGCCCCTATGGCCTCAACCTTCTCCTGTAGATCCTCGATCACCAAGAAGTCTTCATCATCAGCGGCCTCATTTGGATCGATACCTGCTACTGTCAGTAACCGTTCGTTGTCTGTTGTCCGGGGTATTTTAAGACACTGAAGATCGTTTTCATTTTTTCTCCGAAATAGTTTATATTCGGGTTGCTGGTGTTTACAGCCCGAACCTTGTTGTTCCAATACTGTAAATTCAGTAATTCTCTTTTAATAGCGTTTGAATATTTTTAATCAACGACTTAAGTGTCCTAATCTCCGGGTCTTGTCTGTCAGTTAACTGTCTGTACAAGTTTTTGAGTCTTGACAGAAGTCTACTTTTCTGTCGGTGCAGTGCGTCAATAGTAGGATTGCGGAACAGGTCTTCGTTAGTCGTACGTCGATACCGCGGTATTGTAATGTCCATAGTTTGTTTAATTGTCTTGTCCATTTGTTTTAGGTAATTGTCGATCTCCTCGTTTGACAAATTCCTATTGGACGGTGGGTGGAGCGCGTTCGTGGAGAACGCTCTTGTCAAAGTTGCGGAGAAGCGTGTCCATCGAGTTGTAAGAATATCTTTGGACAAACTCCTCCAATTCTGCAACTTCGTTGGGAACTGTAATTTCGTTGCTAAAACCGCAATGGTCACTGTCATACACGAATGTGCGCAGACAGTTTAGCGTTTGTAAATTCGTACCTGTCAGTCGTATGCGTTCGTCGTACAGCAGTAGATCCAAATAAGACCCGCCTCTGGGAAACGACCGGTTATCCGTCGCTTTAAGACCGAGTCTGTACATGACATCGTGCTGACCCCACCAATCGAGTAGTAGGTTCCCTCTAGTATTTGGCAAATTATTTCCCCAATCTCTGTGTCTAGCGTTGAAATCCCCGCCGATTATAAAATAATTTTCTCCCGATTCCAGCCTCAGAAGTCGAAAAAGCGTGTCGAGCTCTGTAATGAATAGGGTGGATTGTGAAGCCTCAGGTGCATAAACAGAGGCCAAGTACAGCCGCTTTCCACTGCGGAGCGGTATGTAAGTGGCAACTGCCTCCAACACGCGGAACCTGCGCAACACACACTTGTACACTCTGTGAAATTTTATACCTTCTTTAATGAAGATCGCGACACCACCTCCACGTTTGGATCTGGGCCGATTTCTTCTTCTAACAATATAATTATTGTACTCCAGTTTGTGATTATCGGTTAGCTTGGTTTCGCAGCGAAAAGAACATCAGGAGTTTGGTCTTGTAGCAATTTAAACATCGCGACTCTTCGTTCGATCCTAATCAGTGAATTAACATTCACCGCAAGGACCTTCAAAGTTTGCTCCACCATATGCGTACCCATTACGACATGTTTTGCGTTAAGCCCGGCAGCAGCGCGTAGATCTGGTCCACACGCTTGGCCTGTTCTTGTACCTGCTTTTGCAGCTGAGCCATCTGCCCTTGGATTGCGAGCAAGATGGCTAGCATGTTAGGTGTAGCTTCCGTTGTTCTCGGCATTGGCGCCGGAGAAGCAACAGTCGCTTGCTGTAGCGTAGCCCCCCTACCAGACGCCATAGGGACGTGACGGCTGGTGTTTGAAATCTAACAGGTGAACGTTTGACCTCCACCTTCTGCTGCAGAGCCAATTTTGCTTTGTTAATGTCGGTGAACTTAGGACAACCCCGATAGTTTGCTGTGTGTCCCACGTTCCCACATAACACGCACGAGAGCTGCGTCCTATCGGATGCTCCGTCCCTACCCAGAGCACACTCCTCCGAACTGTGGTTCTTAGCGCACTTCACGCATCGAGGCTGCATTTGGCATTGTATAACGCCTTCACTCCACTGGTAGTCTAGGACATAGATACTCCTTAGACTATCCAGATGGCTTTCGGGACTGAGCTGCACCAAGAAGAACGGCAGACTCCGTTTCTCCCGCCTAGCTCTGGCTGTGGTAAATGGCTTTACCCCCACAAACTTGAGTCCTTCGCACTCCTTCTCTTTGAGCAGTGTTAGGATCTCCTCAGGATCAGAAGATGGTTCCAACCCCTTCAGCAGCATCGATTGCCACTTTTCACACTTCGGTGTGAATGAGAAGTGCTCCGTCGTCGTTTCCTTTAGGAGCTCTTTCAGTTTCGCGTAGCCCTCCGCTGTATTACAGTGGATGGCATGACGATCGGTCTCCAATCTCTTAATGTTAAAATTGTTACCAATGACCAACCTACACAGGTCCTTGGTTGCATTTACCACCAATTTATAAGTGTTGATAGGACGCACCTTCTCCTTCTTCTTTGTCTGCTGCTGCTGCTGTTGTTGTTGTTGTTTTTGTTGTTGTTGCTGCTGCTGCTGTTTTAGCTGTTGCCGTTGTTGTGGCTGCTCTTGTTGTTGTTGTTTCTTTTGTTTTGCTTTTTGTTGTTGTAGCACTTGTGCTGACTGTTCTTTTTGTTGCGACTGCTTTTGAGCAAGCTGCGACTGCTGTTGTTGTTGGGATAGCTCATGCTCTTCCCTCTTCCTTCTGCCCATTTGCTGTTCTTTTATGGCCTGTACCCTCTGCTGCAGCATTTTGATGCTGCTACTTATGGACAAGATTTCCTCGTCTTCATCGTCCGGTTCGCCTGCTGCCAATGAAGCGAAATTGTTTAATACCGTCAATCCACCAAGCTTTTCAGTGGACGTTGGCAGGTTGGGACGCTGTAACGAGTTAGAGGTTGGCTTTAGCTTCCTTTTTCTCTTTGCCTTTGGCGTTTGGCTCGAACCACTCGAACCCTCGCCTGGTATCTCCGCAGATCCCGCTATTGGCATAGCGGACCGCTCTCCACAATCCATCACGTCGGTTTGTATTATGTAAACATTTTTTTTAAAAAATTGTCTTTTTAAATGAATTAAAAGAAAAAAAAAACTTTCGCAGAGGCTGGGAAGGGAACCCAGAGCCCCGAGATTTATTGTCCGGGTCTTTTCATTCATTTTAAATGCATTTTTATTATTTTCAATTCATTATTACTTATACCCTATACAAAAAAACGCTTAAAAATTAGCTTAATTAACTTACAATTATCTTATTCTAACTTATTGGCCCCATGCGGGCACTCTAAATTAAACATAATAATTATTTAATGTTTTTCGACGTTTCGTACGATTACAATTTTTTATTTTTTTTTTCTATATTTATTTAGACTAAAACTAAGAAAACAATTTTATTTACTGCAAAAACTTATTATACGGACTTTCTTTTTTATAAAATCTTAAAAATTAAAACTTATAAACTATCTACCTATAAATAAATCTTAACCTACTTAATCTACTTAACCTACTTAAACTAACTTATTGTATATATCATACAATTTAATTTTATTTTTTATTTTTACTTTTTCCTAGATGTGTTACCCCTTCTTTTAGAGAAGTTGTTACCCATCTAAGTTCTTATATATCTTTTTTTGTTTTTTTTTTTCATTTTTAAATTTTTTATTTATTTATTTTTTTTTTCTCTTATGTCTACCCTAATCCTACCTATATCTATGTAAGCCGGCCATGACTAAATAATTAGGATAGCCGACTTTGCTTCCGAGTGAAGCTATATTATACCAGAGGAATTCGACGAAGAGACTTCCTCTCCTCCCATAAGCCACCAAAATTGTTGGTGCTGCCGAGCAGCATCCCTCATGTCGCGACTCCTTACCGACCTACTGAACCGGAGACGCTCTGCACTGCCATGTGCGACGTCTCTGTCGTAGTTGAGTCGCCTGTCCGCAGCTGCTCGCGTAACGTGGAAGATTAGCGGCACCGCCAATCTGTCCTTGATCAGACCTTTCATATCTAGGTAGAGGAACGCTTCTGGAGGAACAAAGCCGTCAAAGCGAACTCTCTCGTGATACATATAATTGGGGTAGTAAGCCCCGGAGATCAGGTTGTTCGATGAGGTCATTGCTCTTGCAATGTGCCTTCGAGTCAACTTAATGACGAAATAGTCCACTCTTATTAGGTTCGCCCTATTGTGTAAGACCTCATTAGGATAGAATTTTATGTACTGAGACTCTGGTGTTCTGTATAGGCGAAGACAAGTCCTAAGACAAGCCCTCTCAAACACCCGAATCTTTTCCAATAAACTTGCTCTTACGTTGAACCACACGGGACATCCAAACACAAGCATAGGCCTGATAAGGGCCATGTAGCAGATAACCTTTACCCTCGCATCGAGTTGGCTGTTATAAAACAGTCTCTTTGTAAGGGCAAAAGCACCTTTGGCTCTGGCCAGAGCAAAATCTATATGTTTGTTAAAATATAGATATTGATCTAGCCAGATCCCAAGGTATCTGACTACATTTCGACAAGCAAGTGGCTGCCCATGCTGCCCCACGATCGAGAACTTTCGCCAATTCTTTCTGGTATCCCTAGAGGCCCCAGACAAAGGCGTCCTAAACAAAATGGTTTTCGACTTCTGAAAATTGATTTTCAACTTCCAGTCATCGCAATATCGTTTAATTTTATCGAAGTCACGTTGCAAGAGTATATTAATGACCTCAATCTTTGGACCTGATCTGTACGCGATTAAGTCGTCTGCGTACGCTATGGCATGGTGAAGTGAACCTATCAGATCACTTGTGTAAATATTGAATAGGATCGGTGAATTTACCGCACCTTGTTGCAGACCGTTTTTAATGTTAAATGTTCCAACAGAAGTCACATCGCCATTCTTCACGATGAACTGTCTACTGGAGAGCATATCAAAAAGAATATACAGCAGTGGTTTACTAATGTCCAACCTGTCCAGCTTGAAAAAGAGTCCCTCTAACCATACGGTATCGAAGGCTTTTTCCAAGTCAATCAGGCAGGCACCAGTGCACTGATTCTTGCCTTTGTTCCATTGGATATCAGAAACCAGTTTAGACGCAGCATGAATAACATCATGATCGACCGGAGATTCGCCGGATTGGAAGTGTCTTTATCCCTTTTGGGGATGGGATGTACCACCGCAGTTTTCCAATGCGCTGGATAATATGCATTATTCATTATTCAAACAGGGTGGTATAAATGTTCACCGCTTCTAGAGGGAGATGTCGAAGCACAATGTTCGGTATTTCATCGGTTCCCACTGATTTCTTACTTCTAAGTGATATTTGCCATATTCTCGTCACTGAACTGGGTGAAGCCCGAGCTCTCGGATCGCCAATTCATTATTTCATTTCGAAGTTAGAAATTGTGCACAAGTGTTTTAGTTTTATATGCATTTTATTTTCTTAACACTAACTCTTATATTCTAACAAAAAATGCTTAAATGCTAGCTTACAATTACTTAGTAAACTTACTGGCCCAACACAGGCACTCTAAGCTACTCTAAATTCTTATAACTATGTCTTTCGACTTCATTTACATTTTCTTAGAACTATTTATTTTGTATACTTAAAGCTAAGAAATAAATTTGTTAACAAAACTTAGCATATGGACATAATTTTTTATTTTTAATAAAAACTTAGTATCTAACTTAAAATAAACCTTAGCCTACCTAAACTAAATGTACAATACACACATAAACACACATAGACGTTATACACAATCATATACATATATCAGTATACACCTTTGTATACACTGATATATGTATATGTTTCTTAAATGCTAACCTAAACCTATGTAAGCCGGCCATCGCTGTTTACAGAGAAAACTGATTGGTTAGCTCTGCCTCATTAGTGAGGCTGGTCCGTAATTGACGGAAACGACGACGAAACATCTTCTCCATCATTCAACCACCAGAAATGCTGGTGCTGCCGAACGACATCCCTCTTATCGCGATGCCCCACCGCCCTACTGAACCTGAGGCGATCCACACTGCCGGATTGTGCACAAGAACTCGATTCTCCATGTCGTGGTTCGGGCCAATGATGTCATTTATTGTCCGGGTCTCTACCACTTCGGCTACCGAGCACTTGAAAATTCGTTGTTTAACACAGTGTTTATTTTTTTTCCACACTTTTAAAGTCGAACACGAAATGCGTAATGCGTGTGATCTCCGTTGAGGTCTATGAACGACTGCCACTTTTTATGACAAATGGTGTGATGCTACTTCTCTAAGTAAATATCGTGGCAAGTACAATACATAAATAGCATTGACGATATTCAAACCTCGCTTCGTGTTGCGAACATAGTCAACGGTGGCGGGAATAATGTTGGAAAAGACAGCAGATTTAAGCTAGACGACAATACACAACACCCAACTACAATAAATAGCAATTGAAATGAAATCCTAGACATTTATAATACTTGAAAAATTGGTATAATTACACGCACTGGCTGAATATTGTACTCATACCATATAAACCGGAAGAGTAACCAAAAATTGTTGCAGTCCATTTTGCAACATAGAAAAGAATAGTTGTTTTTTCAGACATTCTGCAATTTACCGCAATTCAACACAAAATCGTACACCCTGATTTTGGAACGGGGCTATAACTTTGGCTACTTTCCATACGTTTTGGATGTATTTTAATATGAAAATTGCTTTGAAAAGATTTCGAAGGTATCTTAATTTTGTACAACTTAAAAAGTAAAAGTTCAGCTAAAATAGTGGCTTTTTCGTGATTACTTCTGATCCATTTGTCGATGTTGGTCCTTATTGGCGGAAAGTGAGGTGTTGAATTTTTGATGTGATTTGTTGGCTACTCACTATAGTTTGTTACTTTCGTTGGTGAAAGTTTACTGATACCCCGTTTATTTGACAGTTCAATGCGCATTGGTGATCTGCCAAATTTTTCTGAGCTCTCCTCTTCCTTTTATTTTTCCTTTTATTTGCACAGGCGCACAGTAGTCTAATTTACTTGTGTTTGTCATAGGTGTAGATCTATCGGCAGCTTCGGGAATTCACGCCATTGAAGTGGCCTTGTCCAGGTAGCTTGCTGTTCTTAAAGAGCACTGGCTTTGTCGTTGTAGCTTTATACAATAGTTTCCCTACAAGTATTCCAGTCATTGCCTTTCTTATATACAATATTTTGGCCGGCTTGATGATTGATTTTGTATTGGTTTTGTAGCAGGCTAAGATTGGGGAGTAGACAGATGATACTTCAGGTCATAATTTTATTTTAAGATCCTCCGGTCTAAAGACACAGAAATCTGGTATCATTTTCCTGTCAATTAGTCAGTAAGAGTAAAAGTGAATTTAAAATTATTTCTGAATTTGAAAACATTTACCGGAAGATAGTATGTAGAGGCCACTGGAAGATGGCGTTTGTAAATAGTTATTTGTAATATGACTCATAGAGTTCTCTCGTGATTCTTTGAAGAAAAAGGAATAGAATTGGATATTGAAGGAGAAGATGAAATAGAGTGTTTTAGTGTTAAGTTAGCCGTCCTACTGTACGTTTTCCCTCCGATACAAGTTATTCAATAAATACTCTCATTCGATTAATATTAAATTGTGTTTTATTTTTAACGGCCCCGACCCCGACGTGATTTTTAATAACGTAAAATAATAACCAGTGAGAGCCGACTAATACGCCCGCGATGAAAGCACGGCTTCAATAATAAAAGGCACGCCACGAGTCTGAAACCACGCGCAGATTTTACCGCAATCACATTTTCCAACTGCTGCGTCAGACAACGTGGTATCATACCGCTCCACAATCACGCGATTCCTGATTCCTGCCCTACTACGCGCAAGAACCTACAATCTGGAGAAAGCTGCAAGTCGACTACCAACCAGATTTAATCTCCAACAACAACGTGTGCAATTCTAGCAGTTCTACCGCAAAGTGGTAGTTAACCTCATTTAACAGCGTGGCGTCAATCATATCATTCAACCACGTCGCCACAGCAACGCCAACGTCATCAGTGGAATCAGCGGGCACACAATCGTCCAGAATTGCGAGAACAAATAACGGAACACTTTACATTTTTCAACGATACAGTACATCCAGCGAACGTAACGGAACACTTAAGTACATACTATACATATATTTGAAGTTAAACATATTTATCTATTTAGAAAAAAAAAAATAATAACTACATACTTTCTTTTAAAAATAGGAGAGTTTTTTATATACTTTTCATTTATACTATACATACACTACATTTCATCTTTTTATTTCATTTCACCTCTTTATTTGTTTTATACCTTTTATTATAATTTTTTAAAAAATAATTAAGTAGTTACACCTATTCCATCCAACTAAAATTTTCTCCGAAATCTTGGTTTTGTAAATCCGTTCTCATCCTTTCGTAAATATTAAACTAAAATTTATTTTGTCCAAAATGGGAGAGGGTGACGAACAACAAACACCCCAAAGCAGTTTTACTAACCTACAACAGCTCAACCCAAGCCGTCAAACAACCAGTGTAATCGAAGCTGTGGCTGTTAATCTACCAGATTTCTGGAAAGCCGTGCCAGCTGTATGGTTCTTTCGAGTAGTGTCTCAGTTTTCAACTAGGAACATAGTAACTGAACAATCAAAATTTCATTATGTTGTTCAGGCGTTACTCCAAGACGTGGCTGCAAGCGTGTATGACATTCTCATACAACTATCGCTGACCTCTTACACTAATCTAAAAAAGGCCCTAATAGACAGACACTCTATGAGTGAAGGGAAACGTATAGATATGAAACCATCTGAGTTCTATGGCTTGTTACCATAGCGGGGCAATCTGTAATTGTTTCAGAAAACCTAATTGTAGAATTGTGGAAACGTCGCCTTCCCACATTAGTTCAAGCCGTAGTTAAATCAATTCCAAAAACCCAAATCGATGAACTCATTCACGTGGCAGATGAAATATTTGAAGTATGTTAACAACAAAGTACTTCAGCATTTTCGATCACATTTCCAGCAAAGAAAACAATCAACGAACTTTCCTGCATTAATCGAAATCTCCAAACCGAAATTAATGAGATTAAATCAATGCTGTCAAATTTAAACTTCAGCAATCGCGCTTCTCGCAATAGGTCCATTTCGCGTAGGTACAACAATAATAGGAACATACGCAATAGGTCACTTTCTTCTTTCCAAAGGCAAAGCAATTTTAATAGTTCCCAAACACCTAATCAAAATAGTGCTCATATAAACAGACGAGACGGCTCAAGGTGTTGGATGAACACCATGTGCAAACTACCCTACCGCTCAATTATCAAGGCTTCGCCCTTTAATGACGTTGTCTAATAATGAACGGGGGCAGAGCAAAGTACTGGTCTTATCGTAAACATTTTCAGATAACGCTACCGAAGGTTGCTACGATTCGATCAGTCACAAGTTGCCGGTCATAGGTCTTGTTGGCGGCTGGACCACCGGTAGTCCCTGCCAGGACTTAAATCACGGTACCACTGGAGTCTAGAGCCCCCCGGATCTCGGTCCGGGCCTGACTTGTTAGAGGTAGGCCCCCTTGTGGGAGCGTCATGGTGGCTGTGGTTTAAACCCAAAATCGCGGGAAGGGTTTCGGCCCAATGTAGAGTTGCAATAAGTACTGGGTGCTGCGACCCTAAGAGCAGTAAGTGGTTTTAGGTCGGCCTCGACTCTTACCAAGGGTGAAACTTGTGCCGGCAACACAGTTCCGAATTGGTATCAGTGGATTGACGGTGAGCGATGGCAAGGCGTATCCCTACACCCACGGATGTACGGGCATCCCGTAAGTTTAAGCCCACATGGCAGCTACTTACGTTAAACACAAGAGACGTTCTGTCGTAGCGATGGCAAACGATAATAGCACTCAAAGTTCGCCAGGCCGTCTGTTTATAAAAGACCCTATTTCCAAAACCACATTCTTAATCGACTCCGGTTCCGATGTTTCAGCACTACCTGCATCTCAATACAGGTTACAGAGTTTGAAACCAGATCAACTCCTTTCTGCAGCAAATGGCTCTACCATTAAAGCTTTCGGCACGAAATACCTCCGCATGAGTTTAGGGTTCCGACGAATTGTCAACCACACGTTTCTGATCGCCTCAATTACGAAGCCAATCATAGGCGCAGACTTGCTGCGAAAAACTGCATTAGTTATTGACATAAAAAATTCACAACTATTCGATCCTCTCCCTAATTCAAAAGTCCGAGGCATATCGAGTCAACTAAGCGTTACAAGCCCACGTTTCTTCGCGATAGAAAATAAGTACCAAGCCCTATGAAAGGAGTTTTTCGAACTAATGGAACCCCCAGATTTTAACCTACCTGTCAAACACTCTGTTCTGCATCATATCCTTTACCGTATACGTATGCTAGACGTTTAAACATAAAGAAAATATAACATCGCCAAAGCGGAATTCGACTACAAGATCCAAATAGAGATTTGCAAACCATCTTCGTCACCATGCTCGTCTCTTTTCCATGTAGCTCCAAAATCAGATCTTAACGACTGGAGACCATGCGGCGATTACAGGCTCTTAAGCTCGATTACTGTACCAGACAGGTACCCCGTATCACAAATTAACCCCGACGTTCAATTAACCTCGACGGTTGTATCATCTTTTCGAAAATCGACATTGTACGCGCTTTCCACCACACTCCTGTGGCACCAGAAGATGTGCATAAAACAGCCGTGATTACCCCCTTTGGACTAATGGAATTCAACGTTTCGCACACCGAGTCACGAGGGGGCTAGATTTCGTTTTCGTTTACATAGACGATTTTCTCGTGACGTCTCTTGCGACTTAAGAGATAAAGAACATCTTAGAATCCTTTTGCAACGTTTGTTGAAGTACGGTCTTCGATTTAAAACGTCGAAATGCGTATTTGGAGTCCCAAAGCTACAGTTTTTGGGATTCGATATATTGAAAGATGGAATACAACTGTCACACGACAGAATCGATGTAATCGAAAAATTTCCAGAGCCACAATCGTTAAAAAGTGCTCAAAGATTCGTAGGTATGGTGAACTACTACCACCGCTTCATACCTAACCTGGCTAAGATTTTCGCAACAATTTACAATCACCTATCAAAATTCGCTAGAACAAGTGTTAAACGAAAACATTTCGCTTGGCCCACAGAATGCCAAGAAGCGTTTGCAAAGGCTAAGCAAGAACTTGTCAAAGCAACTCTTCTGACACACCCTAAGCCTGACGCTAGAATGAGTATCATGAGAGTCAAGCAGTCGGTGCAGTCATTCAGCAGCAAAGAGGTGATATTTGGGAGCCGTTGGCATTTTTTAGCAAAAAACAAGATACTCGACCTTTGATAGGGAACATTTAGCAACATACCTGGCCATAAAACATTTTCGCAATTTTGTCGAAGGACAGGACTTCTGTATCTTCACCGACCAAAAATCACTCACCACCGGAAATGATTTTACGAAAGCCAACCGTTCTCCGAGACAGGAACGTCATCTCGACTATATATCACAATTCACCACTGATATATGCACATACAGGGATCGTTAAATGTCGTAGCTGACACCTTATCGCGACCGAACGCAGACGCACTGGAGCTTACCTATCCAGGAATCGAAGATTTAGCCAAAGCGCAAGAGAGTGACGAAGAACTTACCACACTGGTTCGAAACCTCCCGCGTAAATCAAACGTGAAACTAGAGTTCATTTCGATACCTGCCTATAAAATTTCCCTGTGGTGCGAGACGTCCACAGATACCAATCGGCCATACGTACCTTCAGTCAGGCGAAAACTAATTTTCCAAACAATTCACTCCCTCTCTCACCCGGGAATTCGAGCTTCACGCAAGCAAATTGGCAGAATTTACTTCTGGCCCAAAATGAATAAGGACATAAATTCTTGGGCGAAGAACTGTCAATCATGTCAGATAGAAAAAACTCAAAAACATACGAAACTACAGCCTGATCAAATTGAAATGCCGGCTGGTCGATTTCAACACCTACATATGGACATTGTCGGACCGCTTCCTCCCTCGAATGACTGCAGATACATTTTGACCATAGTGGGCAGATTTTCAAGGTGGCCCGAAGACTACCCCATTCGTGACATACAAGCCGAGTCGATAGCAAAAGCATATGTATGGGAACATATTTAAAGGTTCGGTATACCCCAAACTATCACCACAGATCAAGGATCTCAATTTGAATCCAAGTTATTTAGGAAATTATTGAAATATTTGGGGACGACCCGTATCCGCACGACTGCTTACCACCCACAAGCCAACGGCATGGACGAAAGGTTCCATCGCCAACTTAAGACATCCATACGTACATCGGGAAATAAAGTTAACTGGACCGAACAACTGCCTTTGATCTTGTTAGGGCTCCGAACAGCCAGCAAAGAAGATGTAAAGCATACACCTTCCGAACTCCTGAAACGTAAAGGTTCCCTTCGATTTCTCATTGACACCAGCTAGTGATTTCACAAAAGCGAATTTTCTGAGTCAACTTAAAGATTTTTTTATGAGAATACCGAGCACACCACTTCAGACAAGAAAAACAAAAGTAAACACCCACATCCCAAATGCTCTTCACACATGCAGCCACGTTTTGATCAGGAACGACAAAGTAAAAAGAAGTTTGGATTCTCCTTATGAAGGTCCATACGAAGTAGTAAGAAAACTAGGAAAACAATTCGTAATTAGAAAACATAACAAAACAATATCAGTGTCAATCGACAGAATTAAACCATTTTTCAATGACAACTGATGTAATTATTTGACAGAACAACTTAGATTACACAACAACAACACTGGAAGATGGCTTTTGTAAATAGTTATTTGTAACATGACTCATAGAGGTCTCTCTTCTTTGAAGAAAAAGGAATAGAATTGGATAATGAAGGAGAAGATGGAATAGAGTGTTTTAGTGTTCAGTTAGCCGTCCTACTGTACGTTTTCCCTCCGATACAAGTTATTCAATAAATACTCTCATTCGATTAATACTAGGCACAATAAGTCCTGGGACCAACCAACAACTGCTTGTAAATGCGCAATTGTAAAAACGATTACCAAACACCTCAAAGGTAAGTTGGAAGATGTAACTAAAACATGGGACTCTTGTGACAGTATAGATCGGCTCAATTCAAGACCATTGCGCGAGCAGGTCGGAATGAATAAGCCCATTGGAAGTAAGATCCGAAACAAATTTCTTTGTATAATGGATAACAAGGATATCGCAATAATTCTTTTCAGATAAATCTGAAAATAATACAGCTAAATTGAAACAGAATTTTTACTCACCACACCCAAGTGGGGAATGAGGTCATGTCCCAATAAATAGAAATTGCTTTCAAGGTAAAAATTATATAAAACAGTGATTGATTGGACTTATTTGTGTACTACTTTAAAATTTGAATATTAAATTGAGGTGACCAGTCTATTGCTGTAGAAGTAAAAATAAAATGCACGGCAATGAATTACCCAATTAATCGTGGCAACCTGCGCTGACGAAGCACTCAAGCTACTCGATGAATTTACACGCGCTCCTTATCTTCTGCAAGAGTTAGCCCTTTGCGTGAACTTATATACAATAATTGAAATTCTGTTTTAACAGGAAGAACGAACAATTCAGTTTTTCAGTTTTCAGTTTTAAATCCATTTTATTTTCTTAACACTAACTCTCACATTCTAACAAAAAATGCTAGCTTACAATTACTTAACAATCTTATGCTAACTTACTGGCTCCATACAGGCACTCTAAGCTACTCTAAATTCTTATAACTATGTCTTTCGACTTTATTTACATTTTCTTTACTAATATTTATTTACTAAACTTAAAGCTAAGAAAAAAAATTGTTAACAAAAACTTAGCACATGGATATAATTTTTTATTTTTTATACAAACTTAATATAATCGTATAACTTAAAATAACACTGCCATGTGCGAAGTCTCTGTTGTAGTTGAGTCGCCTGTACCCAGCTGTCCGAGCGACATGGAAGATTAATGGCACCGCTGATCTATCCTGGATCAACCCTATCTGATCTAGGTAGAGGAATGCTTCCGGTGGAACGAAGCCGTCAGAGCGCACACTCTCGTGGTAAAGGTAATTGGGGTGGTAAGCCCCAGATATCAGGTTATTTGTCGAGGTCATGGCTCTTGCAATGTGACTTCGAGTCAGCTTAATTACGAAGTTGTCCACTCGTATTAGGTTCGCCCTGTTGTAAAGGACCTCATTAGGATAAAATTTCTAGTACTCCGACTTTGGTGTTCTATACATGCGAAGACAAGCCCTCTCAAACACCCGAATCTTTTCCATTAAGCTTGCTCGTACATTGAACCACACGGGACAACCAAATACCAGCATGGGCCTGATAAGGGCCATGTAGCAGATTACCTTTACCCTCGCATCGAGTTGGCTGCTATAAAACAGTCTTTTTGCAAAGGCAAAAGCACCTCTAGCTCTGGCCAGAGCAGCATCTACATTTTTGCCAAAATACAGAAACTGATCTAGCCAGATTCCAAGGTATCTGACTACATTTCGACAGGCAAGAGGTCGTCCATGTTGTCCAATGATAGAGAACTTTCGCCAATTTTGTTGATTTTCAACTTACAGTCATCGCAAAATCGTCTTATCTTATCGAAGTCACGCTGCAAGAGAGTATTAATGTCCTCGATTTTTGGACCTGTACTGTACTTAATTTAATTTAATTTAATCACCAATCTTCACGATGAACTGTCGGTTAGTTAGCATATTATAAAGAATGTACAAGAGTGGTTTACTGATTCCCAGCCTAGTCTGCTTATAGAAAAGACCCTCTAACCATACGGTGTCGAAGGCCTTCTCCAAGTCAACAAGGCAGGCACCAGTACATTGTTTTTTGCCTTTATTCCATTGGATATCGGACACCAGTTTAGATGCGGCATGTGAGATATCATGTCCCGCCTTAAAACCAAATTGATTACCCGGAACTATATGTTTGTCCTCAACCCACCTAGACAGAGCTATATTGATTACTTTTTGAAAAACCTTACTGATATTCGGAAGGAGACTTATCGACCGGAGATTCGCCGGATTGGATATATCCTTCCCCTTTTTGGGGATAGGTTGAACCACCGCCGTTTTCCAATGCCCTTGATAATGTGCATTATTCATTGCATTATTAAACAGGGTGGTGTGGATGTCTACCGCTTCTGGAGGAAGATGTCGGAGCGCGATGTTCGGAATACCATCGGTCCCCACTGATTTCTTAACTCTGATTGTGTCGAAGATATCATGGAGTTCTTCCTTCGAAATGAACGGGGGTTGGTCTCGCCCTCTGGCAATGACATTATTTGCCATATTTTCGTCGCTAAACCGGGTAAAACCAGAGCCGTTGGATCGCCAATTCTCTATTTCATTTCGAAAGTAGAAGTTGTGCACCAAGACGCGATTGTCCAGGTAATAATTAGGGCCAATGATAGCAATGGCCTTGTATACTTCCTGGAAAGTCGCCCCTATGGTCTCAACCTTCTCCTGTGGATCCTCGATCACAAAGAAGTCGTCATCTTCAGCGGCGTCATTTGGATCAATACCTGCTATTATCTGTAACCGTTCGTTGTCTGTTGTCCGGGCTATTTTAAGACACTGAAGGACGTTTTGATTTTTTCTACGAAATACATAATTTATTTATTTGCGGAAACATATTCGGGTTGCTGGTGTTTATAGCCCGAACCTTGTTGTTCCAAAACAAACTTACGGAAATTCTGGAATTCTCTTTTATTTGAATATTTTTAATCGAAAACTTCAGTGTCCTAATCTCCGGGTCTTGTTGGTCACTTAACTGTCTGTACAAGTTTTTAAGTCTTGTCAGAAGTCTACTTTTCTGTCGGTGCAGTGCGTCAATAGTAGGATTGGGGAACAGGTCTTCGTTAGTCGTACGTGGATACCGCGGTATTGTAGTGTCCATAGTTTGTTTAATTGTCTCGTCCATTTGTTTTAGGTAATTGTCGATCTCCCCGTTTGGCAAATTCTTATTGGTCGGTGGGTGTAGCGTGTTCGAGGAGAGCGCTCTTTTCAAGGTTGCGAAGAAGCGTGTCCATCAATTTTTACTGTAGTTGTAAGAATATCTTTGGACAAACTCCTCCAATTCCGCAATTTCGTTGGGAACTGTAATTTCGGTGCTAAAACCGCTATGGTCACTGTCATACACGAATGTGCGCAGACAGTTTAGCGTTTGTAAATTCGTACCTGTCAGTCGTATGCGTTCGTCGTACAGCAGTAGATCCAAATAAGACCCGCCTCTGGGAAACGACGGTTTATCTGTCGCTTTAAGACACCACCAATCGAGTAGTAGGTTCCCTCTAGTATTTGGCAAACTATTTCCCCAATCTCTGTGTCTAGCGTTGAAATCACCGCCGATTATAAATAATTATCCCCCGATTCCAGCCTCAGAAGTCGAAAAAGCATGTCGAGCTCTGTAATGAATAGGGTGGATTGCGAAGCCTCAGGTGCATAAACAGAGGCCAAGTACAGCCGCTTTCCACTGCGGAGCGGTATGTAAGTGAAAACTGCCTCCAACACCCGGAACCTGCGCAACACTCCTTTGTACACTCTGTGAAATTCTATACCTTCTTTGATGAAGATCGCGACACCGCTTCCACGTTTGGATCTGGGCCGATTTCTTCTTCTAACAATTGTGTTTATCGGTTAGCTTGGTTTCGCTAGCGTATCTTAATGTCTAACTTAAAATAAACCTTAGCCTACCTAACCTAAGTGCACAATACACACATAAACACACAGAGACATTATACACGATCATATACATATATCAGTATACACCTTTGTATACACTGATATATGTATATGTTTCTTAAATGCTAACCTAAACCTATGTAATCTGGCCATCGCTATTTACAAAGCAAATACATTGGTCAGCCCTGCCTCATTAGTGAGGCTGATCCGTAATTGACGGAAACGACGACGAAACATCTTCTCCATCATTCAATCACCAGAAATGCTGGTGCTGCCGAACGACATCCCTCTTATCGCGATTCCCCACCGCCCTACTGAACCTGAGACGATCCACACTGCCGTGTGCGACGTCTCTGTTGTAGTTGAGTCGCCCCAGCTGTCCGAGCGACATGGAAGATTAACGGGACCGCTGATCCGTCCTGGATCAACCCTATCTGATCCAAGTAGAGGAATGCTTCCGGTGGAACGAAGCCGTCAGAGCGCACACTCTCGTGGTAAAGGTAATTGCGGTAGTAAGCCCCAGATATCAGGTTATTCGTCGAGGTCATTGCCCTTGCAATGTGCCTTCGAGTCAGCTTAATTACGAAGTTGTCCACTCGTATTAGGTTCGCCCTGTTGTAAAGGACCTCATTAGGATAAAATTTCTAGTACTCCGACTTTGGTGTTCTATACATGCGAAGACAAGCCCTCTCAAACACCATAATCTTTTCCATTAAGCTTGCTCGTACATTGAACCACACGGGACACCCAAATACCAGCATGGGCCTGATAAGGGCCATGTAACAGATTACCTTTACCCTCGCATCGAGTTGGCTGCTATAAAGCAGTCTCTTTGTAAGGGCAAAAGCGCCTTTAGCTCTGGCCAGAGCAGCATCTACATTTTTGCCAAAATACAGAAACTGATCTAGCCAGATTCCAAGGTATCTGACTACATTTCGACAGGCAAGAGGCTGCCCGTGTTGGCCAATGATCGAGAACTTACGCCAGTTTTTTCTGGCATCCCTAGAGGCTCCAGACAACGGCGTCCTAAAGAGAATGGTTTCCGACTTCAGAAAGTTGATTTTCAACTTCCAGTCATCGCAAAATCGTCTTATCTTATCGAAGTCACGCTGCAAGAGAGTGTTAATGACGTCGATTTTTGGACCTATTCTGTACGCTACCAAATCGTCTGCATACGCAATAGTATTGGGAAGTGAACCTATCAAGTCGCTTGTATAAATGTTGAATAGGATCGGCGAATTGACCGCGCCTTGCTGAAGCCCATTTTTAATTTGAAATATTCCAACAGAAATCACATCACCATTCTTCACGATGAACTGTCTGTTGTGTAGCATTTTATAAATAATGTACAAGAGTCGTTTACTGATCCCCAGCCTAGTCAGCTTATAGAAAAGATCCTCTAACCATACGGTGTCGAAGGCCTTCTCCGAGTCAACAAGGCAGGCACCAGTACATTGTTTTTTGCCTTTATTCCATTGGATATGGACACCAGTTTAGACGCGGCATGTGAGATATCATGTCCTGCCTTAAAACCGAATTGATTATCCGGAACTATATGTTTGCCTTCAACCCACCTAGACAGAGCTCTATTGATTACCTTTTCAAAAACCTTACTGATATTCGGAAGGAGACTTATCGACCGGAGATTCGCCGGATTGGATATATCCTTCCCCTTTTTGCGGATAGGTTGAACCACCGCCGTTTTCCAATGCGCTGGATAATGTGCATTATTCATTGCATTATTAAACAGGGTGGTGTAAATGTCCACCGCTTCTAGAGGAAGATGTCGAAGCACGATGTTCGGAATACCATCGGTCCCCACTGATTTCTTAGCCCTGATTGTGTCGAAGATCTCATGGAGTTCTTCCTTCGAAATGAACGGGGGTAGGTCACCCTCTCTTGCAATGACATTATTGGCCATATTTTCGTCACTGAACCGGGTGAAACCAGAGCCCTCGGATCGCCAGTTCCCTATTTCATTTCGAATGCAGAAGTCGTGCACCAAGACGCGATTGTCCAGTTCGTAATAAGGCCAATGGTATCAGTGGCCTTGTATACTCCCTGGAAAGTCGCCCCATGGCCTCAACCTTCTCCTGTGGATCCTCGATCACAAAGAAGTCGTCATCATCAGCGGCCTCATTTGGATCAATACCTGCTATTGTCAGTAACCGTTCGTTGTCTGTCGTCCGGGCTATTTTAAGACACTGAAGGTCGTTTTGATTTCTTCTACGAAATAGTTTATTTATTTGCGGAAACATATTCGGGTTGCTGGTGTTTATAGCCCAAACCTTGTTGTTCCAATACAAACTTACAGAAATTCTGTAATTTTCTTTTATTAGTGTTTGAATATTTTTAATCGACGACTTCAATGTCCTAATCTCCGGGTCTTGTCTGTCAGTTAACTGTCTGTACAAGTTTTTAAGTCTTGTCAGAAGTCTACTTTTCTGTCGGTGCAGTGCGTCAATAGTAGGATTGCGAAACAGGTCTTCGTTAGTCGTACGTCGATACCGCGGTATTGTAGTGTCCATAGTTTGTTTAATTGTCTCGTCCATTTGTATGAGGTAATTGTCGATCTCCTCGTTTGACAAATTCCTATTGGACGGTGGGTGGAGCGTGTGCGAGGAGAGCGATCTAGTCAAGGTTGCGGAGAAGCGTGTCCATCGAGTCTTACTGTAGTTGTAAGTATATCTTTGGACAAACTCCTCCAATTCCGCAACTTCGTTGGGAACTGTAATTTCGTTGCTAAAACCGCAATGGTCACTGTCATACACGAATGTGCGTAGACTATTTAGCGTTTGTAAATTCGTACCTGTCAGTCGTATACGTTCGTCGTATAGCAGTAGATCCAAATAAGAGCCGCCTTTAGGAAACGACGGGTTATCCGTCGCTTTAAGACCGAGTCTGTACATGACATCGTGCTGACCCCACCAATCGAGTAGCAGGTTCCCTCTAGTATTTGGCAAATTATTTCCCCAATCTCTCTGTCTAGCGTTGAAATCCACGCCGATTATAAAATAATTCTGGCCCGATTCCAGCCTCAGAAGTAGAAAAAGCGTCGCGAGCTCTGTAATGAATAGGGTGGATTGTGAAGCCTCAGCCAACAGAGGCCAAGTACAGCCGCTTTCCACTGCGGAGCGATATGTAAGTGACAACTGCCTCCAACACCCGGAACCTGCGCAACACTCCCTTGTACACTCTGTGAAATTGTATACCTTCTTTAATGAAGATGGCGACACCACCTCCACGTTTGGATCTGGGCCGATTTCTTCTTCTAACAATATAATTATTGTACTCCAGTTTATGATTATCGGTTAGCTTGGTTTCGCTAGCGAAAAGCACATCAGGAGTTTGGTCTTGTACCAATTTAAACATTGCGGCTCTTCGTTCAATCCTAATCAGTGAATTAACATTCACCGCAAGGACCTTCAAAGTTTGCTCCACCATATGCGTACCCATTACGACATGTTACGACATGCGTTAGGCCCGGCAGCAGCGCGTAGATCTGGTCCACCCGCTTGGCCTGTTCTTGAACCTGCTTTTGCAGCTGAGCCATCTGCCCTTGGATTGCGAGCAAGATGGCTAGCATGTTAGGTGTAGCTTCCGTTGTTCTCGGCATTGGCGCCGGAGAAGCAACAGTCGCTTGCTGTAGCGTAGCCCCCCTACCAGACGCCATTTGGGCGTAGGAAATTTGGGACGTGACGGCTGGTGTTTGAAATCTAACAGGTGAACGTTTGACCTCCACCTTCTGCCGCCGAGCCAGTTTTGCTTTCTTAATGTCAGCGAACTTAGGACAACCCCGATAGTTTGCGGTGTGTCTCACGTTTCCACATAACACGCACGAGAGCTGCGACCTATCGGATGCTCCGTCAACACCCAGAACACATTTTTCGGAACTGTGGTTCTTAGCGCACTTCACGCAACGAGGCTGCATTTGGCAGTTCGACGCGGCATGCCCGATCCTCTGGCAGCGAACACATTGTATAACGCCTTCGCTCCTTTTTAGTTTTTCCCAGTGAACCACCTGGTAGTCTAGGACATTGACACTACTTAGACTATCCAGACGGCTTTCGGGACTGAGCTGCACCAGGAAGAACGGCAGACTCCGTTTTTCCCGCCTGGCTCTACCTGTGGTAAATGGCTTTACAAACTTGAGTCCTTCGCACTCCTTCATCTTTTGAAGTGATCGGTTGCGTTTATTATCCTCTCTCAAGTAGTGATTCAAATTTGAAGACAAAGCGTCTATTTAATTTTGAAAAATTCTTACTATATAATAGTGAATCAAAGACAGTGACTTTTAACCTCGTTTGCAAAATCCAAACGTATAAAACCCTGATAAGAACAATTAAATTTCTTTTTCCATTCCCTATTAATTTTATTAAAAACAGCAATCTGCTTAACTGTATTTATTACCTTCCCTCTCTTTGTCGTTCACTCACGCATACTTTCATACATTCGTATTTGTTTTTGTTTACAAAAGTTGATTACGTTCAATACGGATCCATGTGCCAAATGCTTTTCAGAACTCCCCCCCGACGGAGACTTCGTGACATGCTTCAGGTGTGAACGAAAAATGCACTATGGATGCACCACGATTTCCGAAAAATCCTATCGGAAAATGAGTACGATCAGAAAGGAGGAATGGAGATGTCCAGCCTGCAGAAAGGAACTCACGGCGCATCCTGCACTCAAAGAGACACCAGTTGAAATAACTGCAGTTCAACCGATGTCCAAAAGAATGAGAAGCGTCAGTTCTCCTGATGTCCAGCAACAACACGACATAACACCAATATCAAACGTCCCAGCAAGAACACATGACAGCAATAACCAGATCATATTACTAGAAATGCGAAAAATGAGAAAGGAAATGTCTGAAATTAATAGCAGCTGTGAATTTGTTGCCAACAAATACGAAGAAATAAAACAGCACATGACATCAAACAATGAGGCACTACAGAAACTTTCAAACGAAATAAAACAACTCAAAGAAAGCAACATGAAAAAAGATCAACAAATATGCATGATGGAAACAAAAATTCACATACTCGAACAGCAATTACTAAAAACCAACATTGAAATTAAAAACATACCACCGACACAAAATTAAAATTTAACTGAAATCATTAAAGCACTTGGCAAAACAATTGATTACAACATAAACGAATCTGATATCACTGACATCAAAGAATTTCTAAAAAAAATTTAAATTTTGTTGTGTTAGTTTTAACATAAGATCCATTACAAATACATGGGATACGTTTATGGTGGAAATCGAAAATGTGTTATGTTATATAAATATATTAGTGCTGAACGAAATTAATATACCTAAAAATAGGAATTACTTAAATTTATTTATTTATTATTAATTTATATTAAAATATAATTTTAATTTATTTTATTTATTTATATAATATTAATTTATTAAATTTATATAATTTTTATAATATTATATATATATTTTATATATTTTATATATATATTATATATTATATATATATTAATATATATATTTTATAATATTGATGGGTTTAAACCCGAATTTTTTAATCGTGATGAAATGAAAGGTGGAGGTGTCGCAATATAAAGGGTCCGCCATCTAACGTTTTTTTTTCAATAGTGCTTATTTCTTGAATGGTAACACTTAGCTCATGTCTGATTTGACAGATAATTAGTTTTATCCTTCCGTTAGATGGCGGACCCTATATATTAAAAACAATATAACATATAAAATAATACCAACTAATCCAATAAATTACGGAGGCATGTACCTAGAAATCACTCATAAAGGTAAACAAAAACAGATTCATGCAATTTATAGACTACCAAGCAGGAGTATTACGAGATTCATAGACGAGTTAAATGAAATCATCAAAGAAAACAAGGAAAACGTTTTATTAGGCGATGTCAACATAAATACCGAAGATGGGAATAACTCCCTTGTATTAAAATACATGGAGATGATGGCCTCGAAAGGTTTAACAAACGTTATCAAACGGCCTTCGCGTTTTGACATAACAAATAATACTGCAACTCTTATAGATCATATCTATGTAAGCGTCACTAAAAATGATATATTCTCAGCAGTGATCGAAACAGACTTTCTGACCATTATGCCGTTTTGTATGCAACAAAAAACTTAAATAATATAGAGTCACCTGTTAAAGCTAAAACTAAACACATCAATCAACAAAAGGTTAATGAGTTGGTAGAACACACAAACTGGCAAAATATCCTCAAGGAAAACGATGTTGAAACTCTGTACAATAATTTCGTGAGAGAAATGAATAACATATATACCGAAGCAAGTGAAATTAAATCAACCAACAAAACCCGAAAACATAAACCATGGATTACGCTCGAAATAGTTCCAATGTGCAAAAAAAGGGACGAGCTTTATAGGAGATGGAAAAACAGCCCGAGGAGTAAAACGTATAACAACGAGTACAAGAATTTCAGAAATGTTGTTAATAGAAATATCTAACGTGTTAAAGCCAATTACAAACAACAATTTACAAGCGCAAATAACGATCCGAGGAAAACATGGAGCATTATAAATGAACTTCTTGGAAGAAAGAAACATTCAATAGATGCAACCATTCAAAATAATTTCCTTGGTACTGACCAAGGTGCAAACGACATTGTTGATAAATTTGCGGAGCAATTCTCGAACCAGGTATCAAAGATTTTACATGTTTGCAATACCAAAATATCAAACCACGAGAACTGGCAGCTTCAACGAAACATTTACATAGAAGAAGCAACAGAATCGGAAGTATATTCTATGTTGTGTCGACTGAACGATAAGAAAGGTCCTGGAGCAGACAATATTAGACCAGTTGATCTAAAAATAAACGCTGTGTCTCTTGCTCCAGTAATTACAAAAATTATAAACTTAAGTGTATGTCAGTGTCATGTCCCAAAGCTGATGAAAACGTCGATCATTCGACCAGTATATAAAGGAGGAACAAAAAACAACATTGAAAACTACCGGCCAATCGCGATTTTGTCAGCAGTCGAAAAATGCATGGAAGAAGTAGTAGTCAGTCGATTGAATCGTTTTTTGACTAAACACAAAGTACTACACCCAAACCAGCATGCTTTTCAAACAAGTAAAAGTACCGGATCTTTGTTGTGGGAATTTACCAATACGGTTAATGCTGGCTTAAACAAAAGCAATCACGTACTTGTGTTACTTATTGATTTCAGCAAAGCGTTCGATACTTTAGCGCACGAACTTTTGGACAGTGTCAACAGAAATGGTTTAAGAGGAGTACTGGCAAACTGGCTAAGGAGCTATCTGACTGATAGAACAATTAAAGTCAAAGTGTCTAATGCAGTGAGCGAAGAAAAACTTAGTGAATACGGCGTGCCGCAATGTTCGAAACTGGGCCCTATTCTGTTTATATTATTTACCAACGAACTTTTGCGACTATTTAAAAAATGCACTGCCTATGCATATGCCGATGACATTGCAATCGTGGTCAAACACAAGAATTTCAACTCTGCCGTGGAGATACTGCAAGATGAATTTAACGCTGTTTCGAAGTGGTGTCATGATAACTTCCTTATTATAAATGCATCTAAAACAAAAGTAATGCACATACGCGCCTCGTCCAAACGAGCGGACGCTGTCCAAATATACCACCGAAATGTCTGCTCTCTACTACCAGCCAATGACTTACCAATTGAAGTAATCCGAAGAATAAAGTATCTTGGAGTAACTGTCCTGCGCCTTCAACTAAAGAGCACTATATTTGCAATGGTGTATGTTAAGCGATACTCAAATTTCGACGTGCAAAAGCAGGTATACTACTCGCTAGCTGAGTCGCGCATAAGATATGGGATTCTGGCCTGGGGAAATGCAGCGAAATCTCATCTAGATAAAATATCTAATTTACAGCATCGTCTAGTTCAAATTTTCAGACCTAGTAATTCGTCTTTTAAAGTTTTAGATGTGAATGCAATCTTCCAGATGACGACATTGCTACACTATATGGATGACCAGCGTTTTCTGCAACCCATACGTCACACGCTAAATACAAGACGTCGAGCCCAAGAGATGCTAGATATTCCGGAAACCTTCAACACATACGGAAATCGGGAACTAAGATGTGTCATCCCAAAGTTACTCAACACACTTGCTCAATTTATAAAAATCATTTCAAACTTTAAGAAAAGAAAAAAAGAGCTAAAAAAGTATTTACTCCAATAAATTGTTTTTTGTAAAGTAAAAGTAATAAACTATTTAACTTAATGAAATTGCTAAACTTAAATTGTATAAAACTCAAAACAAAATTAATTGTATACAAAGAATTCATTTAAAATCACTTCAAAACCAATTCTTTAAACAACCACCTGCAGATAAGCATTTTGCTTCGAGGGTAAAATTATATACCATATTTTTGTAGTACGAACATAGAAATAAATAAAATAAAATAAAATAAAAAAATTCTCCTGCCAGGATCTCCTCAGGATCAGAAGACGGTTCCAACCCCTTCAGCAGAATAGATTGCCGCTTTTCACACTTCAATGTGAATGAGTGACTAGTGCTCCTTCGTCGTTTCTTTAGGAGCTCTTTTACTTTCGCGTAGCCCTCGTTCCCCAATCGCTTAATATTAAAATTATTACCATTGACCAACTTACATAGGTCCTTGCTTTCATTTACCTCTAATTTATAGGTGTTGATAGGAGGCACCTTCTCCTTCTTCTTCCGCTGCTGCTGTTGTTGTTATTGCTGCTGCTGCCGCTCTCTATTTTTGATTGCTCCCTCTGCCTGCGCGCAGGTTGTTTCTGCTTAATTGCAAGCACTTTTTCTTCCAGCTTTATTGCCCCCCTCATACTGGACCTCAACTTTATCTTTCTTAAATTAGGAGGGGTTCTCAACCTACTCCTTATTTTGACGGCTTTCGCCATGGCACCAGCAACCATATTGTTGCCTTTTATAAGCCCCGTTATGGGAAGAGCGGAACGCTCTCCACCATCTATCACGTGATTTCCTTCCGTTTACCTTTTGTTTTTGTTTTTAATTCACACAATTTGAGAGAAAAAAAAAAACAAACCAAAAAACAAAATAATAATAAAAAAGAGTTCAGAATTTAGCCCGGGATTCGAACCCGTGTCCACGATACGATAACAAACGCCATTCATTTCATTAATTTTACATGCATTTTTATTTATATAACTTAAATTACTCTTATATGCTAAACAAAAAACGCTTAAAAATTAGCCCCATTCCTGGCCCCATGCGGACGCTCTAAGTTAAACATAATACTTAAAAATTATGTCTTTCGGCGTTTATGACGGGTTTTATTCTTATTATACAGTGACTTAACTATAGATTAAACTAAGAAACCATGTTTAAAAACTTAGTACATGGAATATTTTATTATAAAACTTAAAACTAAAAGCCTACATACGAGTACTACCTAAAACTAAATCTTAATCTACTTAGCCTACTTATATCTACATGCATATATATATACCTAATATATATATACTTAATATATAAATATATGCATATATATATTTTTTTTTATTTTATATATACTCGTACCTTCGTGGTCATGGCTAAAAAAAAAAATTAGGCTGGCCCACCTTGCTTCACATGAAGTTCGAACACTGGAGGAGTTAGACGACGAAGCATCCTCCCTTTCAACAAGCCACCAAAAGTGTTGGTGCTGCCGAGCAACATCCCTCATGTCGCGACTCCCCACCGCCCTACTGAACCGGAAACGCTCCGCACTGCCGTGTGCGACGTCTCTCTCGTAGTTGAGTCGCCTGTCCGCAGCTCTTCGAGCGACGTGGAAGATTAGCGGCACCGCCAATCTGTCCTGGATCAGACCTTTGCTATTTAGATAGAGGAACGCTTCTAGTGGAGTAAATCCGTCAAAGCGAACTCTCTCGTGATACATATAATTGGGGTAGAAAGCCAAGGAGATCAAGTTGTTTGATGAGGCCATTGCTCTTGCAACGTGCCTTCGAGTCAACTTAATGACGAAATTGTCCACTCTTATTACTCGTAGGTTCGCCCTATTGTATAAGACCTCATTAGGATAGAATTTTATGTACTCAGACTCTGGTGTTCTGTATAAGCGAAGACAAGTCCTAAGACAAGCCCTCTCAAACACCCGAATCTTTTCCAATAAACTTGCTATCACGTTGAACCACACGGGACATCCAAATACAAGCATGGGCCTGATGAGGGCCATGTAGCAGATTACCGTCACCCTCGCATCGAGTTGGCTGTTATAAAATAGTCTTTTTGTAAGGGCAAAAGCAATTTTGGCTCTGGCCAGAGCAACATCTATATGTTTGTTAAAATACAGAAATTGATCTAGAAATTGATCTAGATCCTAAGGAATCTGACTACATTTCGACAAGCAAGCGGCTACCCGCGCTGTCCCACGGTCGAGAACTTTCGCCAATTCTTTCTGGTATCCCTAGAGGCCGCAAGCAAAGGCGTCCTAAACAAAATGGTTTCCGACTTCTGAAAATTGATTTTCAACTTCCAGTCATCGCAATATCGCTTAATTTTGTCGAAGTCGCGCTGCAAAAGTATAATAATGACCTCAATCTTAGGACCTGATCTGTACGCGATAATGTCGTCTGCTTACGCTATGGCATGGTGAAGTGAGCCTATCATATTACTCGTGTAAATGTTGAACAGAATCTGCGAATTTACCGCACCTTATTGCAAACCGTTTTTAATGTTAAATGTTCCAGCAGAAGTCACATCGCCATTCTGCACGATGAACTGTCTACTGGAGAGCATATCAAAAAAAGAATATACAGCAGTGGTTTACTAATGCCCAACCTGTCCAGCTTGAAAAAGAGTCCTTCTAACCATACGGTATCGAAGGCTTTCTCCAAGTCAATCAGGCAGGCACCAATGCACTGATTCTTGCCTTTGTTCCATTGGATATCAGAAACCAGTTTCGACGCAGCACGAATTATATCATGCCCCGCCTTGAAACCGAATTGATTATCGGGAACTATATGTTTGTCCTCAACCCACTTAGTCAGGACTCTATTGATCACCTTCTCGAAAACCTTACTGATATTTGTAAGAAGACTGATCGAGCGGAGATTCGCGGGATTGGAAGTGTCTGTATCCCTTTTGGGGATGGGATGTACCACCGCAGTTTTCCAATGAGCTGGATAATATGCATTATTCATTGCATTATTAAACAGGGTGGTATAAATGTTCACCGCTTCCAGAAGGAGATGTCGAAGCACAATGTTCGGTATTTCATCGGTTCCCACTGATTTCTTACTTCTAAGTGATTTGAAGATCGTTTGGAGCTCTTCCTTCGAAATGGAAGGGGGTAGTACCCTATCGTTGGTGATGACATTATTTGCAATATTCTCGTCACTGAACTGGGTGAAACTGGAGCTCTCGAATCGCCAATTCGAGATTTCATTTCGAAGGTAGAAATTGTGCACACGGACTCGATTCTCCAGATCGTGGTTCGGGCCACTGATAACATTCGCCTTGTACACTTCCTGGAAAGGCGCTCCTATAGCCTCTACCTTCTCCTGCGGATCTTCGATTACAAAGAAGTTGTCATCATCAACAGCCTCATTTGGGTCTGTGCCCGCTGCTACCAGTATTTGTTCGTTGTTCGTCGTTCGGGCGATTTTAAGACATGGAAGGTCGTTTTGATTATTTCTCCGAAATATTTTATTTATTTGCGGGAACTTATTCGGGTTGCTGGTGTTTACAGCACGAATTTTATTGTTCCAATACAAACTTATAGAATTTCTGTAATTTTCCTTTATTAATGTTTGGAGGTTTTTAATCGACGACTTCAGTGTCATGATCTCTGGGTTATGTCTGTCAGTAAACTGTCTGTACAAGGTTTTTAGTCTTGACAGCAGTCTACTTTTCTGTCGGTGCAGTGGTCAATAGTTGCGTTCTTCGTCAGTGGGTTGGTACCGAGGTATCGTTTTGTACATTGTTCGTTTCATTGTCTCGTCCATTAGTCTTAGATACCTGTCAATCTCCTCGTTTGACAGATTTCTGTTGGACGGTGGGCAGAGCGAATTCGAGGAGAGTGCTCTAGTCTGTGTTCTGGTGAAGCCTGTCCAACGTACCCTACTATAATTGTAGGGATGCCTTTGGACAAACTCATCCAATTCCGCAATTTCGTTGGGAACAGTTATTTCGGTGCTGAGAGCGCAATGGTCACTGTCATAAACGAAAGTGCGTAGAAAGTTTGTAGTTTGTTGGTTAGTGCATGTCAGTTGTATTCGTGAGTCGAACAGCAGAAGATCCAAATAGGACCCGTGTCCGGGAAACGACGGGCTATCCGTCGCCTTAAGTCCGAGTCGATACATTACACTGTGCTGGCCCAACCAATTGAATAGTAGGTTTCCTCTAGTATTTTGTGTATTATTTCCCCAATCACTATGTTTGGCGTTGAAATCCTCGCCGATAATAAAATAGTTGTCTTCCAATTCCAGCCTCAGGAATCGAAAAAAAGTCTCGAGCTCTGAGATAAATAAGGTGGATTTAGTAGCCTTAGGTGCATAGACAGACACCATGTACAACCGCTTTCCACTACGGAGAGGGAAATACACGATGCATGCTTCCAGCACCTGGAACCTACGTACTACACGACTGTATACTCTTTTAAAACGTATACCTTTTCGTACGAATATCGCAACGCCACCTCACTGAATGGAGTTGGGTCGGTTTCTTCGTACTATTTTATATCTTCTGTGCCTCATTTTTTGTCTTTTGGTAAGCTTAGTTTCGCTAACCAAAAGCACATCAGGGGCTTGGTCTTTACGCAACTTATATAGTGCGGCTCGTCGTTCGAACCTTATCAGTGGATTCACATTCACAGCAAGGACCTTCAGGGTTTGCTCCGCCACGTACGTACCCATTACGGCAAAAGGTGCGTTAGGCCAGGCAACAGCGCGTATACTTGATCCACCCGCGCGGTCTGTTCAGTCAGATGACGTTGGAGCTGAGCCATCTGCCCCTGGATAGAGAGCAAGATAGCTAGCATGTCAGGTACTGGTTCAGGTGCTCTGGGCGCTGGGGCCTGAGAAGCAACCTTCACTTGCTGTATCGTATTTCCCCTACCTGCCGCCATTTGGGCGTAGGTAACATGGGAAGTAACAGCTGGAGTTTGCAAATGCACGGGTGTATGTTTCATTTCCACTTTCTGCTGCCGGGCCAGATTTATTCTCTTGATGTACTGGAATTTGGGACAAACCCGATAATTTGCGGCGTGCCCCGTGCTCCTACATAACGCACAAGAGAGTTGGCTTTTTTCTGACGCTCCGTCCTTACCTAGAGCGCATTCCTCGGATTTGTGGTTCTTTCCACACTTCACGCATCGAGGCTGCATTTCGCAGTTCGACGCGTCGTGCCCCAACCTTTGGCAGCGAACACATTGTAAAATGTTTTCTCTCCTCTTTAATTTTTCCCAGTGTACAACCTGGTAGTCTAGGACTCTGATGCTCCTTAGACCATCCAGTTTGCTGTTGGGACTTAGCTGAACAAGGAAAAACGGTAGTTTCCGCTTCTCCCTTTTGGCTCTGGCTGTGGTGAAAGGCGTGACCCCCACGAAGTGGAGCCCTTCACACTTCTTCTCTTTAAGCAGTGCAAGGAGCTCCTCCGGATCAGTCGACGGCTCTAATCCCCTCAGCAGCATTGTTTGCAGTTTGTCCCCCTGCGGGGTGTAGAAGAAAAACTCCGTCGTGGAATCTCTTAACAGGTTTTTAATTTTGTGATAGCGCTCCACTGTATTTCAGTGGATCGCGTGCCTATCTAAACTAAGTCTTTTAACAAAAAAATTATTGTCTATGGCCGACTTACATAGTTCAGTGGTTTCCTTTAATTCCATCTTATATATGTTTATAGGTGGAACTCGTTGCTTTGTTGTGTTTTGTTGTTTCTGCTTCGGCTGTTGTTGTTGTTGCTGCTGCTACTGTTGTTGTTGCTGCTTCTGTTGTTTTTTTGGTACCTGCTGCCGCTGTTATTATTTCTGTTGTCGTTGTTGCTGTTGCGATTGTTGTAGCTGCTCTTGTTGTTGTGGCTGGAGTTTCTTTTGTTTTTGTTGGTCTTGTTGTTACACTGATGATTTTGTGTTCGTTTTCATTTTTAGATGTGTTTGTATGGACTGCTTCTGGGATTGCTGTGTCTGCTGTTGCTGTTGGGCTTGCGTTTGGGAGTACTCTTGTGCTTCCGTCTTTCTTCTTGGCATTTGTTTTTCTTTTATGACTAGTACCCTTTGTTCTAGCATTTTGATACTGCTAGTTAAAGATGCCACGTCTTCGTGTTCATCTTCCGATTCGGAAGGTGCCAAAGACGTGAAGCTGTTATCACCGAGATAGTGCCCCTCACCACCCCCTGAGACATATTTATAGTCGTCAGAATCTTGCCTAGAGCGTATATTATCTGCTGCCATTGTCGTGAAGCGCACCCCTTCCCACAATTCACCAGGCAGCTTTTCAGTGGACGTTGAAAGGGAGGGGCGCTTTACCATGTTAGGAATTGGCCTTAGCCTCCTCCTTCTCTTCATCTTCGATTCGGCTATTACTACTGGTTGGTTGGAAGTAGTTGCGAATTCATCGCCTGATTTTTCTGGTGGTTCCGCTCTCGGCCTGGCAGACCGCTCTCCAGATTCCATCGAGTGATGTTGTTGACCACTTTTTTATATTTATTTATTTCTCAATTAGAAATTTAAAGAAAAAAAAGAATGAACGATATATTTTATTCGACCTGGAGTCGAACCCGTAACCTATAACTTGGTAACCGGGCACACTACCACTGGGGTAATTGGAGCCCTATATGAAACTTGCCAAATGCCTTTTTTGTGGGATTCACTAACTCAAACAAAAGCCGAAACACGACTATCCTCTGTCGAGGTCTATGAACGACTGTCAGCCGAACACACTGCCAATGCACTAATCGGAGCCTATAGGAAATTCCTCAAATGTCTCTTTCGTACTGATTTTACTGCTTTTTTGACTTTATTATTCACTCGCAAGCCGAAACACGTCTATACTCTCCGGAGATTAATGAACGAATGAGTGCATTTTTGTACCACTGTTAACGTTCTGTAGACGGTACCGCAAATATTTACGCGTTCTGGCACGCAGATTTCCTAAAAACTCCTTTGTTGCTCCTGCGGATGACTTATTTCATATAGCTACAGCTATTTTGTAGTAATAATAAGGAGTGATGACCACTCAAGATGAGGGTTAACATGCGTGCCCCATCCCGATTACAGTTAAGATATATTAAGTAGCTTAAGTAGTTTACGCAGCACAGGTAGATTTAGATTTTATTCAACACTTTTTTTCCCAAATAGCATTCAAACATCCTAACGTTAAGTGGTTAACAGTATGAAGGTGACCCTAAGGACTACATTTCAGCTTGTATTCGCAATAGCGACAATCTACCTGTGGTCTTCTCAACTACGGCTGTGGCACTGATACTGAAGGTTCCTACCAATACAATAGAGAATCCCAGCGAGCTTTCCTACTGAATAAGGTGTTGCTAGATTTCTCGACTCCGATAACTTCTACTATGCATTCGGTAGACTGGCCTGTTACGGTCAAACTCCATCAGAATAAACAGGTACTTGGTCAGAGTCATGTTTTTGACGGGTTGTAGAGGAAACCTGAAAAGGAAGAAAAGTGGCATTCTGAAAGACTATCGTCTAAGGGACAGTTGAAGAGGGTAAGAAGACCTGAAGCAAAAATACGGGGCAAAGACACGGCGAGTGTTGTCGGAGGCCCGAGTTTTAAAAATCTCCAATTTCATAGTCTTGGTCGGCGGAAGTCTAAATCCATTCTGAGAAACATGTATGGTGATAATTTTGCAGGCGCACAAGATCCGCCTGAAAACGGTGCTGCAACAAGCAGTAGTTAAATTTCGGGTGAATGGAACTTGGATCTCATCTCCGAACAAAGCCGAAATGCCAAAGGGAACAAGACTGGCATCTGTCTGTGACTGTTCGGATTGGGAAGGCTGGAAATGATTACAATCTGAACGAACTCTTAGAGTAAGCACTAGGTTTATTAACTGTGGGAGCTAGCAACACCAGAAAGTGTTTGCTTTTATCTCATTGTAGGCTTAAAGAAAACTTTTTCCAACATATCTAGGTACTCACATGTCTCAGGACACTATCTGCACTTTATTTGCAAATGAGTAGGCACATGAGACTACCATCCCAGTACTTAGTTTTTATATTTGCCCAGATCAACCTTCAGCATTCCATTTTGAAGATTCAAAAAATTTTCTATCCAATAGTGTTAAATCAGTAATAAAATCTTACATCTGGCTCTTTGAGCTCTACACCGCCTTCCCTCAATTTTCACCTTCATTACCGCCAAATAATGATCAGTTGTTTATAAACATCAGAATTCTTTCTAAGAAGTAGAAATCTTTGGATATAAAATAGCATACAATACGGTGAAAGCAGACCTAAAATAGATTAGAACAATTAATGAATATCCAATTCCTACAATGCTTAGACGACTAAGAAGTTTCCTCCGTAAAACAGGCTTTTACCGAAAATTTATAAAAAATATGCAAAAATTACTAAACCCTTTACAAAATGTAGTATCTCAGAATCAATCTAAGAAAATAAACATCGATCTAGACGATGATGGTAAAACAGCAGTGAATAATTTAAAAAGGTTTTTTACACAACAAGTTGAACTGACTGTCCAAGTTGTCCCAGCCCGGCATTCATTAAGTTCAAACGTAAATTTCGCTCTGCTAATTAATTTCCATTTCATTATTTCCTGCCTAATTTGCAATACTTCGCACAAGCTATTTCTTGGTCATCGGCTTTTGTTGTGTTGTGCTGACCCGAATTGTTTATCGATCAAAAGTGCATAATAATCTTAAAGTGAAATTAAAAACTAACCCAATTTTCATTCACCGCCTCTTGTGCTTTTCTTCACGCAACACATTAAATTTTCAACTACTAACTAATTCATCGTTATCATGTCAGAATTATATGCAAGTAGGAATTTCTCCCTAACAAACGATCCAAATGCTGTTATTGTGATCTGCAGTGGTATTTATTTCAAGTCGTTCCATGCTCTTTGCATTGACTTGAGTAGGGATCTATCTATCTAGGTATACAAAATAAACATTTATAAATAAAATGTAAATGAAGTCGAAAGACATAGATATAAGAATTTAGAATAGCTTAGAGTGCCTGTGTGGGGCCAGTAAGTTAGTATAAGATTGTTAAGTAATTCTAAGCTAGCATTTAAGCATTTTTTGTTAGTATGTAAGAGTTAGTGATTAAGTACATAAAATGCATTGAAAACTGAAAACTGCACTATCGCATACCTATCAGATTTTAAAAACAACTTTTTGTTTTATTATGACGAGTGCAAGGTCATCACTCCGTCCCACATTTTACTTGCATTTAAGTGTCTCAGTGATTCCGCCAATAACGTTGTGGCAGAAAACAACAATGCTATGAAATTAAATCAAAGTCAATTTACTAAATATGATGACATTTTAAAATCCGTTGAAAACTTATCAATTTCCCTCGAGCAATCTGCAATCTATAATAAGACTCAGTTTAGAAACTAATCTATGCAGTTGGCTCAAAATAGCGATTTAATGCAATGAAGTGATAAGCACGATATTAGTGAAGATTCAAAAAATTTTCTATTCCATATTTTTAGATCAATAATAGAATATAACATACCCACAATAACAGACTCTTTAAGTTTTCTGCGGTCTTTCCTCGATTTTCATCTTCAAAGTACAACCACAAGCAGCGTTCTCTCCGCGTCAAATAATGATCAGTTACTCATAATGAGTGATTTAAGCAACGAGATAACCGAATCACGCACGCTGTTAAACGTAATTGCTAATCGCATCCGGTTAACTTCCAGTAAAATTGACGATATACCGGTGCAATCTCAGCCCCTACCGACTGCATCATACAACACCTCGATTCTTACTGAGATTCTTGAATCTGAAATTATGGGACCGTCAATAACTTCTGGGTCATCTTCTCCTCCAACGCAACCCTCTCCGGAAACTGATGCTACTACACCAACTCCTGAACCCACAATCTCACGATTCGGAATTTTATGGATACTTTAGTAGTGGAACAAAAGATTAAAAAAGTCTAACAATTTCAACAAAGCTGAATCAGTTATCTTTTTAGTAAGAGGTACACATCTCGATCGAACCAGCCTAACTATTATTTGCAAATCAAAATCCAAAATTGATGTTAGCACCTGCCGTAAGATTTCCGCCAATATCTTCAATGTAAGCATCCCATTAAAATCGGAAAATATGCTTCCGAAGTCATCAATTTGGGTGAAATAACCATGGAAAGCTTAAAACCGAACACAGGGATCAACAAACATCACAAGGATACTACCTTTAAGTCCAGTATAAAACACAGAATTTAAAATCCACTAAACCTAGAAAACTGAACCATGTTGATATTAAATCTACCCCTATACCGATTCTTATGTCAAATTGTAAACCTAACTTTTACAAAAAAAAAAACCAACTCCTAATAAACAAGTTCCTGATCCAAACTGGAGTTTTAAAGTTGGGACATTTCCTTTCTTCACTATATATGCCAATCACACAAAACGTTCTTGCACTCCGTCCAAGCCAATTCAAAAACGTGAATCTTATAATCTTAATCCTCCGAGTCAGTTAAGACACCTAGTAACATCTCCTCATTCCACTCAAATAAAAACGGCATACCCTAATTTTATTCGCTCCCATATTTTAAATCCCTCCCCATCTTCTACCCTAGACTCCCATCCTAATACCACACCACCTTTTTTTTAGACCCCATATTTCCTCCAAAGACAAAGTTAACTAAGCACCTTATGGATTCAGGGGAGAATGGCCGATATGTTCTCTCTCGATTAAGAGACTGTAGAAACTTACACTTAAAGTGCCTGAGCGCATATTAAGTTTTTTTGGAAAATGGGATAGGGAGAGACAGAAAGATGATTGGGCTCAGTGGTTATTTCGCCTCATGGGTGGCATCCAACATTTAATGGGCAGACTAAATTCTTAGTGGAAGTAGGTTTGTTGTTCATTTTTAGTCAAATACTCATCATACTTGATTTTTGTGAACTGAAAAAATTAATGTCTTTCGGACGAGGCTGGGATTGGAGCACCGAACCTTCCAATTTGGAGGCCAGTCCACTACCACTTGAGCTAAGGCCACCCAAACCTTTGCCGGCGCCTATCTAGACCCTTTCGCCAGACCCTTTCTGTTCTTTCTAGTTCTTTTCCGAAGCCTCCAAAATATCTGTCCCTGTATTATCAGAACGTAAGAGGATTACGAACTAAGATTTCTGATTCGCAGATTCTTCCCTACAACATTTTTGCCCTCACAGAAACCAATCTCACGCCTATTATTAAGAATAATGAATTATTTTCCCAAGACTTTGATAGATAAAGAGGAGAATTCATATGGCAGTGGTGTACTTCTAGATATACACTCTCTTCTCGAGTGCAAACCCTTTAAAAAATTGTCGACTGCATTCTTTGAATTCGCTTGCACTGGGATTCCTATTTACAAGCGCAACCTATATACGAGTATTTGTCGCTGCTGTATTCACCCCTCTCAACCAATTAAAAATTACCAGCAACTGTTGATGCAATCGATTAAGTAGTGTCATCAATAACATTGGCAAACAACTTAGAAAGTAGACATCTTTTCTCTAAGTTGGATTGTCACCACCCTCCCCTTTCTCTTACGTTGTCCTATGACAATGGTCTTAATCCCGTTTCCTACGAGTATTCTTACAGTTTTAATTTTCATAGGGCTAACTACATTTTTTTTTCATTTTAAATCCATTTTTATTTTTTTCAATTCAGTAACACTTATACGCTATACAAAAAAAATGCTTAAAAGTTAGCTTAATTAACTTAAAATTATCTTATTCTAACTTACTGGCCCCATGCGGGCACTCTAAATTAAACATAATACTTAATCTATGTCTTTCGACGTTTCGTATGATTACATTATTTTTATTTTTCTATATTTATTTAAACTATAACTAAGAAAACAATTTTATTTACTGCAAAAACTTAGTATACGGACTTTCTTTTTTATAAAATCTTAAAAACTAAAACTTATAAACTATCTACTTATAAATAAATCTTAACCTACTTAACCTACTTAAAATATCTTATTGTATATATCATACAATTTTTATTTTTATTTTTTTTTCCTAGAAGTTGTTACCCATCCTAGTTCTTTTATATATTTTTTTTTATTTTTTTTTTATTTTTTACTTTTTTTTTTTATCTTATAACTACCTTAAACCTACCTAAGTCTATGTAAGCCGGCCATGACTAATTAATTAGGCTAGCCGACTTTGCTTCCGAGTGAAGCTATATTATACTAGAGGAATTCAACGAGACTGAGACTTCCTCTCCTCCCATAAGCCACCAAAATTGTTGGTGCTGCCGTGCAACATCCATTATGTCGCGACTCCCTACCACCCTACTGAACCGGAGACGCTCCGCACTGCCATGTGCGACGTCTCTGTCGTAGTTGAGTCGCCTGTCCGCAGCTGTTCGAGCAACGTGGAAGATTAGCGGCACCGCCAATCTGTCCTGGATCAGACCTTTCATATCTTGGTAGAGGAACGCTTCTGGAGGAACAAAGCCGTCAAAGCGAACTCTCTCATGATACATATAGTTAGGGTAGTAGCCCCGGAGATCAGGTTGTTCGATGAGGTCATTGCTCTTCCAATGTGCCTTCGAGTTAACTTAATGACGAAATTGTCCACTCTTATTAGGTTCGCCCTATTGTATAAGACCTCTTTAGGATAGAATTTTATGTACTCAGACTCTAGTGTTCTGTATAAGCGAAGACAAGTCATAAGACAAGCCCTCTCAAACACCCGAATCTTTTCCAATAAACTTGCTCTCACGTTGAACCACACGGGACATCCAAATACAAGCATAGGCCTGATAAGGGCCATGTGGCAGATAACCTTCACCCTCGCATCGAGTTGGCTGTTATAAAACAGTCTCTTTGTAAGGGCAAAGGCAACTTTGGTTCTGGCCAGAGCAACATCTATATGTTTGTTAAAATACATATATTGATCCAGCCAGATCCCAAGGTATCTGACTACATTTCGACAAGCAAGTGGCTGCCCGTGCTGCCCCACGATCGAGAACTTTCGCCAATTCTTTCTGGTATCCCTAGAGGCCCCAGACAAAGGCGTCCTAACCAAAATGGTTTCCGACTTCTGCTCAAAATTGATTTTCAACTTCCAGTCATCGCAATATCGTTTAATTTTATCGAAATCACGTTGCAAGAGTATATTAATAACCTCAATCTTTGGACCTGATCTGTACGCGATTAAGTCGTCTGCGTACGCTATGGCATGGCGAAGTGAACCTATCAGATCACTTGTGCAAATGTTGAATAGGATCGGCGAATTTACCGCACCTTGTTGCAGACCGTTTTTAATGTTAAATGTTCCAACAGAAGTCACATCGCCATTTTTCACGATGAACTGTCTACTGGAAAGCATATCAAAAAGAATATACAGCAATGGTTTACTAATGCCAAACCTGTCCAGCTTGAAAGAGATTCCCTCTAACCATACGGTATCGAAGGCTTTTTCCAAGTCAATCAGGCAGGCACCAGTGCACTGATTCTTGCCTTTGTTCCATTGGATATCAGAAACCAGTTTAGACGCAGCATGAATAACATCATGCCCCGCCTTGAAACCGAATTGATTATCCGGAACTATATGTTTGTTCTCAACCCATTTAGTCAGGACTCTCTTGATCACCTTCTCGAAAACCTTACTGATGTCTGGAAGGAGACTGATCGACCGGAGATTCGCCGGATTGGATGTGTCTTTATCCCTTTTGGGGATGGGGTGTACTACCGCTTTTTTCCAATGCGCTGGATAATGTGCATTATTCATTGCATTATTAAACAGGGTGATATAAATGTCCACCGCTTCTAGTGGGAGATGTCGAAGCACAATGCTCGGTATTTCATCGGTTCCCACTGATTTCTTACTTCTAAGCGATTCGAAGATTGTTTGGAGCTCTGCCGTTGAAATAAACGGTGGTAGTACCATCTCATTGGTGATGACATTATTTGCCATATTCTCGTCACTGAACTGGGTGAAACCCGAGCTCTCGAATCGCCAATTCACAATTTCATTTCGAAGGTAGAAATTGTGCACAAGGACTCGATTTTCCAGGTCGTGGTTCGAGCCAATGATGTCATTCGCCTTATATACTTCCTGGAAAGTCGCTCCTATAGCCTCAACCTTCTCCTGCGGATCCTCGATCACAAAGAAGTTGTCATCATCAACAGCCTCATTTGGATCTATGCCTGCTGCTGTAAGTATATTCTCGTTGTCCGTCGTTCGGGCGATTTTAAGACACGAAAGGTCGTTTTGATCTTTTCTCCGAAATATTTTATTTATTTGCGGAAACATATTCGGGTTGCTGGTGTTTACAGCTCGAATTTTGTTGTTCCAATACAAACTTACAGATGCTCTGTAATTTTCTTTTATTAATACTTGGAGGTTTTTGATCGACGACTCTAGCGTCATAATTTCCGGGTTATGTCTGCCAGTAAACTGTCTGTACAAGGGCTAACTACGGCAAACTAAACAACCTCATCACTATGGCCAATTTTACAACTTTAACTTTCTCTATGATAATCCTAACCTTACGGTTAACAATGCTCTTGCATCCTTTTACGAGTATACCAACATTTTCAAATGCCTCCCTCAATATATACCTTTTTTACCCAAAACGAATCCCTCATCGTCACCACATACCTGAGCTTTTTGAGAGCATTCTCTATGACATAATGCTTTTCTATTGTATATCCCTTGCTGCCCAAAACCGGCACGGATTTCTCAAAGGTAGATCTACGACCACCAACTTTACGGAATTCGTATCAAGCACTTTATGTGCACTGGAATCTGGAAATGAAGTTGACCTATATCAGCAAAGCCTTTAATAGAATTTCTCATGATGTAATCCTTCTGAAATTAAAGGGTCTTGGTTTCCAAATACACTTCGTAACATTGGTTCAATCCTATTTAAATGAACGACATTACTATGTTCTATTTCAGTCCACGGTTTCTGACCCAATTAAAGCCTCCTCTTGTGTCCCTTAAGGCAACCACCTTGGTCCCTTATTATTTATTCTGACCATTAATGATGTTGATTGCATCATTAAAAATTCATACATATCTGTTTACGCTGATGATATGAACATCTTTAGATATACGAGTATATCATCATCCTCAGACAGCCTACCACAGCAGGAAGATCTAGACAGATTTTATACTTGGTATCAGAAGAATATTTTTGAGCTTAACATCAATAGGTGTCAGGCTATAACTTATATCCGTGAGCGGCCTTCGACTTCACCTCGCTGCTATCTAATTTTTAATCTGTCTGTTCCCTTAGTGAATGAGTTGCGTCATTTAGGTGTTATCTGTAATAAGGAACTTAATTTCCGCTCTCACATTGATAATACAATAAAAAAATCGAACTCTGCCCTCGGCTTCTTCAAGCGCTGGTTTAAGGAGTTTTCTAATCCTTATGTTACCAAATCCCTTTACATAACCTTTGTCAGGCCTTTTCTTGAATATGCAGGCCAAGTTTAGTCACCCTACTACAGAACTCGCAGCCTCCGGATAGAAGCTGTTCAACGCAGGTTTCTGCGAGTTGCATTACGTGGAATTCCCTCGGATGATAGCTAAATTACCACCATATATTGATCGGCTGAAACTTATAAATTTACAACCCCTTTCTATCCGCCAAGAAGTTGCCGATATTCTCGTTAATAACCAGATCTTAGTTGGTAATATCGATTGTCCTTTTTTACTACAACTTATTTCTTTTAATACCAACCCACGCAAATTTGAGCCTGTGCCACTTTTCCGGCTCAATCTTCACAGAATGAATTACGGACACCTAGAGACAATGTCTAGAATGATTCCTGAAGTTAACGATATTCTGCCTTTCTTCGACTCCCATCTCAGCAAATTCTCCTTAAAGATATTCTAATTTTCACCTATGTCTCACCTTCTAACTTTCTTTAACTGCTCCCACCCTTTAGTTTTTATCTTTAGTTTTAAGTGGAATTGTTAGTTTTAAGAATATTATTGCAAATAAGGGGGTTGACCCTCGCCACAAATCAAAACCAAATCCAAGTCTGTTACTGCGCCCCCATTTTGAAGGTTGTCTGTGTATAATCTTCGTGCAGGAACTATGGGTGTGGAATAAACGCGTCTGCTGTTTTGGATGTTTAAAAAATTACATATGACTCTACGACGAGCAATCAGAAAAATCAAGGACTTATCTTTTGCTACCGAATTCACTCTCACCATGTAAACTTGGTCCAATTTTGCAACCACGATTTAGTTGCAGCAGATATAAGGTACGAAAAGAATTGGAAGTGTAACAACTACGTCGTTGCTTCAGCTTATTTTGCTTTAATTCGGTACTACACACAACACTGAAGGCACCCGGACTCACTAAATACTGTGATTCCAGTAAGATTGAATTGCGATGCTAGTACTCATGGTACCTTATGGGGCAATGGAAATTCAACGTGGCATTGACATTGTTATCAACAATGTCGGCTACCAGCCAGTATAAGTCAGTAAGTAAGAAAGAAAGAAACGCTACCCAACAGGTATACTTAGTAAAGTACTTTTGTAGGTTTACGAGTATATGTCAGATCATTCTGCTGCTTAAGTATCAGATCATTATATTTATATATTAATGCTTCTCCTCTACGGAGAACAAAAGCTGGATTAAGCAGCTGTTCAGATCTTGAGTGTTTTGGACTTGTATGTCCAGTTAGAAAACAATAGTGCGTTCCATGGTAAAACGCAGATTTGTACCGACTATATAAGGCAACAAAAAAAAACTTCCAACAAGTTACTCAGAACTAATTTGGAGGAATATTAGAAACTTTACAGAACGAAGCAAAACGAATACTCGTATAAAAAACTAGTTCCTATTTAAGACTTTTACGGTAATCGGAACCCTCGGTGAGGCATACCGGCAAACTGCAATGTCTCAAAGGCAGTAAACATTTTTGCTCGATTGTCAAAAACGTTAGAAATTCTGCCTCATCCTCCATCCCAAAGCTCATTTATAATGAGATTTCAGCTGCCACCGGTTTGGACAAGGCCAATCTGCGTACAGCATATTTTACGGCCAGCTCAACGCTCCCAGATTGTATTTTGTTTCCGCCTACACTTGAGTGCGTCGAATCTTCAATGGGACGAACCCACTTTCGCACTCGTGTGTAGTAAGAATACTTAAAGATCTTAATATACACAAATTCGCTAGTCCAGATAGTATATCTCACCTTGTTCTGAAGAGGTGTTCTCCCTCGCTGACCAAACCACTGCGCAGGCTTTTTTTTCCTTTTCTTCAATCCTACTCTTTAGGACATTTTCCGTGCATATGGAAAACAGCATTTGTAAAGTCCGTCCCTAGAAAACACGAGTCTTCTTCTCCTTCCTATAGACCCATTGCACTTAAGTCCATTCTTTCCAAACTCATGGAAACGCTGATAAACCGTCAGTCCATGAAATATCTCGAAACGCTAAAAATACTGAATAACCGGCAGCACCGAAAGGTGGAACCAAAGCGTACATCAATCTGGTGAAAGCAAGATAGTTGTACTTGATTTTTCTAAGGCATTTCACAGAGTTTGATATCAGGCTCTTTTGTCGAAAATGCGTTCTTTTGGGATCGACGTATTAGGTACTCGTATTACCTTTCAGAACGTTCAATTCAAGTTGTCTTGGATGGTTTTAAGCTTGACATTCATAACATAAATGCTGGTGTGCCCCAGGACTCCGTTCTGTCTCCCACACTCTTTTTAATTTACTTGTCTCCTGCTTTTAATCCAATATATTCTTTTGTTGATGACTATACTCTCTGCTTTTTATATGGTATTCGTTCCCGGACTCACGTACCTGCTCTTTGGCTGTAGAACGAAGTTCCCCAATTGGGGAACTACCAACAGAGTGAAACTTAATGCTTCCAAAATACAATGATATCTGTTATCCGTAAATGCCACTTGCATCGTCGAAACCGATAAGCTTTCCATTCTCGGTGTGTCAGTGTCGATTTCTGTTGGTATGACACATATTCGATGTCATCAAAAATGCTGCGAAATATCTAGGTTTCCTCAAGCGCTGTTAGAAATATTTCACCCCCGTGATATAAGGCATTCATCCGCCCAAAATTTGGGTATAATGCCCATATCTGATCAGATGCTCCAAAAAAATGTCAGTCGTCCACAGACCACGTTTGTGTATAGACCTGTTTCGACTTTCCCTCGGTGAACCAATAGATTATAATAGTAAATCAACGTACGAGTTTTCATAGCCACAGTTGGCGTAGTGCGGAAGTGCACGGGTACGTTCATAGATCTCCGTGGAGAACAAACGTGTCGGCTTCTAGTTAAAAGCGAAATTAATAAAAATTAACCAGAAACGTTTTGGCCAAGTGCTTCGATGGCCCAGTGGTAGTGGTGTCTGCCGATAAAGCAGAGGTCGTGGGTTCGATCCCCGAAACATATCGCACTTTTTATTTACATTTTTAAAAGTAAAAAAATACACTAAATAAGTGAACAGTCAGACAATGAGTGAAAGTGAGCGGTCCGCTATTCAAATAGCCGGACCAGCAAATGACTTGTTGTCATCAGATGACCAGGCCGTTATGTCGGCCCATTCTCATTCTGGGAAACCAGAAACTAGCGCTAAGAGGAGGAGGAAGCTGAGGCCTACTCCTAATCTTGTAAAACGCCCTTCGCTTTCAGCGTCTACTGAAAAGCTGCCAGGTAGAGTGAGGGAAGAGGCGCCAACAACATCGTCAAGGGCAGCAGCACGACAACAATATAGAAAAGAAATTGACAAAGACGATTTCCCATATGTATTTGACGGTGGAGAAGGACACCATATGGGAGGTGATAACATTTTCGCATCGTTAGCCGCCTCAGAGTCAGACGACGAAGAGGCAGAGATGCAAGTAATGTATAGCAGTATCAAAGAGCTGCAACTACAAGTACTGGCTATTAAAGCCAAGCAAGTTGCGAGGAGACAGATGGAGCAGCAACTCCAGGACTCACAAATAAGCGAGTCTATACCGCAAAAAAATACACAGAAAACTGCGATACAACAACAAAACATACAAAAGCAGCCACAATAACAAAACTCACAACAGCAGCAGCAGCAACATCAAAAGCAGCAGCAGAAGCATAAACAACAGCTACAACGAAAACAACAACAACAACAACCACAGAAATCAACTAAACAACGGGTACCTCCAATCAACACCTTCAAGATGGTGTTGAAAGATACGATAGAATTATGTAAGTCGGCCATAGGCAATAATTTTTTTGTTAAAAGACTTAGTTTAGATAGGCACGCGATCCACTGCAATACAGTGCAGTGTTATCACAAAATTAAAAACCTGTTAAAGGATTCGACGACGGAGTTCTTTTCCTTCACACCGAAAAGTGAAAAGCCAAACGGGAGAAGCGGAAACTACCGTTCTTCCTGGTTCAGCTAAGTCCCAACAGCAAACTGGATGGTCTAAGGAGCATCAAAGTTCTAGACTACCAGGTTGTACACAGGGAAAAATTAAAGAGGAGCGAAAACATTTTACAATGTGTTCGCTGCCAAAGAATCGGGCACGCCGCGTCGAACTGCGAAATGCAGCCTCGATGCATGAAGTGTGGAAAGAATCACAAATCCGAGGAATGCGCCCTAGGTAAGGACGGAGCGTCAGAAAAAAGCCAACTCTCTTGTGCGTTATGTAGGAACACGGGACACACCGCAAATTATCGGGGTTGTCCCAAATTCCAATACATCAAAAGAGTAAATCTGGCTCGGCAGCAGAAAGTGGAAATTAAACGTCCACTCGTGCAGACACAAACACCAGCCGTTACTCCCCATGTTACCTACGCCCAAATGGCGGCAGGTAGGGAAATACGGTACAACAACCAAAGGTAGCTTCTCAGGCCCCAGCGCATAGAGCACCGGAACCTGTACCTGACATGCTGGCTATCTTGCTCTCTATTCAGGGGCAGATGACTCAGCGTCAGCGTCAAATACAGGAACAGGCTAAGCGAGTAGATCAAATATACGCGCTGCTGCCGGGTCTAACGAACCTCCAGTCGTAATGGGTACGAACATGGTGGAGCAAACCCTGAAGGTCCTTGCAGTGAATATTAATTCACTGATTAGGTTCGAACGAAGAGCCGCACTATTTAAGTTGCTTAAAGACCAAGCCCCTGATGTGCTCTTGGTTAGCGAAACTAAGCTCACCAAAAGACACAAAATGAGGCACAAAAGATATAAAATAGTACGGAGAAACCGAGCCAACTCCATTCAGGGAGGAGGCGTTGCGATTTTTGTACGAAAATTTATACGTTTTAAAAGAGTATACAGTCGTGTAGTACGTAGGTTCCAGGTGCTGGAAGCATGCATCGTGTATATCCCCCTCCGTCAGTTCAGTTTCAGTTTAAATGCATTTTTATTTAACTAATTAATATACTCTTACATGCTAGACAAAAAAATGCTTAAAACTTAACTTAAATAACTTACAAATAAACTTATTCTAACTTACTGGCCCCATGCGGGTGCTCTAAGCTAAACCTAACACTTAAACTAGGTTTTTCGACGAATCTTACAGTCTAATTTTATCTTCATTTTAACATTACTTAATACTAGAAGTAAGAAAACAAATTTTAAGCAAAAACTTAGTAAATGGACTGTTTTTTTTATATTATAAAAACTTAAAACTAAAAACTTATAGACTACCTAAAAATAAATCTTAATCTACCTAACCTACTTACATCTAATACATTCACATACATACATGTACATATATATCCATAATACCTATATACTTAATATATAAGTATATGCATATATATATATTTTGTTTTTTTTTTCTTAATTTTTTATTTTTATTTATTTTTTTTTGTGTTTTTATATATTTTTTTTTCTTAAAACTAACTTAATCCTACCTAAAACTATGTAAGCCGGCCAAGGCTAATAAAATAGAAAGACGACCGACTTTGCTTCCTATGAAGCTACCTAGTACTGGAGGAATTGGACGACGAAACTTCCCCTCCCTCAACCAGCCACCAAAATTGTTGGCGCTGCCGAGCGACATCCCTCATGTCGCGACTCCCTACCGCCCCACTGAACCGGAGACGCTCCGCACTGCCATGTGCGACGTCTCTGTCGTAGTTGAGTCGCCTGTCCGCAGCTGTTCGAGCGACGTGGAAGATTAGCGGAACCGCCAATCTGTCCTGGACCAGACCTTTACTATCTGGATGGAGGAACGCTTCTGAAGGAATAAAGCCGTCAAAGCGAACTCTCTCGTGATACATATAATTGGGGTTGAAAGCCCCGGAGATCAGGTTGTTCGATGAGGTCATTGCTCTTCCAATGTGCCTTCGAGTTAACTTAATGACGAAGTTGTCCACTCTTATTAGGTTCGCCCTATTGTATTTATAAAACCTCATTAGGATAGAATTTTATATACTCAGACTCTGGTGTTCTTAATAAGCGAAGGCAAGTCCTAAGGCAAGCCCTCTCAAATACCCGAATCTTTTCCAATAAACTTGCTCTTACGTTGAACCACACGGGACATCCAAATACAAGCATGGGCCTGATAAGGGCCATGTGGCAGATAACCTTGACCCTCGCATCGAGTTGGCTGTTATAAAACAGACTCTTTGTAAGGGCAAAAGCACCTTTTGCTCCGGCCAGAGCAACATCTATATATTTGTTAAAATACAGATATTGATCTATCCAGATCCCAAGGTATCTGACTACATTTCGACAAGCAAGTGGTTGTCGCACGATCGAGAACTGTCGCCAATTCTTTCTGGTATCCCTAAAGGCCCCAGACAAAGGCGTCCTGCACAAAATGGTTTCCGACTTCTGAAAATTGATCTTCATCTTCCATACCGCTTAATTTTATCGAAGTCACGTTGCAAGAGTATATTAATAACCTCGATCTTTGGACCTGACCTGTACGCGATTAAGTCGTCTGTGTACGCTATGGCATGGTGAAGTGAACGTATCAGATCACTCGTGTAAATGTTGAACAGGATCGGCGAATTTACAGCACCTTGTTGCAGACCGTTTTTAATGTTAAATGTTCCAGCAGAAGTCACATCGCCATTCTTCACGATGAACTGTCTACTGGAGAGCATATCAAAAAGAATATACAGCAGTGGTTTAGCCCAACCTCTCCAGCTTGGAAAAGAGTCCCTCTATGGTTAGAGGGCTTTTTCCAAGTCAATCAGGCAGGCACCAGTGCACTGATTCTTGCCTTTGTTCCTTTGGATATCAGAAACCAGTTTAGACGCAGCATGAATAACATCATGCCCCTTCTTGAAACTGAATTGATTATCCGGAACTATATATATGTCCCCGACCCACTTAGTCAGGACTCTATTGATCACCTTCTCGAAAACCTTACTGATGGTTGGAAGGAGACTGATCGACCGGAAATTCGCCGGATTGGATGTGTCTTTATCCCTTTTGGGGATGGGGTGTACCACCGCTGTTTTCCAATGCGCTGGATAATGTGCATTATTCATTGCATTATTAAACAGGGTAGTATAAATGTCCACCGCTTCTATTGGGAGATATCGAAGCACAATGTTCGGTATCTCATCGGTTCCCACTGATTTCTTACCACTAAGCGATTCGAAGATCGTTTGGAGCTCTGCCTTCGATGTGTCTTTACCATTACCATTTTATTGGTGATGACATTATTTGCCATGTTCTCGTCATTGAACTAGGTGAAACCCGAGCTCTCGAATCGCCAATTCACTATTTCATTTCGAAGGTAGAAATTGTGCACAAGGACTCGATTTTCCAGGTCGTGGTACGGGCCAATGATGTCATTCGGCTTATATACTTCCTGGAAAGTCGTTCCTATAGCCTCTGCCTTCTCCTGCGGATCCTCGATCAAAAAGAAGTTGTCATCATCAACAGCCGCATTTGGATCGATGCCTGCTGCTATAAGTATGGTATCTTTGTCCGTCGTTCGGGCGATTTTAAGACACGAAAGGTCGTTTTGATCTTTTCTCCGAAATATTCTATGTATTTGCGGAAACATATTCTCGTTGCTGGTGTTTACAGCCCGAATTTTGTTGTTCCAATACAAACTTACAGATGCTCTGTAATTTTCTTTTATTAATACTTGGAGGTTTTTGATCGACGACTTAAGCGTCATAATCTCCGAGTTATGTCTATCAGTAAACTGTCTGTACAAGGTTTTTAGCCTTGACAGCAGTCTACTTTTATGTCGGTGCAGTGCGTCAATGGTTTCGTTGCGGAATAAGTCTTCGTTGTCAGTGTGTTGATAACAAGGTATCGTTTTGTCCATTGTTCGTTTAATTGTCTCGTCCATTAGTTTTAGATACCTGTCAATCTCCTCGTTTGACAGATTTCTATTGAACGGTGGGTAGAGCAAATTCGAGGAGAGTGCTCTCGTCATTGTTCTGGAGAAGTTTGTCTAACGCACTCTACTATAATTGTAGGCATTTCTTTGAACAAACTCGTCCAATTCCGCGTCTTCGTTCGGAACCGTTATTTCGGTACTGAGTCCGCAATGGTCACTGTCATACACAAAAGTGCGTAGACAGTTTACGGTTTGTTGGGTTTGTGCATGTCAGGTGTATTCATGTGTCGAACAGCAGAAGATCCAAATAGGACCCAAGTCTAGGAAACAAGGGACTGTCCGTCGCCTTAAGGCCGAGTCGATAAATCACACTGTGTTGACCCCACCAATTAAATAGTAGGTTCCCTCTAGTATTTGGTATATTATTTCTCCAATCAGTATTTTTGGCATTGAAATCTCTTCCGATAATAAAATAGGTGTCTTCCAATTCCAGCCTCAGAAATCGAAAAAGTGTATCGAGCTCTGATATAAATAAAGTGGATTGAGTAGCATTAGGCGCATAGACAGATACCGTGGACAAACGCTTTCCACTACGGAGAGGGATATACACGATGCGTGCTTCCAGCACCTGGAACCTACGTACTATACGATTGTACACTATTTTCAAACGTATTCCTTGTCTTACAAAGATCGCTACGCCTCCTATTTGAATGGAGTTGTGTCGGTTTCTCCCTATATTTTATATCTTCTGTGCCTCATTTTGTGTCTTTTGGTAAGCTTAGTTTCGGTAACCAATAGCACATCAGGGGCTTGCTCTTTAAGCAACTTAAATAGTGTGGCTCGTCGTTCGAACCTAATCAGTGGATTCACATTCACAGCAAGGGCCTTCAGAGTCTGTTCCGCCACGTACGTACCCATTACGGCAAAAGGTGCGTTAGGCCCGGCAACTGCGCGTATACTTCATCCACCCGCGCGGTCTGTTCAGTTATATGATGTTGTAGCTGAGCCATCTGCCCTGGATGCATGTCAGGTACTGGTTCCGGTGCTCTGGGCGCTGGGGCCTGAGAAGCAACCTTCGCTTGCTGTACCGTATTTTACCTACCTGCCGCCATTTGAGCGTAGCTAACATGGGGAATAACGGCTGGTGTTTGCAAATGCACGGGTGGACGCTTAACTTCCACTTTCTGCTGCCGAGCCAGATTTATTCTTTTGATGTACTGGAATTTGGGACAACCCCTATAATTTGCGGTGTGTCGCGTGTTCCTACATAAAGCACAAGAGAGTTGGCTTTCTTCAGACGCTCCGTCCTTACCCAGTGCGCATTCCTCGGACTTGTAGTTCTTTCCGCACTTCACGCATCGAGGCTGCTTTTCGCAGTTCGACGCGGCGTGCCCGAACCTTTAGCATCGAATACATTGTAAAATGTTTTCGCTCCTCTTTAATTTCTCCCAGTGTACAACCTGGTAGTCTAGGACTTTAATGCTCCTTAGACCATCCACATTGCTGGTGGGGGTTAGCTAGACCAGGACAATCGGCAGTTGCCGCTTCTCCCTTTTGGCTCTAGCTGTGGTGAAAGGCTCGACCACACGAATTGGTGCCCTTCGCACTTCTTCTCTTTAAGCAGTGCAAGGCCTCTGGATCAGTCGACGGCTCTAATCCCATCAGCAGCATTGTCTGCAGCTTGTCCCCTTTCGGTGTGTGTTACGGTGGATCGCCTGCCTCTCTACTGATAATCTTTTTATAAAAAAGTTGTTGCCTATGGCGGACTTACACAGTTCGATTGAACTCCAATTTGGACGTGTTGATTGGTGGCACTTTCTGCTTTGTGGATTTCTGTTCTTGTTGTTCCTGCTTCTATTGCTTTTGCTGATGTTGTTGTTGGTGGTGTTGTAGTTGCTGCTGCTGCTGTTGCGGCTTTTGCTGATGTTGTTGTTGGTGCTGTTGTTGTTGCTGCGATTTCTTTTTTTATTTTTTTTTATGTTTTTGCTGTGTTTGAACATCTGTTTTTTTAGTTCTTGTACAGGTTTCTGTATTTTTTGTTTTTGCAGTGATTGTTTCTGTTGCTGTTGTTGTTGTGGGACCTCCACGTTTAAGTTTTGTTATTGCTGAGGTCTCTGGAGTATTTGATGCTTCACCATCTCCCTCCTTGCTACTTGTTTTGCTCTTATAGCAAGCAATTTTTGTTATAACTCCATAATGCTACTGGTTAGAGCTTCGATCTCGTCCTCGTCGTCACCTGACTCAGATGCAGCGTTGTTGTTTTTGTTGTTGTTGCTGTTGGTTTTAAGTGGTGGACTGACTTAACGGGTTGATCGTCATATAGCATCATGCCATCTGCTGATCCCGCTATTGGGATAGCGGACCGCTTACTTCCACTTATGGAACTTTTTTTTTTTTTTACTTATCACTCTGTATTCTACTTGTCTATTTATAAAAATGAAATAAAAAAAATAAACTTCTGCAGAGTCTTGGAAGCGAACACATAACCTCGAGATTTGTTGTTCGAGTCTTTATCACCTCGGCTAGCGAACACTTGGAAAAGCTACTGCCTATAGTTATTATTTTGCCGCACTTTTAAAGCCGAAACAAAAAACACGTATGATCTCCGTGGAGGTCTATGAACCCCTGGTTGGAACCGATGCTTTCAATGTGGCGAGTCAAAACTTGTTCTCTTCAAATTAGACCATCTTTATCTTCCCCTGCTTTTTATTTTCTCATATGTATGACATCAAAAATTGTATTATCCTCACACAAACTACCTTCCACTCCAACTTCCGCAAAACAAATCACACTAAATTTAAAAATCTTCTCATCCGAATGCAATCTGTCCTTATTTCTGACCCCCAACAATTCTTTCTTTTTAGTAATATGAATAAATCTCAAATTGTCCAATATTTCATCGTCAGGTCCTACAACCAGCGCCAATTCTTTTACTAATTTCTTTAGTGAATTTTTTTCCAACCAGTCTGAAAACACGGATCCCGAATACTCCCCTACTTGAGTAATTGCACTCAGAAATCTCTAATGTCTATTGAAATATCACCAGCACAGCTATTAGAAAAGGTTAACAAACTTAAGTATGATTTTTCTCATGGTCCCGATAGTCTGCGCGCAATTTTTCTGATAAAGATGTGCTAGTAGTCTTATTCAACCCATTCAACTACAAGCTGTAGCTTTGATCACTTCAATGCAGGATTCGGACGTTATCTATGGTAATGAATTCAATTTCCGCACCCCCCACATTGATTATATAATTAGCAGTTAACTCCACACTTGGTTTTGTTAATGAGTTCTCTGACCTTTACGTCACAAAATCCCTGCACATCACCTTTGTTAGGCAACTTCTCGAATATGCCAATTAGGTATGATCCCCTTACTATGAAAGCCATATCGAATCTGTCCAAAGCAGCTTCCTACAATTCGCGCTGTGCAGGCTCCCATGGGCTAATTACAACGTTTTTCCGCCCTATTATTTAAATTACTGGGTCCACTAAATCTGGAAAAACGTAGTGAATCCGCCGATATTCTCTTTGTATAATACACCAACTCTTAACCACCGAAAGGAATTTGGTTTTAACGAAACAATATCTCGTATGCTACGTGAAGCTAATAGAACTTCCCCTGTGTTCGATTTCCATTGCAGCAGAAGTAGCCTCAATTATCATCTCTCCCGATCCTGATCTTCCCCTTTAGTTTTAGTTTAAGATCAGTTCTTACTAAGCTCAATAAAGTCGTCCGGGGCTGATCCGGGGCTCTATATAAAATTAAGCTGACATATAAAATTAAGCTAGTCATGAGAGGGTTTAGTAAGCCCTAAGTGCAGCTTGGCTGTCACTACATATGGAGATGATTTGCCTCCTTCACAATCTGGTTCGTTGCCATCAGAATTGCGTATATTTCTGCTTCATATACAGACGTAAGTTTTATTAACGAGGAGTGGAATCTGAATTTATCGTTCAGAAAGTCACAAGCGCAGTGTTGAAGCATAACAACAGATGACATCAAATAAAACTATTTACAAGAAAACAGATGACATCAAAGGTAGCACGAGCCTATCATCAGGCGATCGTTGGTGGGGGGAGGCTAGAAGCTACGCTGAAAAAAGAAGAGTTATTAGTGATCTACGAACAGCTAATGGACATTTACCTGGAATACAAAGCGGAGTTGATGGATGCATTGGAACAATGCAAGAAATCATCCACAGCAGCAGCATCGTCTACAAGTACGTTAGCTACAACGACAAACAGCTCAGGCAATGAATTGCGGCTTCCGAAGATCGACATACCGAAGTTTGCAGGCTCATATACGACTTGGCGATCATTCCATGATCTCTTTAAATCATTGGTGCATAACAACAAAGCCTTAAGCAACATCGAGAAGCTGCACTATCTGAAGTCTTCATTGAGAGGTGAAGCTGAACGTTTGCTCCAACATCTTCAGCTTGACTCCGACAACAACGAAAAGGCCTGGGAGCTGCTGACGTCACGTTACGACCACAAGCGTGTGCTAGTGAATGCACAGCTGAAGTTGCTTTTCGGTCAACCGACGTTGGTGAAGGAATCTGCAGATGGCCTGAAGGAGCTGTTGGACACCTCGCAGAAATGCATCCATGCCCTGGGGAATTTGGAATTACCGGTGGAGAAGTGGGACACAATTGTCATTTTTGTCCTGCTGCAAAAACTTCCGTGCTCACTTCAACAGCTATGGGAGGAGAAACTGGGCAGCACAAAGGAGCTTCCTACGTACGAGGAATTTACCGAATTCCTTGAGACGCGATTACGGACGTTGGAGGTAGTGGAGCAGCAAAAAGGAGGTTCTTCCTCCTACTCACTTGTTTATTTTTCTACTTCCAGACTACAGTGGGTTGCCAAATTATTAGGGACAGTAACGAAAAATTGTATTTCTGATGCATTTGATTCAAGTTCAGTGAAAAGACACAGTTTTTTTTATGAAATAAAAATGTGTTTGACAATGTATTATAATAGAATAATAATAATTATAAAATTAAATAAAAGAATTCAATATTTTGTTAAAAAAAACTAAACAGAAGAGAACACTACTTAAACTAATCAATATTTGGTAACATTCCCTTTTGACGCAATGAGTGCCTTAATACGCTTGGGCAAACTTTCTATACACCGCTGAGCACTTTCTTGTATTTTGGGATTGTGATGCCAAACATTTTCCAGTTTTTCTATAAGTTTTTCCTTGTTGGTTATCACATCTTTGGCTATTTCCCCCTTGGTAATCTCCCATAGATTCTCAATGGGGTTCATGTCTGGAGAATTGCTAGGCCAAGGTAAAACTGGGATCTTGTTTTCATCCAAAAACTTGGTTACGCTTTTCGCTTTATGACATGGTGCTGAATCATGCATAAATATGAAATCTTGACCATTCGGAAACCATTCTCTTAACGTTGGTAGCAAATGAGTTTTTAAGACTTCCCTATATTGGTCTTGCTTCATAGTTCCCTGAACAATGTAGAGGCGGCCAACACCTTTTCCGCTGACTACCGACCACACCATTACTTTGGCGGGATGTTTGACCCTCTCCAGGATGCAATCTGGGTGGTACTTCTCACCTGGGCGTCGCCTAACAAAACTGCTTTTGTCGGCTAAAATTTCAAATGTGGATTCATCTGAAAAACAAACCTAAAAACAAGGAACAACGTGTAATAGTATTACAAGATATTCTTTATAAGTTTGTTTAAAACAGCAAAAAGAAGCCAGCTGACCTTACTCCAGTCTTCAACCGTCATCTCGCGGTGTTCGCGAGCCCAGGCAAGCCGTTTATTTTTCATTGCATCGGTCAACCGAGGTTTTTTGACAGGACGATGACCTGTCAAGCCTTCCTCTGCCAGTCTCCGCTGCACAGTTCTCATAGAAGCTCGTATATGGGAGTCATGAACTAATTGAGTTAACAACCTTACACTTTTTTTGCGATTTTGTAGACAGATATCACGAATTTTCCTATCGGTACGTGGAGTTGTCATTCGTTTTCTCCCACAATTACCCTTTCTTTTAGCAGAAATCGGCTGGTTTATATCCACGCATTTTTTAATTCTATTCACTACGGACTTAGAAACACCAGTAATTTCCGCTATTGTCCTTTGCGAGTGAACTGTATGCTGGAGAAGGGTTTTAATTTCAGTTGTTTTTTTAGGAGACAAATCGCAGCCTTTACCCATACTAGAAGACATAAAATGTTAAAAAAAAAAATTGTTTTTACAAATATTTTATTAATAATTGTATTTCTAATAAAAGAATAGTAATACTTACATTTTAACTGTATTTTATATCACAAATATACAAATTTCCTTTCCCTGTCCCTGTTTAACGTCTGCACTGCTTACAGCTCTCACGATGTTTAAAAATTTGTAAAAACCAAACATTACTCTCTAGTCACAAAATTCGTTTAAAATTACAGTTATAAAAACACAACGAACGCATATAACAAATCCCGTTACACTACACTGCAATAAACTGAAGCAAAACGCGCCCAAAGTAAGAAAATGAACAAAAATGTTACTGTCCCTAATAATTTGGCAACCCACTGTAATTGATCTTGGGGATCTGCTAATTGCTGTCATGCCGGCAGCTAATTTCTCCAGATGCTGAGATGGTTCCTGTTGCAGTTTGTTGCGGATCAATTACAGGTGTATTTTTGTATATATTGTTTTCTTGTATTTTGTATAATTTCGCGGCGCGACAAATTTACAATAATGTGTACATGGAGCGCGGCTTTTATATTAAATTTTATTTATATTATTGGCAGAACTATATATGTGTATATATGTATGAGTATATGTATATAAGAACTTTTGTTAAGATTTTCAAAAAAAGCCTTCACTTTTAAACCACTTATTTATTCGTAGAATAGTAAATTTATTTCATAAACAGGTTGGTTCAACCAAATGTATCAAATATTTTGCATTCGTAGAAATGCCACTTTATTTAAAAATTTAATGTAAAACACAAATGATTCAAATACACAGGCTCGATAGGACCAAATGCTTCTTTGCTTGTTGTTGTCCTATTTGACATTTATAGTGTAGACTTTTGTGGATTGTGTTTGTGATATGTTTGTTTAATATCATCTGTTTTCTTGTAAATAGTTTTATTTGATGTCATCTGTTTTTATACTTCAACGCGCAGCATTCTACATCTATTCTGGAGCCATCCTGAAAATCCGCTTAAATTCTTTCCCTGGCTGAAATTTTGGCAATAACCACTCCTGGGCACAGAGAAAGTTAATTTCGAATTTTTTTAGCAACAGAGTCAAATGACAAAAAAACTGCAGTCCATTTTGTACCAAAGACTAGTTCTACCTAAACAAAAGATGGCATATCAAGGGGATGTATATTCATCAGTGCGTCTAGAGCAGAGTCAGGCATGCTAAGGAAACTTTCCACGCAGCTGAGACACGCCGTTCCTTGGAGTCTCGTCAAAGCAGCAATGACGTTTTCCAGCGAAGCTTGTTTCACCAGACAACCGACGCATAAGATGTAATTGGTGTTAACATAGCTGTGTAGGTTCAGAGGGCTCTCTTCGGTAACCAGCCCCATGTCTTGCCTCCCGTACACTGCCAGTAGGCCGACGACATCCAAAAACTCGATGTGGCATGTTGAATTCAAATTATTTTACTATCCAGGATGTTTATCATTCGTCGGAGAAATGGAAGGTGAAGCATTTAAGCACTAGATGAGTCAGTCCAGTCAGTTTTCTCCTTCTTGTAAAGCGAAAAACATCAGTTTTGAGAAGAGAACTGAGCAATGACATCAGAACTAGGACGTAAAGTAGTAAGTCGACCAACATGCACCATAGAAGTGGAGGCAGGACACCGCAGTGAAGGGGTATAATACTACTGGCTATTTCTATGGAGCACTGGTGGTGATAATAGTGATAAAACAAAGTGAGACAGGAGATAGTACAAGGACGTCGGTGTTCGAGAGAGTCAATCGACTGAATGATAACCTTGATAGTATCACATTTGAGTTTTATTGCACGATTTTGAATCCTATTTTGCAAGTGCAGACATTTTTTTGGAGCTCGTTTCGTTTTCGTTTTTAATGCATTTTATTTTATTCATCTTAAATTTACTGAACTTACATGCTAACAGAAAAAATGCTTAAATGCTAGCTTATTATAACTTAATTAACTTATTCTAACTTACTGGCCCAAAAAACGGGCGCTGTAAGCTAAACTATAATATATTTTTATTTGATGTCTTTCGACGTCTAATTTGCAATTTTCAATCTTAATTACTGTTGATTAACATCTATTATAGTTAAACTAAGAAAAAATTAATTGTTTAAGAAAAAACTTAGTAACTGAGCATTTTTTTGTATTTAAATAAAACTTATGCTAGAGGTATAAATACTTAAACTACTTAAACTAACTATTTTTGCTAACTTATACTAAACCTTAAACTACTTAGTCTAAATATACAATCTAATATTTTTTATCGCGTTCTGAAACCGCCCTGCTAAACCTGAGACGTTCAGTACTGCCGTGTGCGACGTCTCTATTGTAGTTGAGTCGCCCTCACCCACAGCACGAGCTACGTGGAAAATTAGCGGCACCGCAAACTTATCCTGGATCAGCCCTTTCATGTCTAAATAGAGGAACGCTTCAGGGGGCACGAAGCCTTTCAAGCGCACACTCTCATCGAGTTGGCTGCTATAAAACAGTCTCCTTGTAAGGGCAAAAGCACCTTTGGCCCTGGCCAGAGCAGCATCTACATTCTTGTTAAAATATAGATATTGGTCTCGCCAGATCCCAAGGTATCTGACTACATTTCGATAAGCAAGTGGCTGGCCGTGTTGTCCAATGATCGGGAATTTTCGCCAATTCTTTCTGGTGTCCCTAGAGGCACCAGACAACGGCGTTCTAAAAAGAATGATTTCAGACTTCTGGAAGTTTTTTTTCAACTTCCAGTCATCGCAAAATCGTCTAATTTGCTCGAAGTCACGTTGCAAAAGCATGTTAATGACCTCAACCTTTGGACCTGTTCTGTACGCTATCAAGTCATCTGCATACGCTATGCTATGGGGAAGTGAACCTATTAAATCGCTTGTATAAATGTTAAATAGGATCGGCGAATTGACCGCGCCTTGTTGAAGACTATTTTCAATTTGAAATATTCCAACAGAAGTCACATCACCAATCTTCACGATGAATTGTCTGTTGGTTAGCATATTATAAGGAATGTACAAGAGTGGTTTGGGTTCAGTAAACCAGCCTAGTCAGCTTATAGAAAAGACCCTCTAACCATACGGTGTCGAAGGCCCTCTCTAAGTCAACAAAGCAGATCCCAGTACACTGGTTTTTGCTTTTATTCCATTGGATATAAGACACCAGCTTAGACGCGACATGTATGACATCATGCCCCGCCTTGAAACCGAATTGATTGTCCGGAACTATATGCTTGTACTCAACCCACTTAGTCAGGACTCTATTGATTACCTTTTCGAACACCTTACTGATATTCGGAAGGAGACTTATCGACCGGAGATTCGCCGGATTGGATGTATCTTTACCTCTTTTAGGGATGGGATAAACCACCGCAGTTTTCCAATGCTCTGGATAATGTACATTATTCAATGCATTGTTAAACAGGGTTGTGTAAATGTCTACCGCTTCTAGAGGGAGATGTCGAAGCACAATGTTCGATATTCCATCGATATTCCATCGATTCCCACTGAAGATCTCGTGGAGTTCTTCCTTTGAAATGAACGGGTGTAGGTCCGCTTCATTGCCGATGACATTATTTGCCATATTCTCGTCACTGAACTGGGTGAAACCCGAGCTCTCGAATCGCCAGTTCTGTAAGTCATTTCGCAGGTAGAAATTGTGTAGAAGGACTCGATTCTCCAGATCGTGACTGGAACCAATGACGTCATTCGTTCTATACACTTCCTGAAAAGTCGCTCCTATAGCCTCAACCTTCTCCTGAGGATCCTCGATCACAAAGAAATTATCATCATCTGCGGCTTCATTTGGATCTATGCCTGCAGTAGTCAGTATTCGTTCGTTGTCCGTAGTTCTAGGAATTTTATGACACTGTACGTCGTTTTGATTTTTTCTCCTAAATATTTTGTTTATTTGCGGGAACATACTCGGGTTGATCGAATTTACAGCCCGAATTCTGTTGTTCCAGTACAAACTTACAGATGCTCTGTAATTCTCTCTCAACAATATTTGGAGGTTTTTAATTGACGACTTCAGTGACGACCTCCACGTTCTGTCTGTCAGTAAACCGCCTGTACAAGGTTTTGAGTCTTGATAGCAGGCTACTTTTGTGTCGATGCAGTGCGTCGATGGTAGCATTGCGGAATAGGTTTTCGTTGGGTGTGTGTTCATACCGTGGTATTGTAATGTCGTTCGTTTGTTTAATTATTTGGTTCATTTGTTTTAGGTACCTGTCCAGCTCCTCGTTAGACAGATTTCTATTGAACGGTGGGTAGAGCGAATTCGAAGCTAGTGCTCTTGTTAAGGTTCTGGAGAAGCGTGTCCAGCGAGTCTTACTGTAATTGTAAGAAAACTTAGGAACAAGCTCCTCCAACTCCGCAATTTCATCGTGAAGAATGGTGATGTGACTTCTGTTGGAATATTTCAAATTAAAAATGGTCTTCAGCAAGGCGCGGTCAATTCGCCGATCCTATTTAACATTTATACAAGCGACTTGATAGGTTCACTTCCCCATACTATTGCGTACGCAGACGATTTGGTAGCGTACAGAACAGGTCCAAAAATCGAGGTTATTAATACTCTCTTACAGCATGACTTCGATAAGATAAGACGATTTTGCGATGACTGGAAGTTGAAAATCAACTTTCAGAAATCGGAAACCATTCCCTTTAGGACGCCGTTGTCTCGAGCCTCTAGGGATATCAGAAAAAAATTGGCGAAAGTTCTCTATCATTGGACAACACGGACAACCTCTTGCCTGTCGAAATGTAGTCAGATTCCTTGGAATATGGCTAGATCAGTTTCTGTATTTTGGCAAAAATGTAGATGCTACTCTGGCCAGAGCTAAAGGCGCTTTTGCCCTTACAAAGAGACTGTTTTATAGCAGCCAACTCGATGCGAGGGTAAAGGTAATCTGCTACATGTCCCTTATCAGGCCAATGCTGGTATTTGGGTGTCCCGTGTGGTTCAATGTACGAGCAAGCTTAATGGAAAAGATTCGGGTGTTTGAGAGGGCTTGCCTTAGGGCTTGTCTTCGCTTGTACAGAACACCAGAGTCGGAGTACAAGAAATTTTATCCTAATGACGTCCTTTACAACAGGGCGAATCTAATACGAGTGGACAACTTCGTAATTAAGCTGACTCAAAGGCACATTGCAAGAGCAATGACCTCGACGAATAACCTGATATCTGGGGCTTACTACCCCAATTATCTTTACCACGAGAGTGTGCGCTCTGACGGCTTCGTTCCACCGGAAGCATTCCTCTACCTAGATCAGATAGGGTTGATCCAGGATAGATCAGCTGTTCCGTTAATCTTCCATGTCGCTCGGGCAGCTGGGGACAGGCGACTCAACTGCAACAGAGACGTCGCACACGGCAGTGTGGATCGCCTCAGGTTCAGTAGGGCGGTGGGGAATCGCGATAAGAGGAATGTCGTTCGGTAGCACAAGCATTTCTGGTGGTTGAATGATGGAGAAGATGTTTCGTCGTCGTTTCCGTCAATTACGGAACAGCTTCACTAATGAGGCAGAGCTGACCAATCTATTTGCTCAGTAAATAGCGATGGCCAGCTTACATAGGTTTAGGTTAGCATTTAAGAAACATATACATATATCAGAGTATACAAAGGTGTATACTGATATATGTATATGATTGTGTATAATAGCTATGTGTGTTTATGTGTGTATTGTGCATTTAGGTTAGGTAGGCTAAGGTTTATTTTAAGTTAGATACTAAATTTTTATAAAAAATAAATGTCCATATGCTAAGTTTTTGTAAACAAATTTTTTCTTAGCTTTAAGTATAGAAAATAAGTATTTATAAATAAAATGTAACTGCAGTCGAAAGACATAGATATAAGTATTCAGAGTAGCTTAGAGTGCCTGTGTGGGGCCAGTAAGTTAGTATAAGATTGTTAAGTAATTGTAAGCTAGCATTTAAGCATTTTTTGTTAGAATGTAAGAGTTAGTGTTAAGAAAATAAAATGCATTTAAAACTGAAACTGAAACTGAGGTTCACTTCACCATGCCATAGCGTACGCAGACAACATAATCGCGTACAAATCAGGTTCAAATATTGAGGTCATTAATATACTTTTGTAGCGTGACATCGACAAAATTAAGCGATATTGCGATGACTGGAAGTTGAAAATCAATTTTCAGAAGTCGGAAACCATTTTGTTTAGGACGCCTTTGTCTGTGGCATCTAGGGATACCAGAAAGAATTGGCGAAAGTTCTCAATCGTGGGACAGCACGGGCAGCCAATTGCTTGTCGAAATGTAATTAGATACCTTTTGATCTGGCTAGATCAATATCTGTATTTTAACAAACATGTTGCTTTGGCCTGAGCCAGAGGTGCTTTTGCCTTACAAGAGACTGTTTTATAAGAGCCAACTGGATGCGAGGGTAAAGGTTATCTGCTACATGGCCCTTATCAAGCCCATGCTTGTATTTGGATGTCCCGTGTGGTTCAACATGAGAGGAAGTATATTGGAAAAGATTCGTGTGTTTGAGGGGGCTTGTTTTTGGACTAGTCTTCGCTTATACAGAAGACCAGAGTCTGAGTGTATAAAATTCTTATACAATAGGGCGATCCTAATAAGAGTGGACAATTTCGTCATTAAGTTGACTCGAAGGCACGTTGCAAGAGTAATGGCCTCATCAAATAATTTGATCTCTGGGGCTTACTACCCCAATTATATGTATCACGAGAGAGTTCACTTTGACGGCTTTATTCCTTCAGAAGCATTCCTCTATTTAGATAGCAAAGGTCTGATCCAGGACAGATTGGGGGTGCCTCTAATCTTCCACGTCGCTCGAACACCTGCGGACAGGCGACTAAACTACGACAGAGGCGTCGCACATGGCAGTGCGGAGTGTCTCCGGTTCAGTAAGGCGGTAGGGAGCCGCAACATGAGGGATGTTGCTCGGCAGCACCAACAATTTTGGTCGCTTGTTGAAGGGGAGGATGCTTCGTCGTCGAACTCCTCCAGTGATAGTTAGCTTCATTTGAAGCAATGCGGGCCAGCCTAATTTTTTTTAGCCATGGCCGGCTTACATAGTTTTAGGTAGGTTTAAGTTAGAGTTTAAGAATCTAACAAAAACAAAAATATACAAAAACAAGAAAAGGTAAATAAAAAAAAAAAGAAAAACAAATATATATATATGTATATATATATATATATATACATTTATATATTATGTATGTATATAGTATGTATATATGTGTGTGTACGTAGTAGATGTAAGTAGTTTAAGTACATTAAGATTTAGTTTTTAAGTAGTTTATAGGTTTAGTTTTAATTCTTATAGGTAAAAAAGTCCAGACAATAAATTTTTTTAATTAAAATTCAATTCCTTAATTTTAATAAATCTACAAATAAAAATAATATTAGACTGTAAGATTCGTCAAAAGACATAGATTAAGTATTATGTTTAATTTAGAGTCCTCCATGGGGTCATTAAATTACATAAATATTATTTTTAAGTTATTTAAGCTAATTTTTTAAGGGTTTTTTTTGTAGCATATAATAGTAATTTAAGTTATAAAAATAAAAATGCATAAAAACTGAAAAAAAAAAACTGACTGCATCGGTTCCAACTAGTGTTGGGCGCGGTAAGTACCTAGATGGGGGTTCACATGGGAACTCGGTACGCCACCTGCTGTTGACAAATGCCACATGGGCATAGTACCCCGTCGTAAAATCCCGGACAAAACAATTTATAGATATTGAGATCAAGACTAGTAGTCTACCAGTGTTGTTAGAAATACCATTTATTTTTAGAAGGCCTGAGTTGGAAAAGCTGTCAGTAAAGTGGATTTCCTTATCTGAAATAGCATTTGTATTTGCTTGACTATTTTTTATTTTGCAGATAAAGTCGAGGTTTTCATGCAAATAAACGAAGTACAAGCGAATATTTTGGTAAATTCTGCAATCTCTTAAGCGGGAAATATATAATATCGGCTAGTTGCGAAGTTGGCAGCGGTTGGCTTTTAGTAGGGAGGTAGTTAGGCCTGAGAATTGAAAGGTACTCTTTTGGGCAAACTAGATTTCATAGAAAGAGGAGTTTTGTGAGAATTTGTTGCGTAAATGGGGGATGAAGGGGTGAAGAAAGGAGCAAAATGTTTCCACCTTAAAACTCCAGTTAGAATCTCAATGAGAGGTTACGAATTGTTTATTGGACTTGGGATTGTGATCGGGGTTAGAATACTTATAGCTAGGCTTATTTTTAGGTTTAATGGCAGACTTAGAATTAGGATTAACATTTGACTTCTGATGATTCTTAGTTCTCTTCTGGTTTACCTATCTTAGGGGTGTAAACAAGCCACTCGTATTTCGTAAGAATGTTAAATTTGAACAAGTTCTTTATTTAAAAATTATTTGCAAACCTCTATATCATACTATTTAATCAAAACTGATTTGTAATTTTTTTCTATTCTTGAAATAATTTTAAAGTGGTATACTAATTAAATAAAGTTATTTCGACTTTATTTCGAGGCCGGCTGGCATACGACGTTTGGATACATTGTTTTCGGTAAATATCCTCTTTGCTTTCAAAAATCAGAGTAAACGTACAAATATATAAAAGTTATTATAAGAACTATACACAATGTGAAAAAATGTAGCTTTTGACAAATCACTGCTACATACTGTTGCCAGATTTTGCTATCTATTCTTCAACCTATTATTTCTTGAAAGTCTCAAATCAATTACTAATGTTTAACATCAATTGCCAAAATAATCACCTTGTTCATTATATGTATGTATATAAAATTGGTTCCTACTATAATATTCATGCAGAGAAACTGTTTTCTCCTTTCTCCAAAGAAATACAACTTTTATTAGCCATAAAAACATAGCCAAAAGAAATCTCGTATCGAGTTCCTTCACCGTTCGTTTCATTCTATCAGCTAAGTGTATATGTATGTTTTTAAATGTACGCACAGTAGGTTGCCTTGATTGTAGAAGGGTACACATGCGACTAAATTCCTCTTGTGTCTGCACAAGTAAGAAGAAAAAAATGTAAGATGATATTGTAACAAAAAATACAAAAACGGAATGCTGAAGAACATGGAGCTAGGTTCAAGCGTTAACAGGAGAAACACACATCAATATAAGAATGCGAGAAGGATGAAAACCAACACTTTAGTATAATAATACGGATGGAAAGCTCATTACACGGGTTATAGTTATAAACTAATTTCGATTTTCTGGCAACCCCTTTTGAATAAACTGGTTGAGTTACCTGTGTGAGATCGAACTAGGCAGCTGGTTTTAGGTATAGTTTATTACATCATTTCCAAGGTTTTATTAAGCAATTAGAAACAAGCGCTTTATATACATACAACGCAATGCGATAATAATGGAGCTACGTCTTCTGTATACCATTTGCACAGTTTTTCAGAGAATTTATAAAACAATCCATTTGCCAAAAGGGTTTTTAACTCATTTTCGCCTGAACAGATATTAAGGTAAGACAAAGCTCTACTGCAAAGACAATCGCATAAGGACGTGACTTGATGTCGTTCCAGAAAATTACTATTCATGTGGTAACAAGAAATATTTGTCAGTGCTCTATGCTTGGCAAAGCGTATAATCTTTGAAAGAGCAACCGAAGCTTTAGCTTTTATTGCACTCGTAGGAAACTGTTTGTTCGTGCTGGTGAATTTTGATTACAAAAAGGTGGAATAATCGATACTTTCTATTATCTATAGATACCAACGTCCACCACACATACATAAACTCAATAAATTTTATTTGTCGTGTGAATGTATATTATTCCCTTATGAATTAAGGCACGAGTTTGTGTTAATATAACTGTATTAATATAATGTAGTAATTTTAATATAACTGTATTAATTTTAATTGTTCATAAAATTCGGAAAATAAACATACAGAAATCAATCAATCAATCAATTTAGTATTGTATTACATATGTAAAAGAAAGATGACTTCAATTTAAATTTGCAAGAAGGTCTACGAGTTTGAGGATAAAATAATTATAAATAATATTAAATAATATTGGTGTTCATGCTTCGTTGATCTGGTCTTGTAAAAAAAAAGCATGAACACACTCTGTCGCATTTTGCTGCAAATGTAAAAATCATGCCTTATGTCAAAATCAGTTGATTTTTGTTACATAAAAAATAATTGTGACGTTATAAAAAAAATTGCTATGAAAGCAAATATATTGGCTTCTTAGTCGAAATTATGTGGATTAAAGGATCGAAAACAACTATTGGAAAGTAATAAGTAACATATAATTTTTCCAGATACGAAGTTTGAATTCGATGCTTTTTATTTACGACCTCATTTTTTTCGTCCATATTTCTGCCAATTCTTTTCATTTAAAGAGATTTTATGAATTGAGAGAATCAAACTAAAATAACCATCTGTCAAAAATATGTTCTGAATTCAATGATACACTCTTACACTCTTCCCAACAATATGGTTGGCGCCTTGGCAAAGTGTAAAAGTGTAACAAAATGACAAGCTGTGTTGTATTGTTTGTTGTTGTATTGTAAGAAAATGATATACTTTTACACTTTTGCAACGATACAAGGCCAGATACACCGAACCGTTAATATCCCTAATATGAATATATGCAACACACGATATTAAAGTAGTTACATAACAGGTTTTATCACCCAAAGTTTCGTTGAGATTGATAGTTATAGGTAGGTATATCTAATAAACACAGATAAGCATATCTGTACCATATATCTTATGAAAATGCCAAGCAAACACAAAAAGTGTCACGTAAATAATATACACATTTACATTAACATTCATTAAGTGCATCTATCACTACAAGTGCATCAATCGCAAACTCCCAACCTAACCCAATCTGTGTTCATTGTCACATAAATCTTATATGTCAACAAACCCTGCACTCCAAGTTCATAATAGCACATAAATAATAATGTGTTGTCAACATAAGGTACTTTGCTTTTTATTTTCCGTGTCTAGATACACCCACTTCAGCAATATTCGGGGGTATCGGCTTTCGCCTTTTTTTACCGTGTCAACCGACACCCACTTATGTAAAATGCAAGCATAAGAAATTGAAGAAGAAATATTTGTGTCTCCAATCGTGTACAAATAAGAATTCATTTTTATAATAGAGTTAGTCTTAAGTTTGATACCAATAAAGATAGTTGTTACTGGTTTACAAAATAAAGTATTTCTCCTTTTCTAAAACGGATTTCGGTCTAACGATAATTATTAATTTGACCTTTAAGGGAGTCATTCTGCACAATCTTATGAACTTACCAGGGATGTATATCCTGTGATTTTAGGTCTTGAAATCGACAGCCAATACGGCAGACATCATCTTGTACGTATTTAAGCGGACTGATGCATTTCTTGTAGATTCGATAAACGATGCTGAGGTTTTATATCAAATGTACCTTCTTTCAATCATATCTGGGAAATGAGTTGATATATGTTCTCTATCAAGTCAAGGCTTGACAAGTTTGTTGTTCAGTGCGACCGGTTTATTGTGCTTAAATTGAGGTATCGGTATCTTTACTTCGTTGTGGTCTGGTGGGTAGAAATCTTGGCTATCATCGCCCAAGGTGAATAGTTCGTTCTTTGCAAAAGCAACGACAGTGAATCTGGTACTAAATTTCTTTGCTCACAACTGCAGGTATCTATTTAGATCTTAATGGCTTAAAACGTTCCATTTAACTTTCATCGAAGGGCGCACAAGGCACTCCCATCCTTCTACGCAATGTCGCTTCATATCCGTTCGACACAAGTTCTCTCGGTTTGTTGAGAGTGTACCCGTTCAACATTAAATCTCCTCACAGTCATTATCCGTTTTTGTGATCTGAGATATGCTTGGTAGCACCTGTTTTATGAACAGATAATCGTCATGTTTATTTGGAAATAATGAGATGAGGAAACTGTGTGCTAGCTACATTGATATTCTGCCGCAGTGCAATAAGCCATCTTCTGTTTCCACACGAAGTATCATGTTTATTGGTTAATACACTTTGCCAGCGTTTTGTCAGCTTATCCAGTCCATTGGAATGTCTTCACTTTAGGTGGCGAAAAACATGCCTTCTGGATACCCTCTGAATTTTGGATACCTACTCATTTCCACAAAGAAATTTTGTACAGATCGGAATATGTTGGTTGGGGCAACATTTTTCACAGCAATTTTTTTAAGGGTTTTCCTTTATGCAAGTAGTCTTGCGTTGCCTTGATGCATCCTTACAATAACGATAAGCATTTATGTACCGTTTCATTTTATTTAAGAAGCTCATAGTATGATCAACAATACAGAATAATCCTTTTCTGATGCACAACAGCTGTTATGTAGATTATGCAATTCATTAAACTGAATTATTTGATACAAAAGCAATCGAAAAGCTTGAAAAGAAAATAAGACAATCGGAAAGCAAAAATTCAGTGAGCCACAACCTTCGACTTCTGGCACTATTTTTGTTATAACATGGGATTCTGAAGCTGAAAAGTAATCTGGAGATGAAGAATACTACGAGCATTTAACAAAGTCAAGAAATAGAGAGATACATCAACCCTATCATTATCACATATAAATATAAAATATGTGATAGTTACGGAATATTTTATAGAGCTGGTGCTGATAAAGCATCCGCAACGTTTTCTGTTCCTTTAAGAAAGAGCCAGAAAAGACAGATATTACTACAAAATAAAGAAATAATTTGTATAAAAGCTTTATTTTCTGATGGAAGAAGAAATCAGTGATCCTCTTACAAGTGGAACCAGCTTGAGCTTACGATGAAGCGTTGGAGACTGTTTACGTCTATATTTTTTAGATCGTTTAGGTCATTGTAGAAGAAAGCTCCTAAGTAAAGCTTTCTTCTCTGGGAGAGAGCTGGACATGTACAGGGTAGGTGCAGGATTGTCTCCCCTTCCTCCTCGTCCATGCAGCTTCTATAGAAATCGTTTGTAAAAGCGACAAGATAGTGTCTAGTGATGGTACTTATGATGGCGCTGAGATGTTTCCTATTTAGGAGAATCAGACTCTTAGAGCGATTCAGATCTAGCTTTGGCCAGATCTGTTTGGTAGCTTGACATGTTGGTCCAACAGTCCACCTAAGGTCTGTTCTTTTATTGGCATCCAGCTTTAATATTAAATATCAAAGGTGATGGTTGAACTGCTCTGCCATCTCCATAAGAGATGATCGGCATTCAATGGCGGTTTTAGAATTTAATGACACTGAGTCCGGGGACTTGGCGGATATCCCTTGCAGATATTACGTTTTTCTTCAGATAGGACAGAGTTACTCTAATCGCCAAAATTTCCGCCTGGAACACCCTACAGTGTTTTGGAAGGCGGAATGAGGGGCTTAGATTTAGTTTATCTGAGCAAACACCGCCACCAACGCCGCTATCGGTTAGAGATCCATCTGTATAGAGATGGATTGACTTGTCCTCCATGAAAGAATCTTCCTCCCAGAAGGTTCTAGAGGGGAAGCTTACACGAAAGTTTTTGTCAAACCAAAGTTCAGGTATGGTGTAATCGATGTTCTCTGTGAGGATTCCTAATGTACGAGTATTAAGAATGCTAGCGTGGCCAAATGAATTATTTGTCCACTGTTTAGTCGCTTTAAGGCGAATAGCTGCAGTCGCAGTTCATTGCTTACTGAAAATATCGTGTGCTGTCAAATGAAACAGAATGTCTAATGCCGCAGAGGGAGTAGACCGTAAAGCTTCGCTTATGCATAGACATGCTGTTCTTTGGACTCTGCTATGTTTACTGCAGTTGAATGCATTTTCTAAGGCCGTCCACCAGAGGACAACCCCGTAAGTAAATATCGGTCTTATGACCGAGATGTATAACCAGTGGCTTATGCTAGGTTCAAGCCCCCATTTACTCCCATGCCTTTGTTGCAAGAGAATAAAGCTATTGTAGCTTTATTGACTCTTCCTTGAATATTAGTTTTCCAGTTTAGTTTCCTGTCAAAAATGAGCCCAGATATTTTGCTGTATCGGAAAATACTAAATTGGTACCGTTTATTGAAGGAGAGTTTATAATTGGAATTTTGTATTTCCAGGAAAAGTGGACAAGATCAGTTTTATGGGGTTTATTCCCAATCCACAGCGATCTGCCAACGGGTTAATCTGTTGATATTTAGTTGAAGGAGTTCTTTAATGGTATTAAGATGCTGAGACGGCTATAGCAAAGTCATCTGCATAGGCAATCACTCTGCCACCTCTCGCTTCCAGGTATATCAGAAATTCATTAACCAGTGCAGTTCCAGAGAAGGGGAGAGAGGACGCCGCCTTGCAGCTTACCTCTGCTGACACATCTTTTAGCAGAAGTCTCACCCAGTTTGGAGTTGATTATCTTGCTGTTTAGCATAAGCTCCCAAAGTGAGTCGTCTACCTTCAGCGCAGTCGTGATTTCGGATCTGTTGACGTTGTTAAAGGCACTTTATTGGTCTAGGAAACCAACCATTGTGTACTTTTTATATTGTAGGGATCGTTCGATGTAGCTAGTCAGTGAATGCAGAGCCGTTTCCACCGACTTTACTTTACGGTAGGTATGTTGAGCCGTTGACTGAAGTCTTGGATCAATTTTAGCTAGTATATGGATATCAATCAGTTATTCTAGAGTTTTCAGGAGGAAAGATGATAGACTTATAGGTCTGAGGTCCTTTGGGACAACATGAGAACATTTTCCGGCTTTGGGAATGAAAACTACATTGACTTCTCTCCATGAGAATGTGGATAAGTTCTACACAGCTACTCATCATATTTTCCAGCGTAGGCAGAATAATATCCGAGGACCTATGTAGCTCGGCAGGTATTATACCGTCCGGACCAGTAGACTTGTATCTTTTAAAGCTATTCAGCGCCCAGAGCAGTTTGTCTCTTGCGATCAGACCATACATTTTGGTCCCGGTTGCAGTAGAACTGTTTGGGATTCTACTGGCCGCGAATTGGGAGCTACCTGTAGTGTGGTTGTCCAGTAGCAGGTTGAGTGATTCATCACTTGAAGTTGTCCAAGAGCCATCGCTTCAGAGGATTCCGTGATTTTGTCACAGAATGAACTCCAGGATTCTCGCTTTGCCCTCCTCAGTTTATATAATTTTTTGTATAATTTAAGGAATTCTTTGAGTCCCAGTCAGTCTCTTTTCTTGTGCTTCTTGCTTAGTTGAAAAGTTTTCTGCAAGTGTTACTAAGCAGTCCCAGTGCTGATATCCACCAGAGTCTCTTGCCTTTAGGTTGAATAAGAGGGCAGAAAACCGCCATAGCCTGATTGAGAGCCAGGGTGAATTCCTTGACTTTCATGTCAAGCTCATTGAAGTCACGCGGAGGATAGCGTTTCTGACAGTACTCCTCTGTATTTTGGCCAATCCGTCTTCCGAAAATTCCCGAACGTTGGTTGGTGTTCGAACCCAGCCTCGCCTCGAAACACATTCTTTTTTTCAGGCAACTAAATTCACGTAAGACGAATGGTTGCGTATAATACAGCAACAAGTCCGATTACACTAATGATTTAGTTTCCCCATTAAATGTTGTATGCCACCCATGGAGTGAAATAACCACTGAGCCCAAAAATCTTTCTTTCTCTCTCTGTCCCATTTTTTCTAAAAGCTTAACACGTGCTCAGGCATTTTAAGTGTAATAATACTCACTTGAACGTTAAGTTCTTTTAAAAAAAAAAAAAAAACATCACTCAGTCTGAACTGGATGTATCTTTGGTCTGAGAAAGAGTGTTCAGACGATACCATCCAGTTCGTTAGCGTTTGAGTGATGCTGTTGGAGACAAGAGGGATATCTAGCATTTCCTGTCGGTTTCTAGTTATAAAAGTGGGCTCCTTGCCAATGTTGCAAACAATGAGGTTAGTACTTATAATATAGTCACAAAGTGACTCACCAATATCGTTGATATTGGTATACCGTGTGATGAGCGTTAGCGTCGCACCCGATGATGGGTCCAGTTTTCTGCCTTCCAGCTTCCAGTACCACCCTTTCTAGGTTATCACCAGGGGGAGGGTCCACATGATCGTGACCAAGGTATGCCGACGCCAGCCAGTAGGAGCCTTCGGCAGTCTCTAGTCTGGCAACGGTTGAGACGTGGTCGCTGAGATGAGGAAGCAAAAATGTATTAAGGCATCGTTTCACTAATATACAAGTTCTGATCTTACCTTTGTCTTTTGTATAGAGCGGAGCGTATGCGGGTGTCCTAAGTCCACGAACCACGCCTTCTACAATCCATGGTTCCTCGATTAGGATAATATCTTCTGCGTTTTTGGAGAGACGCGGCCGAAGCCTTTTTGGAGTGATGGGAATTAATCTTTAGAAACCGTATCATTGCTACAATTTACCAGAGTAGGCTCCACCATGGTGCTGTTCAAGTCCTCTGATTTTGAGGATGTGCCTGAGAGCTCATCTTCTTTCTTTGATCGTATAGGATTTTTTTTGCTTCTTCGTCATCGCTTTCAGATTTCAGATTTCATCCATTTCAGACAGGATGTCAGAAGAGGAGAAGAGGATACCAACGGCTTAATTGTCGCCTCGGATAGATTCGAGTCGTCGCTATCCATTTCTGGAAAGGATATCGACGTTCCAAGATCTAAGGTTGTATTTGGTCGTGTCTCCGTTATCTCCGTTATCCGTTGCTTATCAGCATCCAGCTCATCCTTTTTGTAGACCCCTAGGTGTATTGACTTGAAGCCGAACCGAATCATAATTTTGTCTGCGCTGGAGGGTTAAGGGACTTCTTATTGATTACGATCTATGCATTTTTAAGAGCCCCTTGATCGGGTCAGGTCGGGTTGCTGAGCCTGATGATTTCCAGGATGCGTTCTGGGGAGGAGGGTTCGGCTGGGATCCAGGTGCGAGTTCTAGGTCGTCTTGTGATGGGAGGTAGTCCGGGGTTTTCACGCACGATGGCCAAGAAGTTGCTCGAAGGCTTTCGCTTGACCAATTGCCCCCGTTATTGATCCGTCGGTGTCGTTCCTGTCGATTACCGCGATCATTATTGCGTTCCTTAGGACTTCGCTAAAAGACTTCAGATATGTGCTGCTGGATGGCCCAGGGGTTTTGGTGTTGTAAGTTTTGGGCCTCTTGGGAACCGGTACGGTTTCCTCCAACGATCTTTGGCGCTTGCAAGGGTCTTTTTGCGTTTTGGGAGAAGTGATAGCAGTGGGTAACCCGTCTTTTAGGGTGTTGTTAGCATACTCAATCTTGCTCTTTACATCTTCTTGCAAGAAAATCCTCATCTTGGCGCATCTTCTCCAGAACCCAATCGGAGAACGTACGTCGTTTCAAATGGTCCATCGGCTTCAATTCTTGAGTCAGCTTGATCTTGTATGGGTGTAAACCAAGATCCTTACGCAAAATACGCCATAATGTGGTCTGAGCGATGCCCAATTCTTGAGAACGCCGTGGAATTGACTGATTTGGATCGTTTGCTACGGACACCTGAACCGCAGCGATATTTTCGACACTTCGACCAACCCGTTGTCTCATTGACACGAAAACATCACACAACGAATATGTAGATTCAAATTTTTGCACTAAACTTGTTATTGAATGTCTACTAGGGCGAGAATTACGACCGAAAATTGGAGTTAACGTTTTTAAAGTTGCAGTCACCGACTCGGAGTTTCGGTAGAAAATTTTTATAATCTGCAGACGTTGCTCGTTCGTGTACTTTACCATGATGAATAAATTGACTGTGACAGTTTGATGATTAGTGAAAGAGTGCGTTCACAAATTAAATTCAAAGTTGTCAAGTCCCTATTGGAAAACCCTTTATATGACTTCGTAACTGAGTGAAGCTGTATACAACCCTCTTACTAAATCACTGGTGCAACAGACTTGTCAGACACTTGTCTGGGTCTGAGTTCAGTGGCAAAGCACTTTACACAGACGATGCTTCCCCTCTTAGCTGCATCTTCGACACATTTTTTTCTTTCTTCCTCTTCTTGGTTATATTGCTGCCAAGTTCGTCTGCATCTGTTGGATGTACTGAAAGAGTCGTCAAATAGAACTCACTTTACCCAGCTGTCAAACAAAAGGTAAACATTACTGCGCGAATTTTGTGGATTTTGCAAGTTCTCTCAATCGTGATATTTTCAGATCGTTTTGCGCAACAATATTATGTAGTTTTAAAAACCGATTTATGATTTTTGGTCTAATATATTGAATTCTAATATTCATTTAATTACACCCACAGTAAATTCAATTTTAGATTTAAAGTATACCTATTTGCAACATGTACGCCGGTCGGCTTTAAAACTCACCTAGGGGTCGTCAGGACAACGCTACATTGCATGAAGTCCTTTATTATCTGTTGCAACCTATTATTTTACATTTTAAATAATTTGGGTAATTATGCATTATAAACAACCTGACAAATTTGCAATATATAAAATCATCTAAATTAGAATGAACATTAGTTATGGAATTCTTTAGATGCAATCACATCCAAATATCGGTTAAATTTCACTAGAATTATGTTATATTTTAGAAGTTACATATTGGTGACTAGATATGAAAAAAACAATCGAATGAAACTGTTACTTTTCACTTAGCTTGGATAAAATCAGTCATTTCAGCAGCAGCTTTTATATACATATGTACACTGTACATATATATTAATATATTTCAACTGAAACCATAAGCAAAATATTGTAGCAACTGAAAGTGTTCCTGTGGGAAACAATATGTTTTTACTGCTATTTATTAAGTCTATCAAAGAAATCAAACTCAAACTCTGTGGTAAGGTGCTTTAACCGCAAAAAATACCACAAATATTCAGCACCCAAACAACCTATAAAGCCCTACAGATGACGGGTTATTCTTTGAACAGATGCCGAAAATTTCATTCACTTTCCTTCATTTCTTCATAGGGAATGAGATCAAAACTTTTCAGCACATTATTTTACATGAATTATGTTTTAATCCTTCTCTTGCCACTGTGATTTGTAATTTATGTGGTTTTTGATTTGATTATTCAAATTGGTTGCGGTTTATTCTTTAACAAATAGCCAGTTGGCTATTTGCTGCCATGATTTTGCAAGGGTATTATTTTAGAATAATTTGTATTAAAGCGTTTGGACATAACTGCTTCACCAAGTTTTTTTTTATCGAAAAAGGAATAGACTCTTTTGCAAAGAGATAAACATTTTTGTTAGAATAAATAAGAGATAAAAGTTATTCAGCAGGCGTTCTTAATTAAGAAAGATTATCATTTTAAAAGGATTATTTTAATTAAAGACAGGAGTTGAGACAAGCTGGCTATATTAGGAAATAATATTAAGAACAACCTGGGTATAATAAAGAAATAATATAGCTTGTAGAGTTTTATTTTACCATGTGCCAATTGAAATTTATGGGCAGTTGTTTAAATTAACTATTTGTTTGAACAATATGTACCTGTACTTCATGTATATTTGACATTAAGTTTACATTTTTTTTTTATATAAGCGAAACATTTATGTAGAAAATCTTTTAATTTGAACACGCTACTCGTATCTGTTTGCCAACACAATTGCTAATTTCGAGTTGGCATTACTTTCTGGCCGTAATTAGCACTACCTTCCGTCTGCAGATGGCACTTTTTCCTTCCATTTTATTTCGATTTCGCTTTTATTCTCTATGTAGGGAAGAGGTGCAAACCGCGGTAAGTATATACAGGGTGTTCCGAATAATATGTTGAAGACTTTAAAGGAGACTCCATGACAAATTTGAGAAAAAAATGGTATCTATGGGTGGGGCTGCGTAAGGCTGCGTAAGGCTGCGTGCCTTCTAACCTACACCAATACTATTGAAGCCATCCTACTCGACCTAGATTGGAATTCGCTAGGAAGACAGATGTGCTCAAAGGCTTCTGTGCCGTGACAACAGCAAGCCGATATGTTGGTCATGACGTTTGGTGCTGCCTGTCTGCCTTATGCTGCTCAATATGTTAAGCTTAAAAATGCCATGGAGTACAGCATCCATCATTCCATACCAAACCATCACTGATTTCTGGAAGCTCCGGATCTGTCGAGCAAACAATAAAGATTTCAACTCTAGTTCAAGAAATAAATGAGGCCGCTGGTTTTGAATTGCGGAACTTCAGTTCAAATTCGGAAGCTGTTCTCAGGGAGAAACACTCCTGCAAGCTGGACAGATCTGATTTTTGTTCCAGCAGCCAGTTAAGTACAGATTCCAGTGTAAGCTACAGCTCCATAGACTGAGCAAGGACTTGATGGAAGCCGACGTCCCACAAAACGAGAGCTGCTGAGCATTGTAATGCCGGTGTTCGATCCGCTAGCATTTCTGAGCCCTTTTCCTGTAGCCGAGAAGTTGGTGATGTGTGAGGTCTGTAATGGGACGCAGAACTGTCGAAAAATATGCACCTTTTGGAACAAATGGCATCTGCAGTAGCTTAGTATTATCTTAATATCAGTTAACAGTTTTTTCTTCCATGGTGGTGCGCCCAAAGATCTCCAGCTTCATGTTTTTGTCGACGGAAGTGAGGATATCCTTGTTGCAGCCGCATATTGTAGGGCAACAAACTGGGGTGACGTGGTAGAGATTGCGTTCGTATGTGCGAAAACAAGGCGCTCTCCACTGAAGCCGATAATCGTGCATTGTATTGAGCTTCGGGCCGCAGTTTGAGTTCTTTACCATGACAAGGTCATGCATCAGAATATGGAAACTTCGATTTTCAAAGTACGCCGTAAGCGGTGGGTGCCCCGCCTGTACCATGTTACGCGTGAAATCATCGTAAACTGCAAGGTTTGCAGACCGAGCAGAGCCATACTGAAACCGCCATTTTTGAGAATATTGCCGGAGGACCAGATCACGCTTATTAGACCATTTACATATGCCGTTCTGGACTACTACGGGGCACTCACTGTCTCCATTGGTGGGCCCCCAAATTATAGGCTTCGCCCGTCAATGACGTTGTCTTATAAAAAGCGGGGGCAGAGAAAAATACTGGTCTTATCGTAACGGTTTTCAGATGACGCCACCGATTTGACCAGTTACAAGTTACCGGTCATAGGTCCTGTTGGTGGTAGGACCACCGGTAGTCCCTACAGCCCCCTGAATTTTGGTCAGGGACTGACTTGTTAGATGTAGGTCCCATTTTAGGAGCCTCATGGTGGCTGTGGTTTAAATCCACAGTCGCGGAAGCGTCTTCCTGTTGGTTTGAGTCAATGTAGACTCCTACACAGTTCCGAATTGGTATCAAAGGATTGGCGGAGAGCGATGGCAAGGCATATCCTTGCTCCCATGGATGTATGGGCATCCCGTAAACGTAAGTCTACATAACAGGTATTTACGTTAAAAACTATAGACTATGTCTCCATTGCTTGCAGCATCGAGAAGCGGTGGATTGACTTTTTCACTTGTTTGGCAGTGTAAGCTATTGACCTGGAAGCAGCGCATGACCTATGGATGGATACGTGTTTCATGGTTATATGCCATTTCATCAAGCACCGAGCAATGCCGCTAAGAATATGCAGTGACAGCGGGAAGTACTTCATCGCTGCCGACCAAGAATCCAAGCATTTTTCCGAAGTTTTTGACTGCCTCCGGATCCAACACGAGCTGTCAGCATAGGCGATCGACTTACGCCTCAATTGTGTCCCGTGTGGTTCAATGTACGAGCAAGCTTAATGGAAAAGATTTGGGTGTTTGGGAGGGCTTGCCTTCGCTTGTACAGAACACCAGAGTCGGAGTACAAAAAATTGTATCATAATGAGGTCCTTTACAATAGGGCGAACCTAATACGAGTGGACAACTTGGTAATTAAGCTGACTCGAAGGCACATTGCAAGAGCAATGACCTGGACGAATAACCTGATATCGGGGGCTTTCAACCCCAATTACCTTTACCACGAGAGTGTGCGCTCTGACGGCTTCGTTTCACCGGAAGCATTCCTCTACCTTGATCAGATAGGGTTGATCCAGGATAGATCAGCGGTCCCGTTAATCTTCCGTGTCGCTCGGACAGCTGGGGACAGGCCACTCAAATACTACAGTACGGCAGTATGGATCGTCTCAGGTTCAGTAGGGCGATGGAGAATCGCGATAGGAGGGATGCCGTTCGGCAGCACCAACATTTCTGGTGGTTGAATGATGGAGAAGATGTTTCGTCTTCCGTCAATTACGGATCAGCCTTACTAATGAGGCAGAGCTGACCCAACTGTTTGCTCTGTAAATAGCGATGACCAGCTTACATAAGTTTAGGTTAGCATTTAAGAAACATATGCATATATTGATATATACAATGGTATATACTAATATATGTATATTATTGTGTATAATGTCTATTTGTGTGTATGTTGTATTGTGTATGTAGGTTAGGTAGACTAAGGTTTATTTTAAGTTAGATATTAAGTTTTTATAAAAATAAAAAATTATGTCGATGTGCTAAGTTTTTTGTTAGCAATTCTTTTTTCTTAGCCTTAAATATACAATATAAATAATTCTAAATAAAATGTTAATAAAGTCGAAAGACATAGATATAAGAATTTAGATTAGCTTAGAGTGCCTGTGTGGGGCCAGTAAGTTAGTATAAGATTGTTAAGTAATTTTAAGCTAGCATTTAAGCATTTTTTGTTAGTATGTAAGAGTTATTGATTAGAAAATAAAATGCATCTAAAACTAAAAAAAACTAAACCTACACCTCAATTGTCCAAATAACTCATCCGAAGGAGGTGCTTGGAAGTGCATGGTGCAGTGGAGCATGTAACTTACACTTACAATTAATTTTTTTATGATATGTGCATACATATAATCGTGGTATTCACTACATTTAACAAATAAAATAATAATTTAAATAATTTTCTACAGATAAGCCCCTAAGGCTTCGCAGATATTTATATAAAAATGTTAAACCTTAAATATTATCGAAATTAAATATTTTGAATTAAAAGCACACACTGTACTGCCTAATAAGTGACGATCGATCAGGAAAAGCAGCTTACGCCCAACCATTTTTTGCTGGGCTCAGCTAACTCAGCTCAGACACCTAGATTTTTAAAACCAGGCAAGGCAATGCGCTGTTTAAGGAAACTGTGGAGAGTGGCCCGCCAACTGAGGGACAGGTTGTGGAAGCGGTGGGTCCATCAGTACCTTCCAAGTGCTGCCGCAGAACGAAGACGGTCGAGGTCGGAAAACTGTTTTTTATGTGTAACCACGCAATTTATTCGCCAATTATTTTCTGGCCGTAATTAGCACTACCTTCCGGCCACAGTGACCACTTCTTCTTTCGTCAGCCATTTTATTTCTACTTCATTTGAAGCCAAGCGAAGTGATGCAAGCCGCGGTGAAATAAAAATAAATACGAGTATGTAAAAGCTAATTCTCATTTTTTGTAAAATCATTTTCATAGAACTGAACAACACAACAAGTGTTATGTCCAATATCAACAGTAGTGAAACGAACACCATTCAAAATTGGTTTCAAAAAAAGGTATTGTAAACAATTGAAATTGATTGATTGAATTTAAATTGATTTATTCAAAAGTCTAAAATGGATTAGAATTAATAACTGCCGCAGTTGGGAATCGCGAAGTCACCTACGAGGGAATATCGTAACAAGTGATCTTTAAAGCGCTTCAAGTAATAAATCATAATCAATAATATTAAGCAAACATTTGAAGTAAAAAAAAACACAAGGGTGCAAGAAAATCAACAAGATATAATTGGCTTTTATTAGATACCCAGAAAGTCCTTGCCTGTTCTAATTGTTCTGAAAAGTTAAAAAAAATTAGACAAATATATGAAGAAAATATATACATTGAGGCTTAATATTTCCTGAATTTTACTTATTGTTATTTTTTTAATATTTTTTTATAATATTACCGATGAATGTAATATAATTAGGCGGGTTTCTTAAACGGTTAGAATTGTTTCCACCACAAGAACCTCTAGTGGACTAGAGTTCGGGCATTTCCTGGTGTTGCATTTCAGACAATCATTTCGCCGCCCCTCAGAACCAATATTACTATGACGAAGTTTCTAGAGAATCGACAACATAAATTTTTATATAAATGCGTCGGCAAATCCACCTGGATTCATAGACTTTAACAAAAATGGTTCGTAATGGCCATACTTTAATATATCGTCTCAATTTGGAAGACAACTCAAACTTCTTATTGATACCGGATCATGTTCCTCATTCATAAATCCAGACTCAAAACCTATAAAACCAATACTGTAACTAACTTCTTCGACGCAATAAAAGTGCTCAGATCAGTAAACCAATACCCTATTCGTTACCATAGATGCATAAATTGGAAAGGCGTTATTTTCAGTATGAATCAAGATAGGGCATCGTAATGTTTTACTTAACACCTCAGCATCTCGGAGGGAATGCATTTGCGACACATATTTTTTTTTCAAAATATGTCAAGGAATCTCCGTTTAAAGTTTTTGACACATTATTCGGAAGGCAAATAAAAAGAAAAAACTATGCTTAGAATTTGAACACATGTTTTTAAAGGAAGACAATTAACCTTTACTAATATACTCGTAATTAGAAACAGAATCACGACAGAGGACGGGTCGCTTATATCCACACATATGTACATAAAGAGGTACGAAGCCAGCCAAATAAACCGGTATGTTACAACAAGGAGTTTTCAGGCATAGTTATTCGCCTTGGAACGCTCCTCAATGGGTCGATCCAAAAAAGAAAGATTCAAGGATCTTACTAAAATGGGGATTGGTCATAGATTATCGCAAATTAAATGATAAATAAGTATATAAGCGACGTTTCCTATAGAACGATTTGTCCAACCCGTTATGTGCTTTACCACACTTGACTTGGCTAGCGGTTTTGATAAAGTCGAAATAAAACCTCGAGATGGATCAAAAACGATTTTTACAGTAGAAGGCGTCCATTTCAAATTTCGGACAATGTCAGTCGGGCCCCAAAGTGCGCCCTCTACTTATTAAACAGAGGCGGACAACATGTTTTGCGAATTGGTATAGTCTGTTTGGTATATTTAGACGGCGATATTTGTCTTTTCTGACCACATAGAAAATTTTAAAAAGGTATTTCATAGATTAAAAGAGTCCAATCTCAAAGTCGGATTTAATAAGTCAGAATTCTTGCAAAAATTAACTATATTTCTGGGTCATTTTATTACCAGAGATGGAGTTAAGCTCAAACCGGAAAAAATTCGTGCTATTGGCACATGACGTCATGAGGATGCACCCTCTGGCAACGCACTCACGCAACAAGGCATCCTACAGCATTTGGTACCAATGCCATTGGTTCAAATAAACAAAAACAAAAATGACAGAACAATAAAAAAAGACATTTCTGTGCCGAATTTCATTGAAAGGGGTGTTTTAGTGTATGTTATTTTTTAACAGTCCATTTAAATTCCAGTTTAAATAACAGAAAAGAATCCGTTCACAGCCTAACATTTCGTCCTTGGAGCCGGATTTATATAAATATACATTTTTTTCACTTGTTTCCTTGCTGTAAAGATCTGTAATAACTGTCTTTACATATTTTTCAATTAAAGTCATTAACTAATAAATAGAATAAATCTCTTACGTGTGTTGTGTGCTAACGTTTTCAAAATTGGATCTGGAGATTCCCGAATCCCAAGAGACGGAATTTGAAACCCGTATCTCGACAGGAGCACCACGCTTTCACAAGTAAGTGTTCTCTTAATTATTTTTGTTCCCGTTTCTTGTGAAAAACATATTCGCACATAAGTCCAAATCACTTGACTCATATGCTGAAGCAAATGGAGAAAGATGTTTCAAATTTTTCCAAGACTGGCTCTGCAAGGCGAACAGCGAATTACATCTATAGTAGATTGTCTTTATTGGAAAAGACAACGGAAGCAGCAACTGCACGGCTCGAAAGGGCCTGGAGTCTTCAGCAGAGAAGGAGTTTGGTGAAGCTGATACGATCTTCGAACAAATCCGAGAGTTATGCTTTGACTATCGCTGCGACTTGTTAGACGTGATGGATAAAGTGCAGTGAACTGAAAAAAACGTACATAGAAAGAGATGAATCAGAGTCCAAAGAGAAAGTCTCAGTAAGGTAGACATTCGATAGCCCAAAATTAATTTGCCTGTGTACGCTGGGAGTTATGAGTCATGGCGAGCCTTTCGTGACTTATTTTTGTCCTTAATTCACCATAATGCAGCACTCTCGGAAATACAAAAAATGCATTATTAAAAACAAGTGTTTCAGGGTAAGCGGAGAAACATTTGGCTCACTTGGGAGTCGACAACGGCAACTATAGCAAGGCAAGGGAGATCTTAACGGACCGTTATTATCACCAACAGTTCCTGGCGAACACACAGTTAAAATCCCTCTTCAACCAACCTTCGATTTCTCAAGAGCGATCCAAGTCCATCAAGGAATTGCTCGATACATAGATGGAAGTTCCCCACAGCTTGGAAAATCTTAAAGTTCCAGTTCAGCATTGGGACGTTGTACTCATTTTTATCCTCCTTCAGAAACTTTCTGCGAAAACGCAACACCTGTGGGAAGAAAGGCTTGAAAGTAAATCAAACAACAAGGAACTGCCTACATTTTCCGAATTTACTAACTTTTTGGAGACGAGGTTCCGCTCATTGGAGGCTATTAACCATCAGCACGTGCGACCAGCAACAAATTCTTCCAGAAATGTACCACAGCGAGTTTCCATATGTCGACGAATACTGAGAGCTTTTCCTGCAAGCTGTGCCACAGAGGTCAACATCCCATTCATAAATGCGGACGATTTTTGAAAATGAGTATAGCGGACCGATGCCAGAATATAGGTCGATTAGGGGTTTGTAGAAGCTGCTTAGCACAGCACAGTGTCTAAGTAATCGTAGGTGTTACTACTGTGAGCAGCCACATCACTCCCTTTTACATGCAACACAAGCCATAGGTCGTTAGTCAAGTGATTCTCAAACTCTTTCACAGCGGGACTACAGAGTTATTTTGGCACGACGATGAATGCCGAAGCTTCAAGCTTTGTACCTAACAACGTAGTACAGCCTTCCAGTAGTGCGGTCGTAAACAGTTTCCATTCTCTGTCGAATACAACCATCCAAGTTTTATTGGCCACTGCTTTAATAGAGATTAAATCGTCGCTAGGTGAGACTTATTCGCTTAGGGCCTTGCTCGGATTCTCAAGCGAGTTTTATAACAGAGTCAGATGTGCAACTACTGGAGTTAAAACCAAAATCCACTCACGTTAAGGTTTCCGGGTTGGGTTTAGCCAACAGTGGCACTTGTCGGAGGGTTTTCCACACCATGCTTGCGTCGCATCATTCAACTTTCGAGACATCAACGCGGTCTTTCATTTTTAAGTCGCTGTCTGGCCATCTTCCGGCCCGGATCCTCCCGGTGGCTCATTGAGACCACCTTAATGATCTCGTTTTAGCAGACCCAACGTTTTCCAAACCAGCAAAGGTTGATGGTCTTCTGGGAAGCAATGTTCTTAGCGAGATCTTGTTACCTGAGCTGATAAGACCGAAGCAGAAGGATATGCCAGTAGCTCAACCAGATTAGGCTGGATTTTATTTGGAAAGGCTCCAGTTCAGGCTCAACCCATTCGAAGTTCTTCCAAATGACAGATCTCGATACTCGGCTTCGCACCTTTTGGGAACAGAAAGACGCTCCATTTGAATATCGTCAGTCATCCGATAACGTTGCTTGTGAGGAACACTTCGCTAAGCATGTGAGGCGTACTGGTGATGGGCGATACCAAGTAGCTCTTCCGTTTAAGCGAACTGATTATCCAATCCCGGCCAGATCACAGGAAGGTGCTTTCCAAAGCTTCAGGATCTTGGAGAAACGTTTCAGTTCCAATTCTCAGCTACAAGAGTAATATGCCGCATGCCTAGAAGAATACATCAAATTAGGACATATGAGCGAAGTAAAACAGAATGACATACCCAGGTTAAGTCACTATTTACTGCCGCATCACGCACTTATGAAAGAGGCGAGTTCGACAACAAGGCTCAGAGTCGTGTTTGATGCATCCTTCAGGACGTCGAATGGGATCTCATTGAACGACCAACTCATGACAGAACCCTCTCTTCAAAATAATGTGACTGACATCATCCTTCGGTGGCCGCTTTACCGGTACACATTTACGGCTGATATCGAGAAGATGTCCCGTCAAATCTGGGTCAGCGATCGGGATTCCTATTACCAACTGGTCGTCTGGCGAAAGGATCCATCAGAGGACCTCACGTTCTACCGCCTTAAAACTGTGACATTTGGTACGGCTTCAGTTCCGTATCGAACCCTGAAGGAGTTAGCAGAAGAATCCTGCAGCCAATTCCCGTCAGCGGCCCAGATGAAACAGACAAGGAAATGTATGTTGACGACCTTATCTCCGGCGCAGATACCCTAGAAGAAGCCAAAATGAAGATACAGGAAGTTAAAGCAACACTCCACTCAGCAGGATTCAACCTTCGAAAGTGGACGTCCAACAGGAAGGAACTTCTTCAAGGCATATATTCCCTCAAGGAATCCTTTATATACGAAAAAATGCTTTCGGCGATTGCGCGGCTTTTCGACCCGTTAGGCTGGATTTCGCCATGCATTATTAAGGCAAAGTGCTTTATGCAACGCCTTTGGATTCGAAAGATGTCTTGGGACGATTCCCCAATATCCTAGAAGAATGGGACATCTTTTACAACGACCTAGTCAAAATTAATGATTTAGGTCTACCAAGGTGTGTACACAACACACAATAGGTAGGTCACAAAGGATGGAGTTTCATTGTTTCAGCGACGCCTCGGAGAAGGCTTATGGAGCAGCCGTATACCTCAGAGTTGAGGACAACGAACATAGGGTCCATATGCATCTGCTGATCGCGAAATCCAAGATTGCACCGGTAAAGCCAGTAAGTCTGCCAAGATTGGAGTTATGTGGGCCTGTTCTTGTTGCGAAACTTCTACACTATGTTAGCCAAATGCTAAAACAAAACGACGCCAAGAGGTTCGCGTGGACCGACTCCACTATTGCCCTTTGCTAGATCTCAGCGTCGCCTTCCAAGTGGGAAACGTTCGTACGCAATATTCATAAAGGAGAAATTCAGCTACTCACCGACATCGAAATGTGGAAGCACAACCAACTAAAGACAACACGGCGGACCTGGTTTCCAGAGGCATGCAACCGACGGCTCTTTTAAATGCAACGTTGTGGTGGACCGGTCCCTCATTTTTACACCAGATGGGATTTCGAGCTTCCGAAACAATATCTAACAACCCTAATCCTCCGCGACGCACATGAAAATACTTTGCACGCAGGGATTCAGCTGATGATTGCCTTCATCGGGAGTAAATACTGGATCATACAGACCAGAAGGGCCGTCAAAAAGTACACCTGTGTCGTTTGTCATCGCTACCGAAATTGAGTAGCCCATCAATTAATGGGAAATCTACCATCTCCCAGAGTCGCAGCGTCTAGCCCATTCGCCCATACGGGGGTCGATTACGCGGGACCAATCAGCATTCGGTCGTGGAGGGGTCACGGAGCCAAATGTTAGAAAGAGTATCTGGCAATATTTATCTGCCTTGCCACTAAGGCGATGCACTTGGAAGCAGTCAGAGATCTTACCACTCAGGCTTTCATAACCGCCTTTTGGCGTTTTGCGGCTCGACGAGGTGTCTGTGGTCAGATCTACAGCGATTGCGGAACAAACTTCGTTAGAGCAGAAGCTGAATTGCATCGTCTATTAAAAGAATTCGCACACAACTGGAAGGAAGCTGCTGAGGTTCTGGCGACACAAGGAATTAAGTGGAATTTCATTCACAGCGATTCTCCCCACTTTTGAGGATTGTGGGAAGCGGGTCAAACACCACTTCAAATGGATCGTCGGCAACGGGACACTCACATACGAGGAGCTCATCACGCTACTCACACCAATTGAGGCGTGCCTTAATTCGAGGCCTCTTTGTCCACTAACGGAAAATCCGGACGACTTCCAAGCACTTACCCCAGTTCACTTTTTAATAGGCGAAGCAATCTTCATGGTTCCGGAACCAGATCTGATCATAGACATGTACACGCCATCTATCAGTCTGCTTATTATTATATTATACATTGAACGTCAGTCAGCTTCACGCTGAAGTTAGAAAGGAACAACATTCTTTTCCTTTTTTTTCTCTTTTTTGTCGTTCGTTTTGCTATGGATCGTTATTCGTTAATGAAGGACTGTCAACGAACAAGGTGGCGGTTTTATTTTTGAGTATAAAAGGAGAATCTGCCGACATCCAAAAAAAGCGGGAAGGAAATCTATTACCATAGGTGTTTGGTAATAGGCGCGAACATAAGTGGTACCTCGAGAAGGATATTTTGCAAACTATCACTGCGGGTGGTATTCTGCCACAAGGAATTGGAGGTTGCCTTTGGAGCAAGAACTGGTGGAACAGGAGCGGTTCATTTGGGAAAATTTAGTCGAAGGTGGTTGACATAAGGAAGAAAGGAGCAATTTACTCATCGAACACTGGAAGGTCACAGTGAGTAGCAGAGCTGTTAAGGAATGCAATCATTTTATCATTTCACTCACTTGACTTCACGTGGATTTGTTTCAATTCAATGACTTCGATTTAAAAAAAAAAATCACCATTCATTCTGAACTCATGATTTAGCAATCATTTTTTGCATTCATAATTTTGAAGTCAAAATGAATGCAATCATTTTGAATGCTCTCCATTCACTGAAGTCACCTTGAAGTCACTAACATTCATTGCATTCACTTGAAGTCAGTGAAGTCTTTGAAGTCATCTAAAGTCGTTGAAGTCAGTGAAGACTTTAAAGTATTTGAAGTCATCTGAAGCTATTGATGTCTTTTAAGTCTTTTAATTTACTAATTGAAAATAATAATGAATAAAAATAAAAAAGAACAAACATTTTGATTGTATTCATTGTATAGTTATATTCATGCACTTCAGATGACTTCAAAGACTTCACTGACTTCAAGTGAATGCAATGAATGTTAGTGACTTCAAGGTGACTTCAGTGAATGGAGAGCATTCAAAATGATTGCATTCATTTTGACTTCAAAATTATGAATGCAAAAAATGATTGCTAAATCATGACCTCAGAATGAATGGCGACTTATTTTCTTTAAATTGAAGTCATTATTGAAGTTTTTGAGTTGAAACAAATCCATGTGAATTCTTAAGGGGACTTCAATGAATGCATTCCGCAATGATTGCATTCTTTCGCAGCCCTGGTGAGTAGAAGCATTGTTATCTTTATATTATATACATATATATACATTGTACTTATAAAGATATGAGTATGGAGGCATTACGAAAGAGGAGAGGAATAGTAAGGGGGTGCCTTACTCGATTAAAAAAAATAATTGCTGAAGTCAATGAGGAAAATGTGTCGGCGATAGATGATCCAATACAACTAGATAAGCTTGAAGATACTATGCGGTCTTTCGAACAGGCGCAAATGGAAATTAAAATGCTTTTATCGGAGGAAAACATCGAAAACGAATCGAAGTGCAGGCAAGAGTTTGAGTCCAAGTAATATCACATAAAACAGTGGTGTTTAAGAAAGATGTCACATGGTACCCACATAGCACAATCGACGGGAATTCACACTGAAACATCTGCGCATAGTCTTTCAAGTTCAGTTTCAGTTTTAGTTTTCAATGCATTTTATTTACTTAATCACTAACTCTTACATACTACCAAAAAATGCTTAAATGCTAGCTTACAATTACTTAACAACCTTATACTAACTTACTGGCCCCACACAGGCACTCTAAGCTAATCTGAATTCATTTTACATTTTATTTATAAATACTTATTTTCTATACTTAAGGCTAAGAAAAAATTTGTTTACAAAAACTTAGCGTAAGGACATTTTTTTATTTTTTATAAAAACTTAGTATCTAACTTAAAATAAACCTTAGCCTACCTAACCTAAATGCACAATACACACATAAACACACATAGACATTATACACAATCATATACATATATCAGTATACACCTTTGTATACACTGATATATGTATATGTTTCTTAAATGCTAACCTAAACCTATGTAAGCTGGCCACCGCTATTCACAGAGCAAATAAATTGGTCAGCTCTACCTCATTAGTGAGGCTGGTCCGTAATTGACGGAAACGACGACGAAACATCTTCCCCATCATTCAACCACCAGAAATGCTGGTGCTGCCGAACGACATCCCTCTTATCGTGATTCCCCACCGCCCTACTGAACCTGAGGCGATCCACACTGCCGTGTGCGACGTCTCTGTCGTAGTTGAGTCGCCTGTCCCCAGCTCTCCGAGCGACATGGAAGATTAACGGCACCGCTGATCTATCCTGGATCAACCCTATCTGATCAAGGTAGATCAATGCTTCCGGTGGAACGAAGCCGTCAAAGCGCACACTCTCGTGGTAAAGGTAATTGGGGTAGTAAGCCCCAGATATCAGGTTATTCGTCGAGGTCATTGCTCTTGCAATGTGCCTTCGAGTCAGCTTAATTACGAAGTTGTCCACTCGTATTAGGTTCGCCCTGTTGTAAAGGACCTCATTAGGATAAAATTTCTTGTACTCCGACTCTGGTGTTCTGTACAAGCGAAGACAAGTCCTAAGACAAGCCCTCTCAAACACCCGAATCTTTTCCATTAAGCTTGCTCGTACATTGAACCACACGGGACAACCAAATACCAGCATGGGCCTGATAAGGGCCATGTAGCAGATTACCTTTACCCTCGCATCGAGTTGGCTGCTATAAAACAGTCTCTTTGTAAGGGCAAAAGCACCTTTAGCTCTGGCCAGAGCAGCATCTACATTTTTGCCAAAATACAGAAACTGATCCAGCCGGATTCCAAGGTATCTGACTACATTTCGACAGACAAGAGGCAGTCCGTACTGTCCAATGATCGAGAAATTTCGCCAATTTTTTCTGGTATCCCTAGAGGCTCCAGATAACGGCGTCCTAAAGAGAATGGTTTCCGACTTCTGAAAGTTGATTTTCAACTTCCAGTCATCGCAAAATCGTCTTATCTTATCCAAGTCTCGCTGCAAGAGAGTATTAATGACCTCGATTTTTGGACCTGTTCTGTACGCAATCAAATCGTCTGCGTTCGCAGTAGTATGGGGAAGTGAACCTATCAAGTCGCTTGTAAAAATGTTGAATAGGATCGGCGAATTGACCGCGCCTTGCTGAAGACCATTTTTAATTTGAAATATTCCAACAGAAGTCACCTTACCATTCTTCACGATGAACTGTCTGTTAGTTAGCATATTATAAAGAATGTACAAGAGTGGTTTACTGATCCCCAGCCTAGTCAGCTTATAGAAAAGACCCTTTACTTTACTTACTTTTAAATTCATTTTTATTGTATCTTTCATTATTAACTTACATTCTAGACAAAAATGATTAAATCTAATTTAACAACAACAGTTACTTAAACTAGCTTACTGGCTCTTACCGAACTCTCTAAACTTAACAATTTCATTCAACTTTGCCTTTCGGCCTTAAAAACTATCTTACGATTAATCTTATCTATCAATTAAACAATATATGAAATTTCTAAGAAAATAGTTTTAGAAAAAACTTAGATACCATATCTTTTGTAGTTTTATGTAAAACTTAAAACTATGGCCCTATTCTACTTAACCTACCTAAACTACTTAACCTAACTTAACTATAATCGGGATGGTGAGCACTCGTAGCCTCTCGCACCGGGTGGTCACCATCCCAATTGCGATTTCGTGCGCACGTCATTCGTCAACATCGTGCACACGCACCACCAAGATTTAACCAATGCGATAAACCACTGGTCTCTTCTCAGAGGTGCGGCCTCATGTTAACAAACGCGGCCTTTCCACGAGATCCCTCTAACTATCCCTAATCTAACTTACAACTAAGAGGAATATGTTACCTTAGTAACGTACCGACCTAGGAGAGCGATCCAACCCTTTCTCCTTCTTGAAGCCACCAGAATTCGGTGTACTGTTTCTCGGCATCGATCCGATCCCTGTCCGCAATCGCGAGACTAAAACGGAGGAGCTCCTGAGCATTGGCAACATACCCGTCGTAGGTGAGCCGCTTGTCTCTCGCACCGCGGTGGCGGTGGTATATTACCGGGATACCATCTCTACTTTGTATTAACCCTTTAGCATCAATATGGAGAAAAGCCTCTGGCGGGATAAAGCCCGATAGAAGTGAGCTCTCGTGGTACATTTCATTGGGGTAATAAGCCCCAAAGATCAGGCCATTATCGTTGGTCATTGCCCTTGCAACGTGTCTTCGAATCACCTTAATCAGGAAATTGTCAATCCTATTCAGATTAGCCCCATCGTAAAGGACTTTGTTGGGATAATATTTTTTGTACTCTGATTCTGGTGTTCTGTACAAGCCAAGACAAGTCCTAAGACACTGCCTTTCAAACACCCGAATCCTTTCCATCTGATACGGCGCTACATTGAACCACACGGGACAACCATACGCGATGACTGGCCTGATTAGGGCCACATAGCATATGACTTTCACCCTGGAGACTAGTTGACTGCTGTGAAACAGCCTTCTTGTCAAGGCTAAAGCCTTCTTGGCTGCAGCAAGACAAGCATCCATATGTTTGTCAAAATATAAATACTTATCGAGCCAAATACCAAGGTATCTAACTACGCTTCTCACCGCTAATGGCAGTCCGTGCTGTCCAATGATGGCCAAATTTCGCCAGTTATGTCTGGTATCCCTAGAAGCCCATCTCAATGGGGTCCTGAACAAGATTGTTTCCGACTTTTGAAAATTGATTTTCAATTTCCAATCATCGCAATACGCCTTAATATGATCGAAATCGCGCTGCAGAAGAGTATTGATGACTTCGATTTTTGGACCTGATCTGTACGCCACTAAATCGTCTGCGTACGCTATGGCATGATTGAGGGAACCTACTAGATCACTTGTGTAAATGTTAAACAGTATCGGAGAAGTCACAGCCCCCTGTTGTAAGCCGTTTTTAATGTCAAAGATCTTGCTCGAAATAACATTGTTACATTTAACAACGAACTTCTTTCCCATAAGCATGTGGTAAATCATATATAGCAGAGGTTTCGGCATACCCATTCTCGTCAACTTATAGAAAAGCCCCTCTAACCATACGGTGTCGAAGGCCTTCTCAAAGTCAACGAGGCAGGCACCCGTACACTGGTTCTTGCATTTATTCCATTGTATGTCGGAGACCAGCTTAGACGCAGCATGAATAGTGTCATGCCTCGCCCTAAAACCAAACTGATTTTCCGGAATTATATTATTTTCCTCAACCCACCTTAATAGAGCTCTATTAATCACCTTCTCAAATACCTTGCTAATATTCGGAAGCAAACTAATTAACCGGAGATTTGCAGGGTTAGTTCTAACTTTATCCCTTTTCGGGATGGGATGTACCACTGCTGTTTTCCAATGCGTCGGATAATATGCATTATTCAGCGCATTGTTAAACAGCGTAGTAAATATATCCACTGCTTCCAAGGGCAGGTGTCTTAATACGACGTTTGGAATACCGTCTACTCCCGACGACTTTTTGTTTTTCAGAGACTCGAAGATGCACAGGAGTTCATCTTTTCGCACGAACAAATGCGAGGAGGGTCGCTCATTGGCGATGATAACGTTTGCAGCGTTTTCTTCACTGAATACGGTGAAACCGTGATTCTCAGATCGCCAATTTTGAAGTTCGTTGCGCAGATAATAGTGATTTACATAGGCCCTGTTGTCAATGTCGTGATTACGGTAAACCGGATTGTTCACCGTATACACGGCCTTGAAAAAAGCTCCCAGCAAATCCACTTTCTCCTGTGGGTCTTCGACCACGAATAGACCGTCGCCTGCGTCGGCTCTCTCTGGACTTATGCCAACGGTCAGTAGTGTCTGTCTGTTTTCTGTCGTTTGTGGAATTCGGACACACTGAATGTCATTATGATCTTTCCGCCTAAATAATTTATTTATCTGCGGGAACATATTCGGACTACTGGATTTTATAGCCCGAATCTTATTGCCCCAGTACAGACTTACAGACTTACTGTAATTTTCTTTAATTAATTGTTTTAGGTTTTTGATCAATGACTTTAGTGTTCTTATTTCCGGGTCGTTTCTGTCAGTAAACTGTCTGTACAACTGCTTAAGCCTCGAGAGCAGTCTACTTTTGTGTGCGTACAATGCGTTGATTGTTGGAGTTTTGTATTTTTCCACCTGGCTTTCGTCGGAGTATTTTATCCGAGGGATAGTCTGCTCCATCGTTCGTTTGATAACGTCTTGCATTGTCAGTAAACTACGGTTTTACGGTTTCTTCGTTTGTCAAGTTTCTGTTAGTCGGGGGATCAATTCCACTCAAACATAAATTACGCTTTAAGATTCTGGAGAAGCACGCCCACCGTACCTTACGGTAGTCGTATGGGTACACTTGATCGTACTGCTCCAGCTGCGTTTGCTCGTTTGGGATCCGTATTGTGGCGGCAAGTCCGTAGTGATCACTATCGTACTCGAACGCTCGCAAACAGTTCCTTGTGTTACTATCCACGTTAGTCAGTTCTAGCCTACTGTCAATTAATGCCAAGTCCAGGAAAGAACCGGCTGATGGGAAGGATGGGATATTCGTCGCGTACAGTTCAAGTCTGTACTCAATCATATTTTGACACCACCAGTAGTATAACTGGTTGCCTCTGGTGTTTGGCGGATTATTTCCCCATGCCGCATGCCTAGCATTAAGATCTCCGGCCAAAAAATAATAATTTTCTTCCGATTGAAGCTGAAGGCAACGAAAAAGTATTTCCAGCTCAATTATAAATTGAATGGGATTAGGTGCTTCGGGTGCGTAAAGCGACACCACATACACTCGCCTTCGACTATGAAGAGGAATGCATACGATGCAGGCTTCCAACACCCGGAACCTCATCAAATCCCCGCTATATATGACCCTATGGCGCATGCCTTTGCGTAATAAGATACCAACCCCACCCCCTTGTGAGGAGTGTGGACGGTCCCTTCTATAAATATTGTAGCCACTGTAGCCAATTTTGTGATTCTGGTTAAGCTTAGTTTCGCTTACCAAAAGAACATCTGGGCATTCACTTAACAACAGATTTTGTAGGTTGGCCCTTCTCTCGATCCTGATTAGTGAGTTAACGTTTAACGCAAGGATCTTCAGATTAACCTCATTCAACGTAGCAGACATTATATCGGCGTGCCAGACTTGTCAAACAGGGTCGAATAGATGACGTCAATTCGAGCCGCTTGTTCATTTAATTGTTTCTGAAAATGATCGATTTTTCCGTGCAAGGACAGAAGGATCGCTTTCAAATCCAGATCCGCTTCCGGCGCTTTTTCGGCTACCTTTGGCGTATTTTTTGCTGTCATTGTGGCCTTACCCGATCCAGATACCATTTGGGCAAAGGATACATTGGGCGCCACAAAATTAGAGAAAGCACGACTCTTCTGACGCTTCTCTTCTTCGATCAACTGTTTTCGAGCCTGGACTTTCTTTTTTAGCTCCTGAAACCTAGGACAGCCCCTGAAATTAGCAGGGTGCCCCGGGTTTCTGCAGAGTACGCAAAAGAGTTGACCCCTATCTACTACTCTATCGTTGCCTAAAGGACATTCTCCATATTTGTGGTCCTTGTCGCACTTAACGCACCTAAATTGCATATTGCAATTAGCCGCGGCGTGCCCGAACCTCTGGCAGCGCATACATTGCAGTACACGTTCTGCCCTTTTTAATTTTTCCCAACTTACAGCATGATAATACAGGAATTTAATTTTTCGCAGACTATCGATTTTGCTGTTGGGCGTTAACTGTACTAGGAAGAATGGTAATTTACGGTTACCATCCCTTGCCGCGGCCGTGGTAAACGGCTTGACCCCCACGAACTTAAGGTCGTCGCTCTCTAACCTTTTAAGCTCTTCTTCGAGCTCCCCCGTCTTTATTGCTGGATCGATGCCCTTTAACAGCACCGTTTGGAGTTTTTCACCCTTAGGGGTATATGTATAGTATTCGGTATCTGCTTTTCCTAGGGCGATACGTACTTTACGGTAATCCTCCATATTACTACACATAATAATGTGCTTATTCGCACTTAAACGTTTGACATAAAAATTCTTAGTTACTAACTTACATAACCTAATACTATCGTTGATTTCTAAATTACTTACATTTATAGGAGGCACTCTTTCTCTGCCTTTATTTTGTTGTTGCTGTTGATGTTGTTGCTGCTGTTGTTGTTGCTGCTGCTGTTGTTGCTGCTGCTGTTGTTGCTGCTGCGATGTTTGTTGTTGTATTTGCAATTTCTGCGGTATATTTTGCTGTTGTTGTTGTTTTGGTTGTTTTTGCTTCTTCTGTTGCAATCGTTGTTCTTGTTCTTGTTGCTGCTTTTGCTCCATCGGCAACTGTTTTATAGTTTGCTGTAGTTGTTGTTGTTGTTGTTTTTGCTGCTTTTGCTGCCGCAACTTCTCCCTTTTCTCAAGGAGCTCTTTTATAAGCTTGTCAAGCTTTGCCTCATCATCCTCTTCCTCTTCTGCTGAGGTATCAGTATCAGACAACTCTTTAAATGAGTTCCCCTCTCCAATGTAGCGGCACTCACCCCCTTCAAACTCATAAGAGTACTCCTTTTCCACCGCTTTAATGTCTTCATCTTCTCTGATTTTTTTCTTCGAGGACAATTTCGAAGAAGTTTTATTTTTTCTCCGCCTCTTCTCTACTTTTATGTCATCAGCTGATTTCTGCATTGATGCTGTTGTTGCCTTAGTTGTTGTTGCTTGCTGCATATCACATGCTCTTGTAGTCATTCGATTTGACACCGGTTCTACATGCGGGACCTCCGGCTGCCCGGTATCCATTGCTAATCGTCGACACTACTACCAATTTTTATTTTTTTGTTTAGTTTTAGCACTAAGAAATGAAAAAAAAGTGAATTTCCTACTGTGGGGCTTGAACCCAGATCCTCCACGTCTCGAGTCAACCTCTCATTTCATTCATTTCATTTTAAATGCATTTTTATTCTTTTCAATTCATTATTACTTATACGCTATACAAAAAAACGCTTAAAAATTAGCTTAATTAACTTACAATTATCTTATTCTAACTTACTGGCCCCATGCGGGCACTCTAAATTAAACATAATACTTATTTAATGTCTTTCGACGTTTCGTACGATTACAATTTTTTTATATTTTTTTTCTATATTTATTTAGACTAAAACTAAGAAAACAATTTTATTTAGTGAAAAAACTTAGTATACGGATTTCTTTTTTATAAAATCTTAAAAACTAAAACTTATAAACTATCTACCTATAAATAAATCTTAACCTACTTTTTTTTTTTTTTTTTTTTATAATTTACGCGCGCCTAAGGGGTTGATACCCTTTTACTGTTGCCAGGGCGCGGGCGGAAAGATAGAAGGAGGAGAAAGGAAAATTGTTTTTTGTAGTGGTTTGAAACTCAGGTGTGTTTGGTTTCTATGTTTGCTCTCCAGGGGTGGGAGTCCGAATAGGACGGAGAGTTTTTCTTCACTCAGAGTGATTCGAGATATAATTCCCAGTATTTTTTTCATTGCTTGAAACTCTTATAACAGCCAAATCTACGTGTCAGTGTTATGCCTTCACACGCAGAATTTTTTTTTTTTTTGTCTGAGTTCCAATTATACAATGAAAACCTGATTTTGCCATGGGCAGGATTCGAACCTGGACCCTCCGAGTGAGAAGCGTTTGCTACTACCACTACACCACGGCCACCCCTACTACTTAACCTACTTAAGCTAACTTATTGTATATATCATACAATTTAATTTTATTTTTTATTTTTTTTTTTTCCTAGATGTGTTACCCCTTCTTTTAGAGAAGTTGTTACCCATCTAAGTTCATATATAATTTTTTTTGTTTTTTTTTTCATTTTTAATTTTTTTTTTATATTTTTTTTTTCTCTTATGTCTACCCTAATCCTACCTAAATCTATGTAAGCCGGCCATGACTAAATAATTAGGCTAGCCGACTTTGCTTCCGAGTGAAGCTATACTATACCAGAGGAATTCGACGAAGAGACTTCCTCTCCTCCCATAAGCCACCAAAATTGTTGGTGCTGCCGAGCAACATCTCTCATGTCGCGACTCCCTACCGACCTACTGAACCGGAGACGCTCCGCACTGCCATGTGCGACGTCTCTGTCGTAGTTGAGTCGCCTGTCCGCAGCTGTTCGAGCAACGTGGAAGATTAGCGGCACCGCCAATCTGTCCTGGATCAGACCTTTCATATCTAGGTAGAGGAACGCTTCTGGAGGAACAAAGCCGTCAAAGCGAACTCTCTCATGATACATATAATTAGGGTAGTAAGCCCCGGAGATCAGGTTGTTCGATGAGGTCATTGCTCTTGCAATGTGCCTTCGAGTCAACTTAATAACGAAATTGTCCACTCTTATTAGGTTCGCCCTATTGTATAAGACCTCATTAGGATAGAATTTTATGTACTCAGACTCTGGTGTTCTGTATAAGCGAAGACAAGTCCTGAGACAAGCCCTCTCAAACACCCGAATCTTTTCCAATAAACTTGCTCTTACGTTGAACCACACGGGACATCCAAACACAAGCATAGGCCTGATAAGGGCCATGTAGCAGATAACCTTTACCCTCGCATCGAGTTGGCTGTTATAAAACAGTCTCTTTGTAAGGGCAAAAGCACCTTTGGCTCTGGCCAGAGCAACATCTATATGTTTGTTAAAATACAGATATTGATCCAGCCAAATCCCAAGGTATCTGACTACATTTCGACAAGCAAGTGGCTGCCCATGCTGCCCCACGATCGAGAACTTTCGCCAATTCTTTCTGGTATCCCTAGAGGCCCCAGACAAAGGCGTCCTAAACAAAATGGTTTCCGACTTCTGAAAGTTGATTTTCAACTTCCAGTCATCGCAATATCGTTTAATTTTATCGAAGTCACGTTGCAAGAGTATATTAATAACCTCAATCTTTGGACCTGTTCTGTACGCGATTAAGTCGTCTGCGTACGCTATGGCATGGTGAAGTGAACCTATCAGATCACTTGTGTAAATGTTGAATAGGATCGGTGAATTTACCGCACCTTGTTGCAGACCGTTTTTAATGTTAAATGTTCCAACAGAAGTCACATCGCCATTTTTCACGATGAACTGTCTACTAGAGAGCATATCAAAAAGAATATACAGCAGTGGTTTACTAATGCCCAACCTGTCCAGCTTGAAAAAGAGTCCCTCTAACCATACGGTATCGAAGGCTTTTTCCAAGTCAATCAGGCAGGCACCAGTGCACTGATTCTTGCCTTTGTTCCATTGGATATCAGAAACCAGTTTAGACGCAGCATGAATAACATCATGCCCCGCCTTGAAACCGAATTGATTATCCGGAACTATATGTTTGTCCTCAACCCACTTAGTCAGGACTCTATTGATCACCTTCTCGAACACCTTACTGATGTTTGGAAGAAGACTTATCGAGCGGAGATTCGCCGGATTGGAAGTGTCTTTATCCCTTTTGGGGATCGGATGTACCACCGCAGTTTTCCAATGCGCTGGATAATGTGCATTATTCATTGCATTATTAAACAGGGTGGTATAAATGTCCACCGCTTCTAGAGGGAGATGTCGAAGCACAATGTTCGGTATTTCATCGGTTCCCACTGATTTCTTACTTCTAAGTGATTCAAAGATCGTTTGGAGCTCTTCCTTCGAAATGAACGGGGGTAGTACCCTATCGTTGGTGATGACATTATTTGCCATATTCTCGTCACTGAACTGGGTGAAACCCGAGCTCTCGAATCGCCAATTCATTATTTCATTTCGAAGGTAGAAATTGTGCACAAGGACTCGATTTTCCAGGTCGTGGTTCGGGCCAATGATGTCATTCGCCTTATATACTTCCTGGAAAGTCGCTCCTATAGCCTCTACCTTCTCCTGCGGATCCTCGATCACAAAGAAGTTGTCATCATCAACAGCCTCATTTGGATCGATGCCTGCTGCTATAAGTATATTCTCGTTGTTCGTCGTTCGGGCGATTTTAAGACACGAAAGGTCGTTGTGATCTTTCCTCCGAAATATTTTATTTATTTGCGGGAACATATTCGGGTTGCTGGTGTTTACAGCCCGAATTTTGTTGTTCCAATACAAACTTACAGATGCTCTGTAATTTTCTTTTATTAATACTTAGAGGTTTTTGATCGACGACTTTAGCGTCATAATCTCCGGGTTATGTCTGTCAGTAAACTGTCTGTACAAGGTTTTTAGCCTTGACAGCAGTCTACTTTTATGTCGGTGCAGTGCGTCAATGGTTGCGTTGCGGAATAAGTCTTCGTGGTCAGTGTATTGATACCGAGGTATCGTTTTGTCCATTGTTCGTTTAATTGTCTCGTCCATTAGTTTTAGATACCTGTCAATCTCCTCGTTTGACAGATTTCTATTGGACGGTGGGTAGAGCGAATTCGAGGAGAGTGCTCTCGTCAGTGTTCTGGAGAAGTGTGTCCAACGCACCCTACTATAGTTGTAGGCATGTCTTTGAACAAACTCGTCCAATTCCGCAGCTTCGTTCGGAACGGTTATTTCGGTACTAAGTCCGCAATGGTCACTGTCATACACAAAAGTGCGTAGACAGTTTATGGTTTGTTGGTTTGTGCATGTCAGGTGTATTCGTGTGTCGAACAGCAGGAGATCCAAATAGGACCCGTGTCTAGGAAACGACGGGCTATCCGTCGCCTTAAGGCCGAGTCGATACATAACACTGTGTTGACCCCACCAATTGAATAGTAAGTTCCCTCTAGTATTTGGTGTATTATTTCCCCAATCACTATGTTTGGCGTTGAAATCGCCGCCGATAATAAAATAGTTGTCTTCCAATTCCAGCCTCAGAAATCGAAAAAGTGTCTCGAGCTCTGACATGAATAAGGTGGATTGAGTAGCTTTGGGTGCATAAACAGACACCATGTATAACCGCTTTCCACTACGGAGAGGGATATACACGATGCATGCTTCCAGCACCTGGAACTTACGTACTACACGACTGTATACTCTTTAAAAACGTATACCTTTTCGTACGAAAATCGCAACGCCTCCTACCTGAATGGAGTTGCGTCGGTTTCTCCGTACTATTTTATATCTTTTGTGCCTCATTTTGTGTCTCTTGGTGAGCTTAGTTTCGCTAACCAAAAGCACATCAGGGGCTTGGTCTTTAAGCAACTTAAATAGTGCGGCTCGTCGTTCGAACCTAATCAGTGAATTAACATTCACAGCAAGGATCTTCAGAGTTTGCTCCGCCATGTACGTACCCATTACGACTGGAGGTGCGTTAGGCCCGGCAGCAGCGCGTATATTTGATCTACCCGCTTAGCCTGTTCCTGTATTTGACGCTGAAGCTGAGCCATCTGCCCCTGAATAGAGAGCAAGATAGCCAGCATGTCAGGTACAGGTTCCGGTGCTCTAGGCGCTGGGGCCTGAGAAGCTACCTTTGGTTGCTGTACCGTATTTCCCCTACCTGCCGCCATTTGGGCGTAGGTAACGTGGGGAGTAACGGCTGGTGTTTGTGTCTGCACGAGTGGACGTTTAATTTCCACTTTCTGCTGCCGAGCCAGATTTACTCTTTTGATATATTGGAATTTGGGACAACCCCGATAATTTGCGGTGTGTCCCGTGTTCCTACATAACGCGCAAGAGAGTTGGCTTTTTTCTGACGCTCCGTCCTTGCCTAGAGCGCATTCCTCGGACTTGTGGTTCTTTCCGCACTTCACGCATCGAGGCTGCATTTCGCAGTTCGACGCGGCGTGCCCGAACCTTTGGCAGCGAACACATTGTAAAATGTTTTCGCTCCTCTTTAATTTTTCCCAGTGTACAACCTGGTAGTCTAGGACTTTGATGCTCCTTAGACCATCCAGTTTGCTGGTGGGACTTAGCTGAACCAGGAAGAACGGTAGTTTCTGCTTCTCCCTTTTGGCTCTAGCCGTGACAAATGGCTTAGCCCCTACGAATTTGAGCTCTTCGCACTCCTTCTCTTTCAGCAGTGCAAGGAGCTCCTCCGGATCAGTTGACGGTTCAATCCCCCTCAGCAGCATTGTTTGCAGCTTGTCCCCCTTCGGGGTGTAGGAGAAGAACTCCGTCGTCGATTCCTTCAATAAATTTTTTATTTTAGTATAGCGCTCCACTGTGTTACAGTGGATCGCATGCCTATCTTGACTTAGTCTTTTAATAAAAAAGTTGTTACCAATGGCCGACTTACATAGTTCAATGGTGTCCTTCAGCTCCAATTTGAAAGTGTTAATTGGAGGCACTTTCTGCTTAGTGTGTTTCTGCCCTTGCTGTTGTTGTTGTTTCTGCTGCTGTTGCTTTTGCGGTTGTTGCTGCTGCTGTTGTTTTTGCTGCTGATGCTTTAGTTGTGGTTGCACATGTTTCTTTGTAAGTTCTTGTGCTGATTTCTGTATTTGTTGTTGTTTAACCGGCTGTTTCTGTTTTTGTGGTAGCTCTCCGCTTACGTTTGGTTGTTTCTGAGGGCTCTGGATTTGTTGCAGTTTTTCCAACTTCCTCCTTGCCTCTTGCTTTGCCTTAATAGCAAGCACTTTTTGCTCTAGCTGTTTAATTGTAGTATTAATAGCTTCCACTTCATCATCTTCGTCATCTGACTCAGATGCAGCTAGGGATGCGAAGCTATTGTCTGCACCCATGTAGTGGCCTTCCCCACCATCCGATACGTACGGGTAATCGTTATTATCCAAGACTTGCCTCCTTGACTTTAATGCTGCCCTTGCTGTTGTAGTTGCCGTCGTTTCCCTCGCTCCACCATGCAGCATTTCTGAGGAAGCTGATAGGGAAAGGCGCTTTACGAGATTCGGAGTCGGCCTCAGCTTTCTCCTCCTCTTTGTAGCAAATTCTGTTGTTGTTGTTTCTGATCTTTGGGCTGGCTGTACGGCCTGATCATCAGATGACAACATGCCATCTGCGGACCCCGCTATTGGAATAGCGGGCCGCTCACTTCCACTCATCTCACGATCGATCGATCACACTTTCTGTTTCTGCCGTTGTATATCGATTTAAACTTTTTTTAAAAATAAAAATTCGATGTGGTTTTTTCGGGAATCGAACCCACGACCCCTGCTTTGTCGGCCGACACCACTACCGCTGCGCCACCGAATCACTTGGGGAAAATGTTCTTGATTGTTCTTTTGTCACTTTTGCACTATTTCACTTGAGAAAAAGTCGAAAACACGTCTGTCCCCGATCGAGGTCTATGAACGACGACGAGTCAACCTCTGTTCCACTGAGCCACAATGTTACTTATCAGTAACTTGCTTAATCACCACTTAATTGTTTTTTCACTTTGTTTCACTTTGTTGTGCACTATGAAAAGCCGACCGTTCTCTATGCGAGATGTGTAACGACTGTTATAGAAAAGACCCTCTAACCATACAGTGTCGAAGGCCTTCTCCAAGTCAACAAGGCAGGCACCAGTGCACTGTTTCTTGCCTTTGTTCCATTGGATATCGGACACCAGTTTAGACGCGGCATGTGAGATATCATGTCCCGCCTTAAAACCGAATTGATTATCCGGGACTATATGTTTGTCCTCAACCCACCTAGACAGAGCTCTATTGATTACTTTTTCAAAAACCTTACTGATATTCGGAAGGAGACTTATCGACCGGAGATTCGCCGGATTGGATATATCCTTTCCCTTTTTGGGGATAGGTTGAACCACCGCCGTTTTCCAATGCGCTGGATAATGTGCATCATTCATTGCATTATTAAACAGGGTGGTGTAAATGTCCACCGCTTCTAGAGGAAGATGTCGAAGCACGATGTTCGGAATACCATCGGTCCCCACTGATTTCTTAGCCCTGATTGTGTCGAAGATCTCATGGAGTTCTTCCTTCGAAATGAACGGGGGTAGGTCACCCTCTCTGGCAATGACATTATTGGCCGTATTTTCGTCGGTGAACCGGGTGAAACCAGAGCCCTCGGATCGCCAGTTCCCTATTTCATTTCGAATGCAGAAGTCGTGCACCAAGACGCGATTTTCCAGGTCGTATTTAGGGCCAATGGTATCGGTGGCCTTGTATACTTCCTGGAAAGTCCCCCCTATGGTCTCAACCTTCTCCTGTGGATCCTCGATCACAAAGAAGTTGTCATCATCAGCGGCCGCATTTGGATCAATACCTGCTATTGTCAGTAACCGTTCGTTGTCTGTTGTCCGGTCTATTTTAAGACACTGAAGGTCGTTTTGATTTTTTCTCCGAAATAGTTTATTGATTTGCGGAAACATATTCGGGTTGTTGGTGTTTACAGCCCGAACCTTGTTGGTCCAATATGAGCTTACAGAAATTCTGTAATTTTCTTTTATTAGCGTTTGAATATTTTTAATCGACGACTTCAGTGTCCTAATCTCCGGGTCTTGTCGGTCAGTTAACTGTCTGTACAAGTTTTTGAGTCTTGTCAGAAGTCTACTTTTCTGTCGGTGCAGTGCGTCAATATTAGGATTGCGGAACACGTCTTCGTTAGTCGTGCGTCGATATCGCGGTATTGTAGTGTCCATAGTTTGTTTAATTGTCTCGTCCATTTGTTTTAGGTAATTGTCGATCTCCTCGTTTGACAAATTCCTATTGGTCGGTGGGTGGAGCATGTTCGAGGAGAGCGCTCTAGTCAAGGTTGCGGAGAAGTGTGTCCATCGAGTCTTACTGTAGTTGTAAGTATATCTTTGGACAAACTCCTCCAATTCCGCAATTTCGTTGGGAACCGTAATTTCGGTGCTAAAACCGCAATGGTCGCTGTCATACACGAATGTGCGCAGACAGTTTAGCGTTTGTAAATTCGTACCTGTCAGTCGTATACGTTCGTCGTACAGCAGTAGATCCAAATAAGACCCGCCTCCGTGAAACGACGGGTTATCCGTCGCTTTAAGACCGAGTCTGTACATGACATCGTGCTGGCCCCACCAATCGAGTAGTAGGTTCCCTCTAGTATTTGGCAAATTATTTCCCCAATCCCTGTGTCTAGCGTTGAAATCCCCGCCGATTGTAAAATAATTCTCCCCCGATTCTAGCCTCAGAAGTCGAAAAAGTGTGTCGAGCTCTGTAATGAATAGGGTGGATTGTGAAGTATCAGGTGCATAAACAGAGGCCAAGTACAGCCGCTTTCCACTGCGGAGCGGGATGTACACGACGACTGCCTCCAACACCCGGAACTTGCGCAACACGCCCTTGTACACTCTGTGAAATTTTATACCTCCTTTAATGAAGATCGCGACACCGCCTCCACGTTTGGATCTGGGCCGGTTTCTTCTTCTAACGATATAATTATTGTACTTCAGTTTGTGCTTAGTTAGGACGTGACGGCTGGTGTTTGAAACCTGACAGGTGAACGTTTGACATCCACCTTCTGCTGCCGAGCCAGTTTTGCTTTCTTAATGTCAGCGAACTTAGGACAACCACGATAGTTTGCGGTGTGTCCCACATTTCCACATAACACGCACGAGAGCTGCGACCTATCGGATGCTCCGTCAACACCCAGAGGACATTCTTCGGAACTGTGGTTCTTAGCGCACTTCACGCATCGAGGCTGCATTTGGCAGTTCGCGGCGTGCCCGAACCTCTGGCAGCGAACGCATTGTATAACGTCTTCGCTCCTTTTTAGTTTTTCCCAGTGAACCACCTGGTAGTCTAGGACATTGATACTCCTTAGACTATCCAGACGGCTTTCGGAACTGAGTTGCACCAGGAAGAACGGCAGACTCCGTTTCTCCCGCCTGGCTCTAGCTGTGGTAAATGGCTTTACCCCTACAAACTTGAGTTCTTCGCACTCCTTCTCTTTGAGCAGTGCCAGGGTCTCCTCAGGATCAGAAGACGGTTCCAACCCCTTCAGCAGCATAGATTGCCGCTTTTCACATGTAAATGTAAATGAGTAGTGCTCCGTCGTCGTTTCCTTTAGGAGCTCTTTCACTTTCGCGTACCCCTCCACTGTATTACAGTGGATGGCATGGCGATCGTTCCCCAATCTCATAATTTTAAAATTATTACCAATGACCAACTTACACAGGTCCTTGGTTTCATTTACCTCTAATTTATAGGTGTTGATAGGAGGCACCTTCTCCTTCTTCTTCTGTTGCTGCTGTTGCTTCTGTTGTTGTTGTTGTTGTTGTTGCTGCTGCTGTTTTTTCAGCTGCTGTGGTTTCAGCTTTTGTTGTTTTTGCAGCTGTTGATGTTTCTGCTACTGCTGTATTGTTTGCTGCAGTTGTTGCTTCTGCTTCTGCTGGTTTTGTTGTTGCTGTAGTTGTTGTTTCTGCTGTTGTAGCTTTTGATGTTGGGAGCTCTCTACTTCTAGTTGCTCCCTCTGCCTGCGTGCAGTTTGCCTTTGCTTCATAGCAAGCACTCTCTCTGTCAGCTTTTGTATGCTGATGTTGATTTCATTTATTTGCTCATCCTCATCTTCCGATTCGGATGACGCTAGAGAGGCAAAGTTGTTATTGCCCCCCTCATATCGGACCTCATCTGCTGTTTCGACGGCATTTATTCTTTTTTTTCTTAGGTTAGGAGGGGTTTTCAAACTCCTCCTCCTTTTAATGGCTTTAACGGCATTGGCAACACTATTACTGCCTTTTCCAACTCCCGTTATGGGAAGAGCGGAGTGCTGTCCACCATCCATCGCGTAATTAGCTTAGTTACTTTTTGGATTTGTGATTTGTTGTTATCACACTTTGAGGACAAAAAAAAAAAAAAAAAGTTCCGTATTTGGGTCTTGGACTCGAACCCGTGTCTTATTATTCGATGACCGACGCCGCTGACCGCTCGGCTACCGAGTCAACAAGCTACACTTTGTCTGAATTTTCTTAGGAGAAAACTGGTTCACTATTTTTTTTTTGCTTTAGAAAAGGCCGAAACACGTCTGTTCTTTGCGAAGATCTGCGAACGACTGAAGCCTAGTCTTTCAATCGAGCATAATCAAACACTCAAGCAGTTGGCTGAAATTCAAGCATCTATTTCGACTATTTCTATTTCTTTTGTCAGTAAGCGGCACAGCAAGGTCATCGCTCAATCAAGGAGATCTTAAATTGCCTCGAATTTCGCTGCCGTCATTTGGTGGTAATTATCGGGAATGGACCACCTTAAAGAATTCATTTCAAACTATTGTCCACGATTCTACTTCTCTGTCGGGTGCCCAAAAGTTACAATTTTTAAAACTTTCATTAAGGGATGATGCCGCGTCCATGCTTAAACATACTAATATCTCGGAAGCGAATTATGAGCAAGCCTGGAAGGACCTAAAGATGTATGACAAGAAGAAAGTTATCGTAGAGTCTCACATCAAGACCATTATGGAACAGTCCGATATGAGTTCCCCATCAACAGCTGCTGGAATTAGGAGAATTTACAGCACTTCGAACGAGTCAGTGTCCGCGTTGAAATCCTTAGGTATTCCAGTTGAGCATTGGTATTTTTGGCTCATTTGTGACGTTTCATCGAAATTATATGCGGAATCAAAAGGCTTATGGGCTCGCGCTTCAAATGAAAAACCAGGTTTCAAAGAAATCCTTGAATTGTTATCAGGCCGATAATTTGAATTAGAGGCAGTGTCAAGTAACCAGGTTCCTCCAGCTTCTGGATCCAGGTTTAATCGTCGTTCGGTTTGCACGGTAGTCTGTCATTCATGCTCTATGTGTAAGCGAGAGCATTTTTTATCTACTTGCCCTCGTTTTGGCAATCTTGACCTGAGTGAAAGGCGAAAGTTTATAGCACAGAAGGGTTTATGTTACAATTGCCTTAATACAGGTCACTCCATGAGTTCCAGGAAGAAGCACCTCTAGCAACATTATCCAAGAGGAGCGATCGAGCGATTCAAAGGAGCAAGGGATATAACTTATTACCTACGACAGTTGTCTTGGTGAGGAACAGGTGGGGGTATTTAAGCTCTTTTAGATTCCGGTTCTCAAGTTACATTGATCACCGAATTATGTGTGCAGTTTTTGGGACTGCGGCGGGATAAATGCACATTGGCGATAGACACAGAACGTTTCGTGTGTTTAACGTAAGTACCTGCAATGTGGGCTTAAACTTACCGGATGCCCATACATCCATGGGAGCAAGGATACGCCTTGCCATCGCTCACCGTAAATGCACTGATACCAATTCGGAACTGTATTGCCGGCACAAGTTCCACCATTGGTAAGAGTCGAGGCCGACCTAAAACGTCTTACTGCTCTTAGGGTCGCAGCACCCAGTACTTATTGCAACTCTACATTGGGCCGAAACCCTTCCCGCGATTTTGGGTTTAAACCACAGCCACCATGACGCTCCGACAAGGTGTCCTACCTCTAACAAGCCAGGCCCGGACCGAGGTCCGGGGGGCTCCTGACTCCCATGGTACCGTGATTTAAGTCCTACCGGTGGTCCAGCCGCCAACAAGACCTATGACCGGACCCTTGTGACTGATCGAATCGTAGCAACCTTCGGTAGCGTCATCTGAAGATGTTTACGATAAGACCAGTACTTTGCTCTGCTCCCGTTCATTATTAGACAACGTCATTAAATGGAGAAGCCTTGATAATTGGGCGGGGGCCTGGCGATAGACGCAGATGCCTCAGATGTCTCATGTTTTTAACGTAAGTACCTGCCGTGTGGGCTTAAACTTACGGGATGCCCATACATCCATGGGAGCAAGGATACGCCTTGCCATCGCTCACCAAACATTTTCACTGTTTCAGATACCAATTCGGAACTGTGTTGCCGGCACAAGTTCTACCCTTGGTATAAGTCGAGGCCGACCTAAAACCTCTTACTGCTCTTAGGGTCGCAGCACCCAGCACTTATTGCAACTCCACATTGAGTCAACCAAAGGAAAACCAAGGAAAACCAAAGGAAAACCAAAGGAAGACCCTTCCCGCGATTTTGGGTTTAAACCACAGCCACCATGACGCTCCCACAAGGGGGCCTACCTCTAACAAGTCAGGCCCGGACCGAGATCCGGGGGGCTCCTGACTCCCATGGTACCGTGATTTAAGTCCTGGTAGGGACTACCGGTGGTCCAGCCGCCAACAAGACCTATGACAGGCAACTTGTGACTGATCAAATCGTAGCAACCTTCGGTAGCGTCATCTGAAGATGTTTACGATAAGACCAGTACTTTGCTCTGCCCCCGTTCATTATTAGACAACGTCATTAAAGGGCGAAGCCTTGATAATTGGGCGGGGGCCCGGCGATAGACACAGTGGGTGATGCGGAGTCTAAGGTTCGGGGATTGGTTTCATTGGACATAAAATCTATGATAGCTGAATTAAGGGGTGTCTTCCGACGCCGTTGTGCTGAAAGGCATCACCAAGCAAATACCTCAGTTGAATCAGAGGAATTTAGCGGATCCCTACTTTGATGAATCGGGACCTATGGATATTTTGTTGAAGGCCGGTATACTTTTTAGAGCATTAAAGGGAGGCAAGATCTACGATCATGAAAGCAATGTAATTGGTCTGGAAACTGAATTCAGATGGGTGTTAGCCTGTGAAGACGGTGAAACGGTAAGTACCAGATTGCGAACCTTTCACGTAGCGGATACATTGGAAGGTTTGCTACAACGCCTTTGGGATATGGAAGAGCCTACGCCTACATCACGTCGTTTGTACGATGACCACCCATGTGAGACTCATTCTAAAACTCACTACAGGAGGGATGAACAAGGCCAGTTTATAGTAAGACTCCCTTTCAAGGATTCAGAGGAAGTGATAAGCGATTCTCGGAGAATGGCGGAACAGAGGCTCAAGTCTATGGAAAGACGATTTGAGAGAGATCCGGTGCTGCATATACAGTACAACGAATTCGTGGAGGAATATGAGAGCTGGGGACATATGGTGGAGATAGAAAGGGATAAGTAGCAACCGGGATATTACCTTCCACATCATGCGGTTATCAAGCCTGATAGTACAACGACTCGATTGAGAGTGGTATTTCATGCTACATGTACTCCATCTGGTGGAAAATCATTAAATGCTCAGCTACTCACGGAACCGGTCCTTCAAAATTATTTGACGACGATTTTACTTCAATTCACGATGAATCCAATTGCCTTAAGCGCTGATATAGCTAAAATGTAAAGGAAAATCATGATCCACTCCGAGGATAGGCGATTCCAGCGAATCCTGTGGAGAATTTCAGCAAGTGAACAAATGAAGACGTTCCAGATGGCCACAGTTACTTACGGGACAGCGCCTGCTTCATTCTTGGCAACGAGATGTCTAATCCAGTTGGCCGAAGATGGTCGAGAAAAGATCCCGGACGGTGCAGCTATGATAATACACCATTTTTACATGGATGATCTCATCGTATTCCACTGGAAAGGAGGGACGCTAGTTAGACATGATTCATGGAGGCAAATCATCATGTTAAAACGTTGGGGCTACGATGGCATCCTACTACGGATTTTTTCAGCTTCAAGGTCGTGACTGAAGAAGTTTCCTGTTATACAAAAAGAAATCTGCTGTCAGAGGCTGCAAGTATTTTTGACCACTTTGGATTTTTGGACCTTTTTTGATAAATTACAGCACTTATGGCGAGAGAAAATGGAATGGAATGATCAAACACACTTAGAGATGGTCTCAAGTTTGTCGACGGATGCATTTCTTTCAGCTCTAAAGCGTTTCATTTTGAGAAGGGGAAGGTGCTTAAATTTATATAGCGATAATGGCACGAACTTTGTAGGAGCAAAAAATGTGTTGGATGAACTCAGCAGTTTTTTGAGATCTAGAGACACTCAAGAGCGTTTGCAGAACCACGCAAGCAAGGAAACAATTAACTGGCACTTTATACCCTACTTTCGGAGGACTCTGGGAAGCAGCAGTTAAGTCCACCAAATTTCATTTGCGGAGAGTAATCGGGAGCATTATTTTATCGTTCGAAGAACTACAAAATTTGCTATGTTGCAATGTCAGACAGATTCGAGGATTTTGAACCACTAACGCCAGTTCATTTTTTAGTGGGAAGGGCGTCTTATTTTATGTCTGAACCTAACTATCTGTCCACCAATATTAACCGCCTTTACAGATTTCAGATCATTGACCGACTTCAACAAGCGTTTTGGAAGCGGTGGCAGTTAGAGTATGTTACCACTCTTCAGCAGAGAACTAAATGGAAGCACGAGGCAAAAAACTTAACCCCAAACTCGTTAGATTCGTGAAGAGAATCAACCTCCTGGCAAATAGTCTTTGGGACGAGTGAAGGAAGTGCACCGCGGGTCTGATGACTTGGTACGAGTAGTCACACTCGTTACAAAGTATGGGTTATTAAAGCGGCCTTTTTCAATGATTTGTTTACTCAATTTAAATGATTAGTAATATGTAGTTAACTTCTGGAATTCTTTTATGTAAATTGTATAAGTTTAGATAGTGAGTTGGCTCTATAATATGAATTGTATAACTTGAATTTAACTTCGTGAATTTAAAGTAAATTATTTAATGTTGAAATCATTATTATTATTTCAAGGTGGGCGGTATGTACACGCCATCTATCAGTCTGCTTTTTATTATAAATATTATACGTTGAACGTCAGCCAACTTCACACCAAAGTTAGAAAGACATTTTTTTTCTTTTAATTTTTTTTTTTTAATTTTAATTTTTTTTCTCTTTTTTGTTGTTCGTTTTGCTGTGGGTCGTTAATAAAGGACTCTCAACGAACAAGGTGGTGGTTTTATTTTTGGGTATAAAAGGCGAATCTGCCGACATCCAAAAAAGGGGGAAGGAAATCCTATTACCATAGGTGTTTGGTAATAGGCGCGAACAGACAAGAAAGTTTACATCGACCGCTGGAAGGCCGTCCAAATGCACCTGCAGACGTTTTGGCGACATTGGCACCAGGAATATTTTGCGCGGTTACAACAACGACGGTTGAAGCCTTAAGCGCAACTCAAACTAGGCGACTTGGACGATCTTGCCTTTGGCAAGATGGAGCTTAGGACGCATCACAGAAACCTACCCAGGGAAGGATGATATCATACGTGTCATAAAGGTAAGGACAGAACACGGAGAATACAAGCGACCGATCGCAAAATTATGCCCACTACCGATAAACCAAAACGATACAAACATCAATGAAGGCCATAAATAATACAGAATACATAAATGAAAGTTAACACTCGTGCGTCACACAAGCACATACACACACGCACGCACACATAATTTATCCAAGAAAACATTCAGGCTAATTGCACAAGCTAGTGAAAGATAGCTTTCTCTCAAACCACGCACACACATACACACGCGCGCGCGCGCGCGCGAACATATCCAAGCCGTTTAAATTACACATACTCACCACGTGAATCCAAGCCGTTTACCACCAAATTCAAATCACCTAGCCGAATAATGAATTCATCCAACTCAACATGAACTATTTAATTAATAAAAATTAACCATAATAATTAGACAAACTACTTACCTGAATTACAACACAATAAATTAATTCTTACAAAAAAAAAAAACACTCAAGAGAAGATGCTTCTCGCATTCCAATGCACAACGCACGACTTGCAATACAACGCTCACCTTTCGTCCCGACACCAACATCTTCATCATCGTCGCATCGAAGCAAGCGAATTCCTCAGCTGATTATATGTATACGAACGAAGGCATAACGGGAGGAAACAAATTAAAACAACGGGAACAGGCGTAGCCTATGCAACCAGCGACTATGCATCAGATCATTGCACAGATTTGTTCTTGTTTTGTTTTGTGATCTATCATCTATGTTGATTGTTGTTTCATATGCACTAATCAATCTCTCGTTTCATGTGAGTACGCGCTTATGAATAAGGACACCATCATCATAATTTTGCTTCACAGACGGTATACCCAAAGGCGTAGAAGGAAAGGGGCCAAGAGGAGTACAACTTAAAGATGTTAATAGAACTGCGTTCAACGGTGGGGGGAGTATGTTGGCACATGACATCATTATGCAAGATTCACACTCTGCCAACGCACCCACGCAACAAGTCCCCCTACAACAGTTGGTACCAATGCCATTGGTGTAGATAAACAAAAAAAATTACAGAACAATAAAAAAAGGGACTTCTGTTTTTTTTTTTTTTTTTTTTTTATAATTTACGCGCGCCTAAGGGGTTGATACCCTTTTACTGTTGCCAGGGCGCGGGCGGAAAGATAGAAGGAGGAGAAAGGAAAATTGTTTTTGTAGTGGTTTGAAACTCAGGTGTGTTTGGTTTCTATGTTTGCTCTCCAGGGGTGGAGTCCGAATAGGACGGAGAGTTTTTCTTCACTCAGAGTGATTCGAGATATAATTCCCAGTATTTTTTTCATTGCTTGAAACTCTTATAACAGCCAAATATCTACGTGTCAGTGTTATGCCTTCACACGCAGAATTTTTTTTTTGTCTGAGTTCCAATTAAACAATGAAAAACTGATTTTGCCATGGGCAAGATTCGAACCTGGACCCTCCGAGTGAGAAGCGTTTGCTACTACCACTACACCACGGCCACCCCGTGGTGTCGAACTTCATTGAAAGCGGTGTTTTAGTGTACGTTGTTTTATCCATTAAAATATACCTACCGCTCAATAAAGTAAATGCTATTTTCACACATGATGATAAATTCAAAATAGTGTAAAATATGTTTCCAAAATTCTTTTCAAGAAGTAAAACATTCAAAATTATTCGTTGTATACAAATATGTTTTTGATTACCATAATAATAGCAACCATAGGAGAATCAATGATAGCCTATTTATTACACCTTAAAAGAAAATACTATTTCTCGTACCTTAAGTCCAAAATTAGAAAATCATTCTAAAATTCTCAAAATTTGCATATATGTATATTACCTGTAAGAAGAAACCTAAGTTCAATTAGGAACTTCATGAGCCTACACAATCATCACGTAACTTTATCCCAGCAAACTAATAGAAATGCAGCTCTTGGACGAATGCATTCTACATTGACAGAAATCTATAGAATTATTTACGATAGAAATAAAGGATAGGATCACATCTACGTACTATACAAAACTATCAGTACTTACAATAACGCAGTACACTCGCTTATGAACCTGAAACCTTATGAGCACAGATATTATAATTATAGTCATCATCTTTAGACTTCTCAAACACTTGAAGGAAGCCACTATATTTACGCGATTAGTTGCTTCACCGCAGCAACAAATTCCACAAATACAATTTATTTGGCTGAGTTACGAATGCAACAGCCGGCCACCCATTCAAGAGTACCGCCGCATCAGAGGAGCAACGACATGAACACGTTTAAGGTGCTCCTTAAACAAATGTGTTTGCGTTGCGCGAATGCAGCCAGACAATTTAACACCCCCATAATAAATTAAGTCGCTTTTGTCATGGTTGGAGATCAAATAGATTGCCGAGGCAACAAAATAATGAGTAGAGATAACACATCACAAACAATTCCATATACTCATCGTTCATGCGACACTTTACACTATTCACTAATATTTTGAGAGGATGAAATAATGATGGATAACAAATCAATTTTTGTAGTTTTTGCAATAAAATCCATCGTGCAAACATTTTAAGGGTACATAAATCCCTTGAGCGAGCGCAAATTATAAAAAAAAAATTATTACTCACATGACGAATTATTACTCACATCGACTAATGATCTGACGAAATGGAGACAATCATATTTTAGAGTACCGTCAATTATTTCACCAATACGTTATGGATATGTATGCGAAAATACAATAGAAAGCGAACGATTGCGATACATTAGAAGCGAAATTGCGTGCAAAAAAGTATATACATTTACGCGATGCTGTTAATAATAATATAGACAGGAATTAGAAAATCAATAATATTGGAAATGTGTTTATACTTCCACCTTCATATACTCGCAGACCACGTCATATACAAAAATACATAGAAAATGCAATGACGTACGTGCTTATGGAGGACCAGACTTACATTTTTATAACATTCATTTGTTATAAATACCACATCCACCCAGTGGGTTGAAATAAAAAAAATTGCTATTGTCTTGACAAACAACAAATCATCGCCACGATAATACTGCACGTGCGTTTAAACAAAAATTAAAATGTTTGTTTGATTTAATATTAAAACACCATGTATTCAGTGAAACACGGTGCTGGATGTATTCTGTTGAATGGGAAATACAAGCTTTACCACATGTGCACATTTTAATTTGGTTAATTGAAAAAATCAGACCCGAATAAATTGATAGCATAATTTCTGCAAAAATACCGGATTCAACTATTTGAAATTGTAACAACAAATAAAATCCATGGTCCATGCGGAAATTTGAATATTACATCGCCGTGTATGAAAAATACAATAGTAAATGCAAGAAACGATTTCTAGAAGATTTTTTGGTAGAGAAACGAGAAATGGTGAAAATGAAGTTGAAATAGACAGATTGGTGGCGACATATTCGCCTTTATTTCCTAGAACATATAAAGGGCACATAAATGTTGTTCTGTAAAATTAATAAAATACATTTGCAAATATGTTCATCAAAGCAGTGATATAGCAGAATTAGCAGTTCAAAATGTAAATGAAAACGACCAAATAACACGCTACCGGATGGGCAGATACACCAGCAGCGACGAAGTAATAATGCGAATTGTATGCTTTCCCATAGATGAATGAGATCCAGTAGTCACGCGTTTGGCTAATCATCTCGAAAACAGTCAACATGTTTGCTTGAACGGAAAAATGCAATAGAAAGAGCATTAACAGCATCAAAAAAAGAATTAACTGAGTTCTTTAAATTATGCAAGCAACAAAATATTTAAGGTTAAATCCCAGGAACATTACTTTATTTTGAAGTTCCAAACAATACATTAGACCGATTATGCATTGTTCATCCAAAACAACATGAGTGCTTTTACTAACGATTGCTATTAACAAATAAATGTACGTGGATCAATTTCATATGAATATTTGGTGACAAGAATTGGGAAACAAAACTTGCCGATGCAGCACTTAGTTCTTCTCTACATCAAATTTGTCAATTATTCACCATGTTGTTGATAACATATTTTCAAACAAACCCAATTGAATTTTGAAAAAAATATTTATAAAGATCCAATGAGTGAAGATATACTCCACAGAATTCGTACAAGAAATCGAGCCGCACATTTTCAATTCACCCCAGAAATGTGCATATAGCCAAGGAGTGGTTATGTCTATATTTTCTTAGCCTTAAGTATAGAAAATAAGTAATCCTAAATAAAATGTAAATAAAGTCGAAAGACATAGTTATAAGAATTTAGAGTAGCTTAGAGTGCCTGTGTGGGGCCAGTAAGTTAGTATAAGATTGTTAAGTAATTTTAATCTAACATTTAAGCATTTTTTGTTAGTATGTAAGAGTTAATGATGAAGTCAATAAAATGCATTTAAAACTAAACTAAACTAAAACTGGTTATGTCTATACTCGCATGTCTATACTCGCCTCGAAAGAACCACTCATAAATTTAGAAATACACTCACATAATGGACCAGCAAGCGACTTAGTTAATAATGACATGTAACGGGAACAAAAATGTAATACTAACGATTTGCCCTTCATCTGGATGCGCAAGGTGGAACTGGTAAAACGTTTTTAATTTCACTCATTCTTGAAAAGTTAGGTCTCAAGGTAATACAGCGTTAGCCATTGCTTCATCTGGCATCGCTACAAATTTGTTAGGAAGAACAGCCCATTCGGCTCTAAAGTTACCATTAAACATACACACCAATTAAAATCCAGTATGTAAAATCAAAAACCACCCAATCTTTGCTAAGGTACTACAAAAATGGCACATTATTATCTGGGATGTATTTACAATGGTCCATACATATGCATTAAAACCATTAACCGATTTATGCCCGAGTTAATTTATTTTCAACATTTTATTTAAATTCATTCAATGTATGTGGAAAAACATTTAACTTAAGCAAATACGTAATCAATTTTTTTTTCTATCATGAAAAAGATTTTAGCTTTTTAGAAATGTTGCGTTAACGCACCAGTGGACAACAAACAGCATTAGTGAAATTTTTTTAAAAACTTTATTTTTAATTTTCAAATGTGTTTATACAATGCTAGGAATGTCTATTTTATTGAATGGAATTGCACAAAACATTTATCGTGTAATGCAATGTTGCATTGACTACAAATTTTGTTTGGTCTGGGATTTGCATAACCGGCAACTATTCGCTTGAGTCCTGGAAAAAAATTTCAATCTTATCACGCAAATTATTAAACGAATTTGTATTTAGTTACCTCCTGTGACGATTAGATGTTGTCCATTGATTCTTTCTTCTGGATCATGCGTTTTTGGTCTTCCACTTCGCACAGGTGCGTAACCGTATATTTTCAAAAGCCCAATTGCCAGCTGCCTCCTAAACTCCAGTTGGTCTAAGCCTTTTCCACAATGTTTGTTTAAGGACCACGTATTAACAATGGCTAGATCAATCATCCACATAACAATTGAGGTGTACCATTTCTTTCCTCGAAATCCAATTCGGTAGCACGAAATGTGCTCATCTAGCAATTCGACACCACCCATATGAGAGTTGTACTCATGATTGACGTTTGGTTAAGGGATATCTATCCTCCTTTTCTCAGAAAATTAAAACCTTTTTACACTCTTAATTGGATAAGTACCGTAGACATTGGACACCATAGTAACTACATTTTTGTCTTTCCAGCTTGTTACAATTTGGCCAGTTTCTTTATCATAATACGTGGTAAAGTAACCCCTATCTTTCTTCAAAAATTTCTTTCTATCTTCCAATTCTATATTTTTCAAACGGTTCTCACGCAAAGTGCCTGTTCCACCGAATCCCATTAGCGAAAGTTCGTATATAAGATCTGGGCTTGAAAAACAGTTATAGAAAAATAATGAAAATTTAAACAAGGGGAACTCGTTGACGATGGTTTTGCTAAAGTCCAGAACCACTGATTCTCCTAATCCTAAAAGAGGATCTTTATCCTGTCTCTTTCCTTGATAAATATCAAACTGAAGACGGTATCCGAACTTCAAAGCCGCTACCCAAGCTTTATGTCCGAATCTTACGGGCTTATTCCGAAGAAATTGCTTGCAATTATGTTTTCCGAAGTATGGAATCACGTATTCGTCAATAGATATATTGCTTTCCATCGGATAGTATTGCAAAAATTTTATATTTATTTGATTAAGCAAAGGTCGATTCTATTGGAAGATAGTGTGCTAGTGAACAAGAGTTTGTAAAAACTAATGCTACCTTGAATTGCGCTTACCTTACACATTCTGTCCTTTGAAGAGGGGAGTAGTGTTGGTTGAACAAAGTAAAAATTGGAAAAAATGTCTTCAAATTTATTTCTTCTCATCAACTAAAGCGTTATGAGCGTCTTCGTGGGACTCCCAAAACATTCTCCTTCTTGGTATATGAATATATCCGCTTATTATAAGTATTCCAATAAATGTATATATTTCATTTTTATCGACTTGAAGTAGTTGTATCTTATTGTTTCTTATAAGTAAATATGCTTCCGTTTTTTCGACAATTACATTAATAATTTCTTCGTCCATAAAAAGTTCAAAGAAATCAATAGCATAGCTCTCCGAAGATAAGGTAAGAGGCTTAGGATAACTTATATCTGAAAAATTATTGTTGTAAGCCATAGTTTTCAAGGTAAGGTTTTTCTCTGTACCACGTTTCCACTTTTGGGGAATTCTAAACCTCACTTGTGTAGGAGCTTCCGATGTGATTAGAAGAGCTGTCTCTATGAAATATCATTTTTCCACTGGACATAAGTTGCCTACTTCCCAATCGATTTGCATCTTCATTCTCCTCATCTCCCGACTCTTCATCTGTTAAGTTTCCATCTTCTGGAGGAGTTATAAAAATTGCATCTGGAACATCATCGTCTTGAGTCAAGTTTTCCAGAAACTCCAAAATTTCTCCAACAGTTAGCCATTTATTCCCACATAAAAAAAATATATCAAACACTTGCATATCCCATTGATGCGTTAACGCAACGCCATTATTCAGCTTGACATAATAATATGATAAATATACTTTTCTGATCACGTTTTTATTTTATCACACTTATGTTGCAATAACCCTGATGTCAAATATCAGATTTTATTAATTTTTGGTACTTACCATTCCATTTTATAAAACCACTTTCCTTTTTTTTCTTTAAAATTTTTTTTCGCAATCTATAGTCACAAGAAACCAACTTTTTCACACAACGAAAACTTTAAAGTAACACAAAATGCAAAGCCTACTATTTTGAATGTGTAATAGCACTTTCCAAATGCAATTTCTTGATAAATTCAAAAATTTAAAATTCGGAAAGGCTTACTCCCTTTTTTGTTGCGTTAACGCAACAGTGGGCATAAATGGGTTAAGTCGAACCCTAAAAGATTTAAATGGCAACGAAAGATTAATTGCCGGCGCTCTAATTGTTCTGTAAGGTGTTTCAGACAAACATTACTGGTCGTTCCGCGTTCACACTGATATCAACTGATCTTCAAAACCATCTATTTATTTTGTGGAGAAGTTCACATTCATTGCAATTTACAATAAACATGCGTGTTACACTCTAAACGAATGTATCCGCGTAAGTATTTTCCAGAGCATTACTGGATATTGGCAATGGTTTCCATGAATATGCACAAATAATTAAATTGCCTGAAAATGTATGCAACATTGCTGATTCGAAAAATGCTTTAATAAAAAGTGTATTTCCAAATATACGCGATAATTATCGTAACCATCAATGGCACAGTGAACCAGGAATTTTAGTTGCTAAAAATGTCAGTGTTTACGAAATCAACTTCAAATACAAGAAACATTGCGTCAAATTAATTTCCTTTAAATCAATTGATGCAGTGGTAGATGAAAATGAAAGCATAAATTATACCACTGAATTAGAGAATTCACTCGATTTACCAGGACTTCCTTATGTTTGAAAATGCACCCAAACTTTACACCGGAATGAGATTAATTATTAAAAAAATTATGGGAAATGAAATACCCACAAACGCAATATCTCAATTCAAACGATTGCAATTTCCCATACGTTTGGCATTTGCAATTACAATGTCTCAAGGACAAACGATATTCATATATTGTATGTCGCGTATTCATGTATTTGTAAACCATCAAACCTTTTCCATTATGCAGATGGTGAACTCACAAAAATATTATTGTTCACGAATTATGGTTAAAATAAACACAAAATTATTAATATATTATTATTTAATGGTTACTACATTATAATTTACTTAAAATTTCGTATTTAAATAAGAAATATTTATAAAATTATGTATTCTTAATATGTATATTTTGCAAGAAATAATTATAGCGAAATCGGAAGGCCTTCCATTACTTAATTATCAAAATATTGTTTTCTAATTTTAATTTAAAATGATTCTCTATTTTCAATCTACAATTTTTGAAGTTTTTTTTTGAAGAATGTCAATTCTGATATCTCATATTTAAATGAGATGCCGCAGTATCTGAAACCATAGTCAGAACAAAAATTAACGCATATAAACCAGCCTTTTTGCAGAAAGTACAAGCTCTTCCGAAACCCGTTTTTGGAAGTTTAACGGAAGACGAGTTGCTAGAAGGGTGCCTTAGAAGAAATATCCAACAAAAACAACGAGAGTTTAAACAACACAATTTGGTCTCCCTGTCCGACACACATTTTCTGTTCCAAAAATACTGTTGATATTGTATCCTGAATCACTGCTAGCATTTTTAATTAAAGTTCTCAGACCTTACTGAAAATTATAGAAGTAGTGACCTTAAAAATCAGCGTATTTTGTTAACTCCCATACCCTAAACCCCACATCTTATCCCTCGCCCAACTCCATATCCAACCATTTATCCACTACTCTTATTCATGATCACCTCTTTCTTCTCACATTTAAACTAATGGTACAACAGAATTATCGATGCTACAGAAAATCGATATGCACTCTCTAGGCATAGAGAAAAAAACATATATGGAAATATTCGTCTCTTTCTTGCCTATCTACATGACAAATCGGACTCGGTCTGCTAAGAAGGTAAAACCAAAACCAGCGTTATGGTTTGCATCCAGCAGGAAGGCCTTGCTACCAACCCTATCAGTCTCAGGAACCTTTATGTTAGGTACCACGAAATTTTTAGCATGTCCCCTTAGAAATTGGCTGACGACCTTGCTGCATTCGGCCACTACGTTTACTCTAAGCGAGTCTCATACCTACAGCGGAGCCGAGCCGACCACGACATATTTTTTCGTTCACAACTCGCCTCCCTTACCAGCACTTAAACCATCCTACCTCACACCTCCACCCCACAACACACTTCTTTCTTTTTACTACGAGAATGTAAGAGGTCTTAGCTCTAAAACTTTTTCGCTCCCTCCTCACACCACCACCCCACAACATCCCTCTTAGTTTTTACTACCAGAATTTAAGAGGTATGCGGTGTAAAATCATTGCTGTTCTACGCCAATCGCTTGCTTTTCCCTTTGATATTAACGCCCTGACTGAAACAAATCTGATTCCCCACATAAAGAACCAGGATTTATTCCCCTCAAGTTTAAATGTTTTTCGCGACAATGGGAATGGGAATTTTCCAATTACCATTTCTCCATCCTCTTAAGTCGACTTTGTCGCAATAAAAATATCCTACCAACTTGCTATAGATGCGATCGACCATTGACCTGTTTGACTCTATTGACAATATTCTTATTCTAGGCGACATTAATATTCCTCAGCTACAGCTATCTGACTCCATCAGATAATCAATCGTCTTTCATCGCTTCAAGTGCCACCTCAGCTAAGGAATGTCTCTCTTAGATCGTTTAACAGCCTCAAATCTATGCCAAGTAAGCGGTATATCCAACAACATGGGCAGGCAATTAGACCCTATTTTCACAAGAGATTCACAAAATTATAAATGATGCCTTATCCATTTTTTATAGAGAAATGTTTAATTCTTTTTCCCTTTACGTTCCATCAAAACGTAAAAGATCATCTACAATACTAGTCTTTCCTAGTAAAGGGTCTTCCAATAGGGACTTGACAACTTTGAATTTAATTTGTGAACGCACTCTTTCACTAATCATCAAACTGTCACAGTCAATTTATTCAGTAAACTCAACATTTTCATCATGGTAAAGTACAGGAACGAGCAACGTCTGCAAATTATAAAAATTTTCTACCGAAATTTGGAGTCGGTGACTGCAACTTTAAGAGCGTTAACTCCAATTTTCGGTCGTAATTCTCGCCCTAGTAGACAGGCAATAACAATTTTAGTGATTTTGCCTTGTCAGCGAGACAACGGGTTGGTCGAAGTGTCGAAAATATCGTTGCCATTCAGGCGTCCGTAGCAAACAATCCAAATCAGTCAATTCCACGGCGTTCTCAAGAATTGTGCATCGCTCAGACCACATTATGACGTATTTTGCGTAAGGATCTTGTTTTACACCCATACCAGCTGACTCAAGAATTGAAGCCGATGGACCATTTGAAGCGACGTACGTTCTCCGATTGGGTTCTGGAGAAGATGCACCAAGATGATGAATTTCATCGCAATATCATCTTCAGAGACGATGGCTCAGTGGGTTCGTCAATAAGCAAAATATGCGTTATTGGTCGGCTGAAAATCCACATGTGCTTCATGAATCACCACTTCATCTACAAAAAATAACTGTTTGGTGCGGTTTGCATGCTGGCGGCGTTATTGGGCCATATTTTTTCGTCGATGATAACGATCGTCACGTTACTTCGAATGGTCAGCGTTATCGCACCATGATCGCCGATTATTTTTAGCTTGAGTTGGAAGATATGGACTTGAGCGACATATGGTTTCAACAAGATGGTGCCACACAGCACACACTACAATCGATTTATTGAAGAGTAAGTATGTTGAGCGTTTTATCTCAAGTGTCAGATATTACTCTTGTCTCCGACAGCATCACCCAAAGGCTAACAAACTGGATGGTATCGTCTGAACACTCCTTTTCAGACCATAGATACATCCAATTCAGTCTGAGTGATGCTCCCCCCCAGCCAACCAGCTTTCCGGAACTACCGGAAAACTGATTGGTCAAAATACAGAGGAATACTGTCAAAAACGTTATCCTCTGAACTATCAAGTCCCCCGCGTGACACCAATGAGCTTGACATGAAAGTCAGGGAATTTACTCTGGCTCTCAATAAGGCTATGGCCGCTTCCTGCCCTCGTATTCAACCAAGAGGCAAGCAAAAGGCACATTGGTGGACGTCGGTACTGGGACTGCTCAGAAACGCATGCAGAAAATTTTTCAATGCAGCAAAAAGCTCAAGAAAAGTGACCGACTGGGACTCATATAAAGAATCCCTCAAATTATACAAAAAAGAACTGAGGAAGGCAAAGCGACAATCCTGGAGGTCATTCTGTGACAAAATTACAGAAACCTCTGAGGCATCGCGGCTTAGAAAAATCCTCTCCACAAATCCTATTATGCCCAGCTGTTTGAAAAAAACAGTCCTACTGCAACCGTGACCAAAATTCATGTTCTGATTACGAGAGACAAACTGCTCTGGGCGCTGCATGGCTTCAAACCATACAAATCTGCTGGTCCGGACGGTATTATACCTGCCGAGCTACAGAGGTCCTCAGATATTATTCTACCAGTGTTGGAAAATATTATGAGGAGCTGTGTAGAACTTATCCACATTCCACTGTTATGGAGAGAAGTCAATGTAGTATTCATTCCCAAAGCTGGAAAATGTTCTCATGTAGTCCCAAAGGACCTCAGACCTATAAGTCTATCATCATTCATTCTGAAAACTTTAGAACGACTGATTGATATCCATATTCGAGCTAAAGTTGATCCAAGACTTCTGTCTACGGCTCAACATGCCTACTGTAAAGGAAAGTCGGTGGAAACGGCTTTGCACTCTCTGACTAGCCACATCGAACGATCCCTACAATATAAGGAGTACACAATGGTTGCTTTCCTAGACATAGAGGGCGCCTTTAACAACGTCAACACATCCGCAATCACGACTGCGCTGTCAACTCTGCAGGTAGACGGCTCACTTGGGGAGTTGATCAGTCTAATGCTAAAAAGCAGGATAATCAACTCCAAACTGGGTGAGACTTCTGCTAAAAGATATGTCAGTAGTGGTACGCCGCAAGGCGGTGTCCTCTCTCCCCTTCTCTGGAACTTAGTAGTTAACGAACTACTGATATACCTGGAAGCGAGTGGTAGCAGAGTGATTGCCTATGCGGATGACGTTGCTATAGCCGTCTCAGGAAAACATCTAAACACCATTAAAGAACTCCTCCAAGTAAATCTCAACAGATTAACCCACTGGGCAGATCGCTGTGGATTGTGAATAAACCCCCGTAAAACTGATCTTGTCCTCTTTTCCAGGAAATATAAAATTCCAATCATAGACCCTCCTTCAATAAATAGTACCAGTTTAGTTTTCTCCGATACATCAAAATATCTGGGTCTCATTTTTGACAGGAAACTAAACCGGAAACCTAACACTCCAAAAGGAGTCAATAAAGCTACAATAGCTTTATTCTCTTGCAAAAAAGCCATTGGGAACAAATGGCGCCTTCAACCTCGCATAACCCACTGGCTATACATCTCGGTCATAAGACCGATACTTACTTACGGGGTGGTTGTCTGGTGGACGGCCTTGGAAAATGCAATCAACCGCATTAAACTAAGCAGAGTCCAAAGAACAGCATGTCTATGCACAAGCGGAGCCTTGCGGTCTACCCCCTCTGCAGCATTAGATATTCTGCTTCACTTGACACCCCTCGACATTTTTAGCAAGCAAGTAGTTGCGACTGCAGCTATTTGCCTTAAATCGACTAAACAGTGGACAAATAATTCATTTGGCCACGCCAATATTCTTAATACATTAGGAATCCTCACAGAGAACATCGATTACACCATACATGAACTTTGGTTTGACAAAAACTTCCATGTAAGCTTCCCCTCTAGATCATTCTGGGAGGATGATGCTGAGGATAAGTCAATCCATCTCTAAACAGATGGATCTAAAACCGATAGCGGAGTTGGTAGCGGTGTTTCCTCAGATAAGCTAAATCTAAGCCTCTCTTTCCGCCTTCCAAATCACTGTAGCGTGTTCCAGGCGGAAATTTTGGCGATTAAAGAAGCTCTGTCCTGGCTGAAGAAAAACGTGATATCTGCAAAGGATATCCGCATATTTTCTGATAGTCAGGCCGCCATTAAGTCCCTGGACTCGGTCTCCTTATATTCTAAAACCGCCCTTGAATGCCGATCATCTCTCATGGATATGCCAGAGCAGTTCAATATTCACTTTTGTTGGGTGCCGGGCCACAGAGACATTCCAGGGAATTGCAGAGCCGATGAATTCGCCAAAATTTGAACCACTCTACCTATCCTACCGGACAAAGATAGTATAGTTATACCAAGCGCTACGTACAAACTAACACTAAAGCTAAATTGCAATAAAAGAACAGACCTTAGGTGGACTGCTGGACAAACATGTCTAGCGACCAAACAGATCTGGCCAAGGCTGGATCTGAGTCGCTCTAAGTGTCTGATCCTTTTAGATAGGAAACACCTCGGCGCCATAATAGGTGTCATTACTGGACACTGCCTCACAGGCAAGCACGCAAGAAGGCTTGGCGCTTTTACTAATGATTTCTGTAGAAGTTGCATGGACCAGGAAGAGGAGGAGACAATCCCCACCTACTCTGCACATGCCCAGCTCTCTCCCAGAGAAGGAAGCTTCATCTAGGAGCTTTCTTCTATAACGACCTAAACGATCTAGAAAAAATAGACGTTATCAGTCTCCTACGCTTTATTATAAGTTCAAACTGGTTCCAGTAGTAAGAAGATCATAGATCCACGTGGCATCACAATGGGCCAATAGGCCTAAGTGGGTTGGTATTTCCAACAGCCACTCTTATCTAACCTAACGTAACCTTTATCTCAAGACATGGGCCAGTCGATTGGCCGCCTCGTTCATGCGATTTAACGCCGCTTTACTCTTTTCTGTGGGGCTACGTTAAGTCATTGGTTTATTCGAACACGCCGATGACGTTGGAAGAGCTCAGAGCCAACATTGAACGCGAAATAGCGGCCGTTTCGGCCGAAATGTGTGGCCGAGTCGTTGAAAATTGTGTCCACGGAATCGACCGCTGCAAACGTGCCCGCGGTGGTCATAAGAACGAAATCGAGTTCCATTCATAATGTTTTGACTGTACTTCAAGCCGATAATAAAGTTTTTGGAATATCTCAAATGGTTTGCGTTTTATTTAAAAAAAAAGTTGTCAAGTCCTTATTGGAAAACCCGATATAATTGCAAGCTTCGTTCCTTACGAAATAAGAGTAACAAGTTATGGCCTGTTTCCTTTTCCGACTACTCGAACCATCTTCATTTCACCGAATTTTACGATTCCCTTTACCAGCGCTACCTTAACAATGCGCAAGTCAACCTTAGAAACGACATTAAGTCCTTTTTTGAATTTATTAAATATAAAAGAAACTCCGATGGCAACCGATCCACTCACCATTGCCAACCTATCTGCCACCTTTTTTAAACAATCCTTCAATAACGACTCCTTTGCACCATATAAAACCTATTTTGATTACCTACTGAGCTTCTCCAATGTTCCAATTCTCTCTCATACCTTGGACCCATCTTATATCGAATATAAATAACACCAATTTAATGACAAATGCACACCCGGCGCAAATAGCCTTCGTGCAATATTTCTTAAAAAAATTTCCTCCTATCTTTCCCTTGTCCTTTTTAATCTCTTTCGTCTATCCCTCTCACAAGGAGAGTTTCCTCAGGCTTGGAAATTCTCCTTCATAACCACGATCCACAAAAAAGGATCAAAGAACGAAATAGCAAACTGTCGTCCAATCGCTAAACTCTTCGAATATATTTTTTATGAAGCTCTAAGCATCCAATGGCTTTCTAAAGGGTAAGACAACCACCACAAATCTCTTTGAATTCGTATCCTTTGCCCTCACTGCCCTAGAAAAATGGCAACGAAGTCGATGTAGTTGCAACCGATTTTAGCAAAGCCTTATAAAATCTCCCATATCGATTAATACTCTTCAAATTGTCTGCCCTTGGCTTTGAACCCATACTGTTAAAATGGATATCCTCTTACCTCGAAAACCGTTTTTACAGGGTTCGTTTTAGGTCAGCCCTCTCGGCTCCATTTTTGGCCAGCTCTGGAGTTTCACAAGGCAACCATTTCAGTCCTCTTCTTTTTAAGTGTGGTCCCCATATCATCGTGTTCATATTTCGAGAATCGAAAGCATGCAGCGCCGTTTTCTTCGATTTACTCTTCGAGGTATGTCCTGGGACGATCCTTTTATTCTGCCCACCTATCAAAACCGTCTCAACCTTATTAAGTTAAACACCCATGAGGTCACGTCGAATGCGCATCTCTTCACAATTCTATTTTCCTCGACACTAACCCTTGTAATACGTACCCCTCGTCTCTTCTATCTACCAACCCACCACACCTAGTATGGCGCGAACGAACTAATCTCCCATATGCTACAAAAAATCAATTCAAACCCTACAGTCTTTGACTTCCACCGCACCACTCCCTACTACAAATCCGTTCTCCTTCACCACTTCAACCAAAATTAGTTTCAAATTTAAGTTTAATTTGAAGTTATAGCTTGTATTAAGTCGAATAAATGGGAGCAATCGCCCTCACCGCAAATAAAACTAAAAATTGAAATTGGCAATCTTGCATACGCTCACACTATGAGACGCAGAGAAAAACATTAACAAACAACAACAAAAAGCTCGTATTGACAAAAAATTAAGTTGGTGCAAAAACTTGTAAAAGTTAATATCATATAATATGCCTGGAATCGCATCGCATTGCTGATCAACTTGCACATCAGTATCGCCAATAAAGTAGATTTGCAAAAATTTCTGACCCTTCGTATTGATATAATATTTGCCCTTATATTTTGTAAGTTGGCATAAATTCGTCTTAGAATACTTTATCGGCTCAAAAGGATATCATTTTAAACGCCGAATTGTATTTGCGAATATGTTTCTGTGCTTCGAATCGTGTAAGTTGCACAAATACAGTGACATCAGAGGTCGAAGTAGGTTATGCAAAGGCGGAAGTTTAACTTTACCATTTGCGGAACACATTCCTGGTGTTTTATTGTTGAACTTTCTTGCACCGCAATGTGCACAAATCTTACACATTTTACCGATGTTTACACTTGCACGCAAACTGTAGTCGGAACTAATATTCTAATGGAATGCACCAAGATTCAAGTCAACATGCAGCTAACAATTGTTGCGCGTTTAGAAGGCATGATTATTTTTACGGAGAGAACAACGGCAACACTCAACTCAATCGGATGAACTATTTATTTTGCTTTTACAATAATAAACAAAAAGTGTCACAGTCATTAACTGATAAATTGTCAAAATGTTTCTTCTTTTTTTTCTATAGTGTCGCTAACTGACATTACTTGTTTGGATGTCGGACCGTCCAACACACTACCATATTTTTCACTGCCAAATATTGTTTGAATCTTGCCATTATGAATAGAATGCAAGATCATTCAAATGTTTTCCAAGGAAGTTCTTGCTGGACTTAATTCTGACAAGGTAATTTTCGATGACTTTTCGAGTATTCATTTTCGAAGCGTCAGGAGATGAATTAGTATTTAATTGCACGGAAACATTTACGAGTACTTATCAAAATAAGAACGAAGGAATAAATAAAATAAATTTAAACTATATACAATAATTATAACCAAAAAATATAAATGATAGCAAAATTTTAAATTCTTTGTGATCCAATTTTAAAATCCACTTTTGTACATTTTTCGGAAAAATACATACGAGTAAACAGAGGGAACTGTTCCTTATTAAGTAAGAAGCTGAGGGTTAATCGGCTGTGCCGAAGTCGGAGACGAAGAAAGCATCTATTCCTTAAAGTTGTGGTGGCCGTCGGATATGAAATGGGTGTTGCTTTAGGATTGATGGTGGTGTAATGATGGGAGTATTCGTTCCATATTTGAGCTTTTTTTTGGTCCCAGTGGGTTTTAATTAATTTCTTTAAAACGTTATCGCTTGGTCGATAAGAAATTACTTCTGCGTTTAAGTCCGCTGCGACTAGTTTGGCGTTGATGTCTGCAGATTCATTTCCTCTTATACCTATGTGTGCCGGTACCCATACGATTATTATTTTCGTTCCAAGGGATATTGGTGTTTAACGCTTTTAATGGCGGAAAGGACAGAAAGGCTATCGGTACAAATTATGTTTCTCTGGTTTCTTTTGGTTGCAATTTGTGTAGCTTTAAGAATAGCTAAGGCTTCAACTAAGAATATGGAGAACTAGCTTGGGAGTTTCTCTGCAGTTTGAACTTCGCATTTAATGTTGACTATTGCCATTCCTGTGTCCATGTCATTTTTTGACCCGTCAGTATACAAGACATTCCAGGTGTAGGTGGGGGGGGAACGTGTTTATTAGCTCATGGAAGAGTTGGTAGAAGGTTTCATTAGGAGTAGCGTCTTTTTTATGCTTGGATAAGCTGATGTTAATGGCTTCTTTGGGGAGTAACCAAGGCGGATATTTTACGATGTATGCGCTCTTCACATTTGGTACGATGCCAATATTATTGGCAGAATTTAATATTTTATATAGGGTTGATGGTTGGGTTGGCATCTTTTTCCGTTTCAGTATTTTTTTTTGAATCTGTGAGTATTGGGGAACGGTATGGGTTGCAGATTTTGGGGATGCGTCGGGATGTCAAAAACTCTACTCGGTGCTCAATGGATGAGAAACCTCCCTCAACAAGCATGTTTTTTATTGGAGAAGTCCGAAAAGCCTTTAATGATGTCCTTATAGCTGAGTGGTATAGAGAATTAAGTATCTTTAAGTTTGTTTTTGCGCACTTGCCATATATAATGTGAACATAACTACGAGTATTTTTTAAATATCTTTTATTGTTTAGCCTAGAAACTAGCTTCTTTTTTAGTTCCAAACAATGATACTTAAATGTAAATTTACACACAAAAATGACCCCTAGTATACATAAAATATTTACATTTGGTATATTTACATTACTTAATCCTAAATCGAAACCAGAACAGTTTATTTTTTTGCATATATGTAGATGTTTGCTTTTGTCAGAAGATATTAATGCACCTGACCAGCTACACCAATTACTAATGTCATTAAGTACTTCATTAAATAAGTGAACGAATCGGTTTTTGGCATTACATTTTGCCATTAAATATAAGTCATCTGCATAAAGCGAATGATCAATATTTTTAAATTTAATAATTCTTTCACTTAACTCGTTATAAGCAATGATAAAAAGGACTACCGAAAGGGGAGATCCTTGGGGAAGCCGTTTCTTAAATCATGTAAATCCGAAAATGTGTTGTTAACTTTGGACCTTAATTTCCTGTTTAATACTCGTAGAAATGATTTTATAATGTTCAATGTGTAGCAGTGCTACGACCAATTTTGAAAGCGACTTGATTTGTATTTATGAGATTGTGCCTTTCGATGTACCATAACAATCTCTTAGAAATAATTTTTTCTAAGACTTTGCTAGTGCAAGGTAGTAAAGAGATGGGTCTATACCCGTTGATATCGGTTGATTGTTTTTTTGGTTTAGGTATTGGGATGGTAGTGGCAGTTTTCCATGCCTGAGTTCTTAGTTCAAAATTTGGGTGAACAGTGTCATAATTCGCATTTTAACTTGGTAAGGTGCGTATTTGAGCATAGGATACGAGATCCGATGGTACCCCGGAGTTTTCCCTTTTACAGAGCTAAGACAGGTGTCTAGTTCTAGATAATTAATGGGCATATCTATGAATTTGGCAGTAGTAGATAAATCATAAACTGTGTAGTCTGTGTTTAGTGCTATCCGTTTAGCTTCACGAAATTCGAAGGAAAAATTAATGTCACTACAGTAGGTGACTACTATAAGATTTAATCTTACTGTGTACATATTCTTTAAATAAATAAATAGAAATAGAAATGAAAAAAAATAGAAAAATAGGTTGTCACTACAGCAGGATTTTGAAAAGTGATCTGCAATTTTTTGTGGATTGGTGAGCGATTCAGCACGAGCTATTATAGCTTTAATCGATGAAGGGACATAATTCCCTGTAAGTAACTTAATATTAGAGCATATTTTTTTAATTGGTGTGTTGGGGTATAGATTTGAGGCGAAATTTTGGAAGCTCACTCTTTTCGATTCTTTTGCTTTTCCACGAAACAGTGCGTTAGTTTACCGATAATTTATCAGATTGTAATCATTGGGAAATTTTAGGAATTTTCTCCATAGGATTTGTTTGGTTTTACGCAAAATCGCGAGCTCGGGGTTCCACCATGATATCTCAACCAAAACCAGTCATGCAGTTCCGTAACAAAAACGTCATCAAGTGCTACAACTGCAGTGATGGTGGACATGTAGCCTCCAATTGTCCCAAGCCGAACAGAGAACGAGGGTCGTGTTATCATTGTGTACAAAGAAACCATCATGTTAAAGCCATTAAATAATGGCTTTTCAAGATCCAGAATTATCAATGGAGAATCAAGAAACATTTCTACGAAATTTCCACGGTTTCTTCAATTATGAATTTCTTTACAACAACTCCGGAGCAGCCAGTATGACATTGCAGGCGATGACTATGATCGATACAGGAAGTCCAATAAGCTTCGTGCAGCAGAAGTGTATGGTATACCATCCTATCTGATGACATCAATCGAGCCGGCCATGGAAGACTATGTCTTTATTAACAATAGTAGATTAGTTATTTTTGGAAAAGTGCATTGTAAAATCGAAGTTAAAAGTAATTTAGTTGAATTATGTTTGCATGTTGTTAAAAATGATTCTATGAAAAATGTTATTATTTTAGGTAGTGACTTTTTAAAGAAGAGTAATATTAAATTATCTTTAGGGAAATTAGATAATTTTGAACAAGAACTTATTGATAATAAATTGAATAATAATATTATGGAAATTCTTAATATCGATCATGCAATGACCGCGATGAAAAGTTTTCATTGAATATAAATGAAAATTTGACCTGGGAAGAAAACGATAAAGTTAAAACTTTAGTCATCGGGAGTACAAACAACAAGTGTTTATATCAATCTTGCAATTATGAAATGCAAATTACTTTGACAGATCCGAATAGTATTTTTAATTGTACACCTAGACGATTTCCTTACATGCATAAGTTGGAGTTGCAGGAAAACTTACATGAGTTACTTCAAAACAAAATTATCCGCGAGAGCAATTCCTCTTTTGCGTCTCCGATAGTTTTAGCAAGGAAAAAGACCGGTGAATTGCGTCTTTGTGTAGATTTTCGGCAACTTAAAAAAGTCACAGCTAAGGACAATTTTCCGCTACCACTAATTGAGGATCCATTGGATCGATTGAGGGGTAGAAATTATTTTTCTCTTCTAGATCTTAAAAGTGGTTTTCATCACGTGAAAATGTCCTAGGGCTCAATTAAATACACTTCTTTTATCACACCTCTGGGACAATTTGAATATTTTCGGTTGAAGGACGCCCCCTCCATTTTTCAACGATTTATTAAACCTATTTTTAAGGATCTTATTAATTACTCGTATATATTGACGATTTACTCATAGCTACTGAAACGAAAGACGAACATTTAGTTATTTTGGAAAAAGTTATGACTATAGTTATTTAACAAAAGTTACGATTGCGTTATGATAAATGTTTGTTTATGTTTCAAAAGATAACCTATTTAGGGTATGAAGTTTCGAGTAATAGTATAGGTCCTAATGTAACTGGCTTGAAAGCTGTATTTCCTTTACCTACAAATGTCAAAAGAGTGCATTCGTTCTTACGATTGTGTTCATATTTCCGAAAATGTATTAAAGATTTTTCCATTTTGGCAAAACCTTTATATGACCTATTAAAGAAGGATTTCGTTTTTGGTGAGAAAGAATTGCATGTTTTCGAGACTATAAAGAAGAAGTTAGTTAATGCCCTATTGCTCAGTATTTATAATCCCCAAGCAAAGACTGAGCTGCATTGTGACGCCAGCAATTTGGGATTTATTTGGTGCAGTTTTATGCAACGCCAGCAAGATAAACGTTTCCATCCTGTTTTCTTTTTCTCCAAACGCGCAACAGCTCCGGAATCCAAATACCATTCATACAAGTTGGAAACCTAGGCGATAATTTATGCATTGAGATGTTTTAAGATTTATCTTTCCGGTATAAATTTTCAAATAATAACCGATTCTCCCACTTAACAAAAAGCTAATAAATCCTAGGATCTCTCGTTGGGTCTTAGAATTGCAGGACTACGATTATGTCAGAGAGCATAGAGATGGTAAGAGAATGACACATGTAGATGTGCTAAGTAGATGTCATAACATACTTATCATAGAACCTGATTCCTTCGAACATGTTTTGGCTGCGTCCCAACAGAAAGATCCTTTAATAAGAAAATTGGTAGATATTTTAGAGCAGAGAGAAAGTTCTCTCTATAAACTGATAAACGGTTTAGTATATCGGAAGCTCAACCAAAAAGTTTTGTTTTATGTTCCAACGTTGATGGAGAGGAATGTTGTCCAAACTCATCATGACGCCCTTTGTCACGCAGGTGTAGAGAAGTGTTATGATTTTTTGAAAAAACCTTACTGGTTTCCTTTCAAGAAGCAAAAATAAGGAACTACGTTAATGGTTGCCTAAAATGCATGCAGCTTTCTTCAGTTTCGGGTAAAAAGGAAGCTGTTTTGCATAACATTCCGAAAGGTGATAAACCTTTTGAAACCATTCATATTGACCATTTTGGCCCATTACCACCTTCAGGGCGAAACTTTAAACACCTTTTCGTAGTAGTCGATGGTTTTTCAAAATTCGCAAAGCTTTATGCAGTGAAACGCACAAGTACCACGAAAGTAGTAAAGTGTCTCGAATCTTATTTCTCAGCCTATAGCAAACCTACACGTTTGATTTCCGACAGAGGAAGCTGTTTCACGTCTGAGGATTTTACGAACTTCTGTAATAGCTACGATATTCAACATATAAAAGTGGCAACAAATTCACCACAATCAAACGGTCAGGTGGAACGCATTAATAGGACACTAGTACCGATGTTGTCTAAGGAGAGTGAACTTAATCCTGGTCAGTCCATTTTAAAAAGGTTGAATTCGGTCTTAACAATCTAGTAAACAAAAGTACCGGCTTTAGCCCAAGTATGCTGTTGTTTAGTGTGGTTCAAAAGGAGAAAGTCGTTCATAAAGTCCACGAGTAACTTGAGCAAAATGTATTCTTTGATGAACCTAGAAACTTGCATTCTATAAGGCAAAAGGCATGCGAAAAAACTATTCGTAGCCAGGAATCAAATAAGGTTAGTTTTGACAAGCGGCAGAAGAAACCATTTTCTTATAAAGTAGGTGATTATGTCCTGATAAAAAATGTTGTTGGTACTCTCGAGTTGAATAAAAAACTTATAACAAAGTAGAAAGGTCCATACGAAGTAGTCAAAGTCTTTCCGAACGACAGATATCTAATAAGACATATAGAAAATTTGCAAATATCAAGAAATCGGTACGAAGGAGTTGCTTCTCCGGGAAACATGAAGCCGTATGTTACTCGTATGTTACAATAGTATCTTCCTTAATTCTAAGAACTATGCATGCATTATTATTATCAATTTTTATAAAATTATTGTTTAAAAGAAAATATACATATATAATTTGTGCTAAAGTTTATAAATATGTATACATAAACCTCAAATTGTTGAAATCAAATTTGATCGATTTGTAAATTTAAAAGCAATTATTAAAATTTGTCTTTAAAGTATTCATACTGAGAATGTAAATATTGAGTTTTCGTAAAATATAGAATTTTTATTTAAGTTATGTTATGAATTACTTTAAATTATCGTTTAGGATATTCGACTTAAAAGTTTGTTTATATATTCTTCATGATGATGTTTAAGTTTATGATACAATATAACCAAAGCAATTTTTGTAGATGACATTGCACACGGTGGAAATCGGGATCGATTTGTAGTCAGGATGGACGAGTTGTAAGGCACATTATTGAAATTATCGCACTTAAATGTGATCCACCGGATTGACCACCCTATGCAATTTCATGATCGGTTATTCTCTCTTAATTTAACAAACAGTTATAATCGAATGATTATGCTTCGTTAAGACAACATTATTTTATGATGTAAATATATTTCAGTTATGTTACTCTCGCATAAAAGCTTTGTCAAGTTTTTTTCCAAGTGTCAGTTGCAATAAAGAGTTTGTGGGCGAGAGATAGCATTGTTGTGTTTACATTGTTGTTTTTATATTTATTCAAAAGTCTCCACACAGGCAAGGGGTGATGTTTGGCTGCCTTTGGAGCCATTTTGGTCGTTGTTGCAGAAGATGGATGTATGATATGCTCCATTGTTTCCAAAATTATTGTAGAAGGCACTGAATATATCTCCATTTCTCTAGGCTCATTCGTGTTCGTGTTTCGTTCCGACACAGCGTGTATTAGTCCCCCGATAAGAAAGTGGGTGGGGGTCAAGACAGTCAGGTCATCGGAATCTGAGGACATGGGACACAGCGGCTTGGAATTAAGGCATGCTTCAATTTGACAGAGTAATGTTGCATAGTCTTCAAATGTTAATTTGGAGTTGCCTATCGTCCGTTTAATATGGTGCTAGATTGATTTTATTCCTGCCTCCCAGAGGCCTCCAAAATATGGTGACAATGGGGGATTGAAGTGCCATGTTGTATTCAGAGAAGCTAGTTCATTGGCAACTTCAATTGAACAATCGGATGAGACAAATTTGCTTCCTCTGTTGATTTCATTGTATGCCCCTTTAAAATTTGTTCCGCAATCGCTAAATACTCGTATGTTTGCGCATGTACCTCTTGTAGTGACAAATGCAGTGGCTGTTAGCTGGCTTACCAACTCTATGTGCATGGCTTTCGTTGAGAGGCAAATGAATACTACTATGTATCCCTTTTCGATTCTGTTGCATCGTCACTTATACTACTTTTGTTGTATGGGTCCGGCATAATCAATACCAGTGTTGAATGATCTGCAGCAAATAACTCTTTCAGCTGACAGTCTCCCCATAAGATGTTCTAATATTTTATCTTTATGTCGATGGTATCTCACGCATTTCTATATAACGGATTTCACCAGTCTCTTTATGTTGGTTATCCAATAGACCTTCCGGATCTCTGCCATCATCAATTGTAGACCGCCATGGAGTATGCGCTGATGGATGTCACTTACTAATAATTTCGGAAATTGATGCGAATCCCTTAATATTAGAAGATGCCTTTGATTATACGTAAGCGAAGAATTCATCAGTCGACCTACTACCCCCAATAATCCTGTGGCGTCGAGAAATGGATTTAAATTAAGGATTGCGAATAAGTGGATGTAAAATGGAAAATTATGAAAATGAAAATTGAATAATTCTCTATTGCTTAGGGTACAATGAGCCACTGTTTAAGGTGAGGCCTTATGTGTGTTAAATGTGCCTGATAGAAGAATGATCGACGTTCATTTTTTTGATTTATACTTTTGGTTTCCAGATTGGTGTCAATTGGTATTGAGGCTAGTAATTTTGTAGGGGAAAAATTTTGTAAGAATTTCGGAATATACTACCACATCTTGATCAGTTCTCTGGTGACAGTCCTCTAGAGCGGAGATCTGCTGGATTTTCTTCTGATGCGACTGTTAAAAGTTTTAATGTTTCTTAATGTAAAGTCTCTCTTTGTTAGTCTCTAATGCATATTTCTTCTTTTCTTGAATTTCTATCATATCAAACCATGTATTAATTTAATATTCTCTTATACTGGATTAGCTTTGGAATATACTAATATGTACTCATACACTCTTATACCATACACATGTTTAATACTTTTAACTGAACTCTACATACCACTTAATTTAATACTATGAGTCGCTTTTTTTTCCTCTTCAAGGACAGTCGTTAAATAAAGAACATATAATTTCTCATACAAATAGTCTTTCTATTCAAAGTCGATCGGTGTTTCCTTTTTTAAGATTTTCCATATGGTGCCGAAACCCGGGAGAAAAGCGACAAAGATACGGAAATATATGTATATTTAAATCGATAAAATTTAAAGTTGATAAAGGTTATTCTTGAATTTGTGAAATACTAACGGAGTTATAATGGAGTTTTCCGCTCGTGCAGCCTACAGAGGCCAAGTAACGGAGATCGTTAAGTCCGCGAGTGAATTTCTTGGATCGGAAGAATCTCAGCCAACCATCGAAGAAAAATTCGATGATATTGAGGAGGAACTGATGATATATGTTCAACGCCTGACTGCAGCTCATGAGAGTCTTTTAACCATCAATAAGGAAATTGTTGATCAAAAGCTTATAAAAGTCGACGACATGGAAAGGGAGCTGGAAAAGGTTGCTGATTATCAAGATGTGGCTATAGGTATCATTGCACGTTTAAATTCTCGTCTTAGCAAGCTCCGAAAGAAACAGAATCCGCAGGTAACGAACGTGAATACATCATTTGGCAATACAACAGCTGTTACGCACTGTCCCATTAAACTTCCTACATTGCCTCTAAGAAAATTCGATGGCAATTTCCAAGAATGGCTCCCCTTTTGGGAACAGTTTCGGGCAACAGTACACGAAAATACGAATTTAGCGCCAACAGACAAATTCAGTTATTTGGAGTCTTTGTTGGTTGGGAACGCAAAAAAAGTTATTGCAGGATTTACGGCTTCTGAAATGTGTTACGATGCAGCTATCTCCCTTCTACAAGAGCAATATGGTGATACAGAGCGGCTCATTGACAAGCAAATGCAACAGTTTATCTCCCTTCGACTTATACATTCGAAGACAGATGTTACAGGTTTGCGGAATCTGTACAATTCCATTACAACATGCAGTCGCACTCTTACATCGTTGCACATACCACCCAGCCAATACTTCGTAATGTTGAAATCGATTTTACTCCGTTGTCTACCCACCGATCTTCGTGTGGACTATTTTCGCACAATGGAAGGCGATAATGATTGTTCATCAGCCGAATCAATGCAAAAAAGTATCTCTACTCTTTCTAACAGTGGAGATAAGCAGGTACAGAGCATAATGAAATTTTTAAAGAAAGAAGTGGAATCATTAGAAAGAAGTGAGTTGTCCCTGTCACAACAAATGTCAAATCCTCTACATCCAGTACTGCAATAAGTTTACTTTCACCGAGCGACAAGGACGAGTGTCTCTTTTGTGCATCTGACAAGCACAATACTAAAGAATGTGATAGCAAAATCAGTATTACAGAAAAGAGAGAGGTATTGCGAAAAAACGGACGATGTTTTCGTTGTGGTAAACGTGGACACTCTTAAAAAAAATGTCGCAGTGCAAAGTTTATGTCGTGTAGAAAATGTAAAGGAAAACATATGTCATCGATGTGCGACCCTTCTTTCCATCAAGCCAAAATCCTACCCACTGTAATTTCAGAAACTAGTGTAGCACAAAATGTTTTGGATGTTTGTGCGTATAATTCTTCGTTTCAAAACTCAATCGTCTTTTTGAAGACGGCTCGGGGCATATCCGCAGCTCCGAGCAGCAAAAAAAGCATTTTAATTCGTTTAATAATCGACGGCGGCAGTCAACACTCCTACATTAGGGAGAGTTTGGTTGCTAAACTCAACCTTATTTGCATTGGATACGTCAACATCTCAGTGGTATCATTTGGCAGCAAGGAAAAATCTCCATTCAAGCAACTGAAAAAAGTATTAATCTCCATTAAAAGCCAGTTTAGCAACAAAAGCCTAGAGCTAGAAGCATTAGTTGTGCCTGACATATGTTTGGACGTATTGTGTGCTCCTGACAGTTCCTGTCCTGTTTACCATGGTCTCCAATTAGCTGATTCCAAACATGTCGACATCGAATCAGAGGAAGGACTCAGTATTCTAATTGGTTCCGACTTTTACTGGAGTGTCGTAACCGGAAAGCAGCGAAGAATTTCGCGTGCCTTGAAAGCTGTAGAGACAATTCTCGGTTGGACTTTACAAGGACCGCTCTCAGTTTCTGGTAAGAGTAATGATTTAACCAGTAACTCATGTGTTTCTTTCATTCCCAGTACCAATTTGATGCTACCTTCTTTGCACGATGTCGATATAACATCCTTTTGGTCTTTGGAAGCTATTGGAATTCAAAGCGAAAAAGTTGAAAATGAATGCTTGACCGATGAATTAATTAACAAATGCATTACGAAAAACGGCCCCCGATATGAAGCTACATTACCATGGAAAAAACCAGGCATACTTTTAGGCAATAACAGAAAGGATGCTGTGAAGAGATTAGATATGCTTACTACCAGATTGTTACGAGTCCCTGAAAAATTTAATGAATACGATGCCGCCATACAACAGTTGATTGCAGACGGAATAGCTGAGCCAGTTCCGAAAGGTAAACCTTCTAATCTTGTATTTTATCTACCGCACAGACCCGTTTACAAGTCTGAAAGCACTACTACGAAGATGAGAATTGTGTTCGATGCTTCGGCCAGTACAGAGGAAGTGGCTTCGCTGAATGATCAGCTATATGTGGGTGCGAACCTGCTGCCCGATATATTGAAGGTCCTACTAAATTTTCGACTCGGACGTTTTGGTATTATCGCGGATGTGGAAAAGGCTTTCCTCCAGATTTCTTTAAATGAAAATGACCGTGACAGTCATCGTTTTATTTGGCACTCTTCTTTGAAATCGTCCAGCCAGAACCACGAATACGAAGACTACAGAATGACGAGGGTCACGTTTGGGGTGAAATGTAGTCCCTTTCTTTTAACTGCGACTTTACGACTGCACTTTACTCGCGAAGGAAACCAGTTTGCTCATACATGTGACATATTAAGGAATAGTTTTTATATGGATGACCTGGTAGTGAGTGTCGATACGGAAGAAGAAGGCGAACGAGTCAGCAAAGAAGCCGTGGAGATATTGAAAAACGCTTGCATGAACCTAAGAAAATTCAACTCAAACAGTCCGATCATCAGAAAGTCTTTTGGTTCTAGTGATACACCAGCAATGCAAAAAGTGTTAGGCCTTAGATGGTTTGTATTGAGTGATGAACTAACAGTGCCTTTAGAATCGGTTGAAAGACTTATCACTTCTAAAGTAAACAAGGGCACTAAACGAACTGTTCTACAAACTATAGCAAGAATTTTTGATCCTTTGGGGATGCTGGGACCTGTGACTGTCAAGATTAAAATCTTATTCCAATCCATTTGGAAGAAAAAATTAATGTGGGATGAAGATCTTACTTCTGATTTGCTGACTGAGTGGGAAACATGTGCACAAAGTATGATGCGTTTAGAAGAGATGACATTTCCGCGATCTGCACTTGGGATTACTACTCCTGGACTACTTCAAATCCACATATTTGCAGACGCCAGCATGAAAGCATATGGGGCAGCAGCCTACGTAAAAAATACGTTAACTTCAGGAGAAAACAACTGTGCGTTTTTATGTGCCAAAAACAGAGTAGCTCCATTAAAACAAGACGGCACCAAAGAGCTTACGTTGCCAAAGCTGGAGCTAACTGCCGCCTTAATAGCTTCACGGTTGTGTTCATATCTAAAGAAATATTTAAAGGTCTCCATTCATAGATTTTACTTATGGACGGATTCAAAAATCGCTTTAAGCTGGATTCAATGGGAACTTAGTCGTTGGAAACCCTTTGTGCAAAGTCGAGTAGCGGAAATCCGTCATCATACATCAATTATAGACTGGCATCATTGCTCTGGGAAAGAAAACCCAGCGGATCTTCTGACAAGAGGTATAACGGCGGAGGCGCTACTCTCTTCAGATTTGTGGGCACATGGACCAGCATGGCTGAAAGATGACAAATATTACAACGATGACAATACCCCAACGGATCCTGTTAGTACGGCAAAGTTGGCGTTATTGATGCCTATCTCTGTTTCTCCTACTTCCTGCCAAAAACCTCTTTTGCCATACGAAAACTACGGAACTTGGAAGCGCTTGATCAGAGTTACTGGTTTCGTTTTGAGATTTTTGAGGTTGTGCAAAACGAAAAATCAATTGCCTGCGTATTTATCCTCTGATGAACTCTTTGAAGCCGAAACATATTGGATCAGGTACTTACAACTTGAAAAATTTGCAAACGAAATTTATTTATTGCAGAAAGGCCAACCTGTGCTTTCAACATCTAATCTTGCTCAGTTGCTGCCTTTCCTTGGGGATGATGGAATAATAAGACTGCGTGGTCGGTTACAGTTAGCAGAAGAACCTTCCGAATTGAAGCATCCCATCATCTTGCCACCAAATAGTCTTCTCGTTGATCTTCTTATTGACGAATATCATCAAAATACTCTGCATGGAGGGGTTAACGTGGTGCTGTCACAACTAAGGGAACGGTTTTGGATACTAAAAGGACGGCAAGTAGTGAAGAAGAGGATCAAAAAGTGTGTTATCTGCCAAAAGCTATGGGGTAAGCCTGCTGCACAGCCATTTGGGCCTCTACCTATTGAAAGATTAAAGCTGTCGCGTCCTTTTGATAACGTTGGTGTCGATTTTGCCGGCCCATTATACTGTTTTGAGCTAGGCAATTGTGATAGGAACAAAGCATATCTCATGGTCTTTACATGTGCTGCTGTGCGGTCTGTGCATTTGGAATTGGTTCCCAGCTTGTCCACCGAGTGTTGCTTAATGGGTCTTAGACGTTTTATTGCTAGAAGAGGAATACCATCCGTAATATATTCCGACAACGCACGGACATTTCGAAGAGCGGCGCTAGAACTAGATGCTGGTAGTCCAGCTTTTGGAGATGAGATATTACAACGTTTTCTCACAGACAAACGCATAAAATGGAAGTTTATTGTGGAACGAGCGCCATGGTGGGGTGGCTTTTGGGAGCGCCTCATCCGGACTATAAAAAACATATTAAAGGTTGTCATTGGAAGAGCTAAGCTTTCTTTTGAGCAGTTGAGAACCCTTATTGTCGAAGCTGAGTATATGGTGAATGCCCGACCGCTAACATACATTAGTAGTGACTCACTTGATGCTGCTCCGCTAACTCCTGCTGATTTTTTAATGGGTCGCTATGAATTCTCCAGTACCAACGATAAGGACTTTAGTTCCGGTGAGATCCAGGATATTTAGAAAAACAGGATGAAGTACACCAGCATATTGTGGAAACGATGGCGGATTGAATACATGCAACTTCTACGTTCTTTTCACCATAACAAGAACGGATCATCGGTGCAACTGCACCCCAACGATGTTGTTGTTGTTTTCGATTCATCGAAGCCCAGAATCAGCTGGAAATTGGCTATTATTGAAAACACCTTTGCTGGTCGTGATGACAAGGTCAGAGCTTGCGAAATACGATACTCAGATGGCACACATACTCGAAGACCTGTTCAGCTGTTGTATCCATTGGAGCTTCCACATGCTGCCTCGGGCGGAGGATGTTAAAAGTTTTAATGTTTCTTAATGTAAAGTCTCTCTTTGTTAGTCTCTAATGCATATTTCTTCTTTTCTTGAATTTCTATCATATCAAACCATGTATTAATTTAATATTCTCTTATACTGGATTAGCTTTGGAATATACTAATATGTACTCATACACTCTTATACCATACACATGTTTAATACTTTTAACTGAACTCTACATACCACTTAATTTAATACTATGAGTCGCTTTTTTTTTCCTCTTCAAGGACAGTCGTTAAATAAAGAACATATAATTTCACATACAAATAGTCTTTCTATTCAAAGTCGATCGGTGTTTCCTTTTTTAAGATTTTCCATAGCGACATACCTCCAAATCATCGGACCTCCAGTGAGCGTTTGGATCTCAGCCACTCCGATTGGCTACAAAAGTTGTTCGTATTAATGGGTTTCCTTTTATCCACGCTAAAGTTAGCATTGAGTCACTCAATGCGAAGACTTCAGGATTGGTGAATTTCATTGCTCGTGATGTGAGACTCAACAGGTTTACTAAGTTGAGTCTAAGCGTGGTACTGAAACGCATTTTACTGGGGCAACTCTTGTTTTGGATGCTAAGATGTTTCTATTTTCTTTAACATTTTTTGTGACTCGGGGTATACTATGGCGTCATATGCCTTCTCCGCTCCGAGAAATCGCTAAAGCAGTGTATTTGCACCTGAGCTGAATCTTCATATTCCATCCATCGCGGTATTTGAATTTGAATGATATTGGGGTATTCCATGTTAAGTCTTGAACCCACAGCAGTTGTAAAATAAGTTTCGCCTTGATGATGCAAGGCGTGATCCACCCGAGGGGATCAAACAAACGACAATGTATGCTGAGATAGATCTGTTAGTGTATGTTTTTACTAGAGGTAAGTTAATTTTAAATTTGGACATATCTTGTGCTGGGTGCCATCGAATCCCGAGGGTCTTAATTGTATCGGAGGAGTCAAAGTTTAGTGGAAGATTGATCTCCCTTTCACTTTCAGGTATTTGTTCTAATAACTTTTCGGAATTACTTGCCCACTTTCTAAGATTGAATCCTGCCGACTGCAATGTGTCGAGAATATCTCGTTGAAGCTTAATTGCTTCGGATTTATTATTTGCTCCGTAAACCAGGTCATCCAAATAGAATCCTTCGGTGAGTGCCCTGGTAACGTGTGGAGGCCATTTATTTACATCAGTCGCTAGCTGCCGTAGGGCTCGCATTACCAGATATGGTGCTACTGAAGTGCCAAAAGTAACAGTCTTTAAAGTGAATGTTTTCAATGGGGTCGTTTCTCCACAAAACCAGCTGATAAGAAGTATCAGTAGGTGCCATCCATACCTGACGGTGCATCATGCTAATGTCCGCAACGAATGCTACCTTACATTTTTTTCATTTTGCAATCAGCTCTACAATGTCGGCCTGAAGGCGGGGACCCACTATTAGGTGCTCGTTTAAGGATTCACTATTTGATGTCTTGCACGACGCATCAAACATCACCCGCAGTTTTGTGGTGCTACGTGTTTACTTATATCCTCGTGATGTGGAAGAAAGTAATGCGTTATGATTTGATTTTCATATGAGTCTATCTCTCTCTTCTATGAGTCCAAGGGTAAGGTATTCCTGGATACAGTCGATATATTCCCTTTGTAGCTTCTGATCTGATATAAGTCGTCTCTCTATTTGAAAAAATCTGGCCATAAGAACAGCTTATGGAAATCCCGAGTTTTGGACGAATTTCATTTTTAAATGGTAGTTGAACTTCGTATCTACCGTCGTCTCTTCTTCTGTAGGTCCCTTCGAAATGCTGTTCACATTCCTCTTCTTCCTTTGTTAATTTTCTTTCCTCTGCATCTTCTTCTAATTCCGAAAACCTTCTTAATTGAGCATCCAATGAGTTGAAGGGGTTTTGTATTATTGTTGTTCTGGGCTGACCAGCAGTTTTGGTGTTTCCAATCAGAAGCCACCCCAGCTCAGTACATTAAGCAACTAGGGCTCCTCGTTCGCCTTTAACCAGTCCCTGTAGTATAATTGATGCATACACACAGCACCCAACAAAATATTAATCTTTCCTGGCTTGCTATACGGGGGATCTGCAAGGGGCAAATTGGCAAGCTGGATCCACACGTTTGTATTCAACTTGTGCAGTCTAACCCTAAGGGGTTAGATATCCTTTTACTGTTGCCACGGCGCGGCCGGAAAGGTAGAAGGAGGAGAAAGGAAAATTGTTTTTGTAGTGGTTTGAAACTCAGGTGTATTTGGTTTCGATATTAGCTCTCCAGGGGTGGGAGTCCGAATAGGACGGAAGTTTTTTCTTCACTCAGAGTGATTCGAAAGTTATAATTCACACTTGTTTTTTTGTGCTTGAAACTCTACAACAGCCAAATCTACGTGCCAGTGTTATGCCTTCACACGCAGAATTTTTCTGACTGAGTTCCAATTACACAAATGAAAATATTGAAAAACTTGTAATGGGTAGGATTCGAACCTTGACCCTCCGAGTGAGAAGCGATTGTATCCCGTATTGAGAGCATCCAGAGCATCCTCTAATCTTACTGCACGTCTCCTTACAACTCCATTTTCTTTTATACTAACCCCCGTAATCTACGTTGCCACCGTCTCTTTTATCAACTAATCCACCGTCTCTTTTATCAACTAATCCACCGCACCACATATGGCTCTAACGAACCAATCTCCCGTATGCTGCGTAAGGTAAACTCCAACCTTTCCGTTTTCGATTTTAATCGCAGCACACTTTCCCTCAAATTCGATCTCCTTCACCATCCTTAGCTTTAAGCCCTAATAATATGTGCTAGATATCGCTAATCCTTAATTTTTCTTTTAGATTTTTAGTTTTTAAGAAAACGTTCTTGTCTTCCAATCGATTTTGGAAGCTTTGACATTATTAAAATGGATTAAAATGTTATGATTTCCACACTAGCACTTGGTATTATAAGTTTATTTTTATTTAATTCGATTAGGTTTTTTTGTAATATAAAATTTAAGTAATTCACTTTTCCTATATATATATTGAGTTTTATTTGTTTATTAATTTTATGAAAAAAAGGAGAAAAATTTGACTTCCTACCTGTATGCTAACGAGCGATGAAACCCGAACCAAAATCGATGAAAAAAGAAAACTCCAGCTAAACAAAATGATGAAGAGGCGATGGAGGGAACGACGATGCCCATAGAAAAATTCCTCCACGGAAGACTCTCGAACGAGAAAAAAGTCTGGTTTCTAAAAATTAACAACTTATTCTTCTATAATAATATTACTAATAGATGCTGTTGCCGCTTTGGTCGAGATCCAAGTGGCAGAGAAATCAGCCGACCGAAATATCTACCAACGGAACCTTTTACCTTATGTACAAACAATAATGAAATAAATAAAAAAGTAGTGTGAGTGCGCACTGTTAGGCAAATTTAACAAATTACAATTATATATAGAGTAACTAGTTAATGATTTTAATTTAAATTATGTGATGTACTATAAGAGCGTTCTCAAACAGTACCTTTGTATTGAGCTTTAGTTCTGTATTTTTTCCTTTTTATCCTGTTATGTACTGTTTCGTCATCATGCCGGGAATGCACTCTCAAATTTTTGTGGTTGCTATCCTGTGCGGATGTCCGTTGTTGACCGTTGATGTCAGCTAACTATGTCCGTTGTTAGAACGAATGTTTAGATAGATGGCAACACTTTTGGTATGTTGACCGTTTTTGATGTATGGATAGTTGTCCAGAAAACTTTATTATTTGCCCTGGTTTATTCAAGGCTCGAAGGCTAAGCTAAGTCGAACTTACAATTGAATTATTCCCCAAGTAAAGAGCCAAAAGGGATAAGAAAAAAAAATACCACTATGCAGCACAAATTAAAGACTATATGTCCACAACGTTATAAACGACTTCTTTATTATGTTTGAAAAGTACTTAATAAGGTCAATGACCACTTGAATTTCAAATTCTTTAAATACTAATACATTAACATTCAACTTCTGGAGACTATGTGTGTTTTTACAATATTGTGTTTCATAAGTGTTATATTAACATGTGTGTAGGAAGTAAAAGTCTTCAAGATAGTGCATCTTTTCTCCTTGTCCCCAAGTCAGCCGTTATCAATTTGATGCAAGAGAGATGCTTGCTGATCTCGTTTCCACTTCACCATACCTCAGAGAGAGAGACACAGAGAGATTGTAATTGTAAAGATGTTGACATGTGTTTTATTGACTTTCGGTTTCATGTTCTTCTGATGGTCGGTGGCTTTTTATTATAAAGAATAAAAGTCAATAAACTGTGTTGGGAACCAACATTTTGTAATGATCGGACTACGTTATAAGATGATGGTGCAATATCAGGGGAATATGATGGCAACGATAAAATTTGCCAATCCAACTCAATAATATTTTGGAAGATTTTTCTGGACATTCAGTCAATCCCATAAATAAACTAACATATATGGAAATCTATCCAGATTTTGTCCAATTTTCCAAAAACGATTTTTCCACTGATTTCCCTATCTGAAACTGTCTGTAAATGCGTGTTAATTGTCAAAAATGTTAATTCGTCTCACATTTTAGGATCGACGTTATATATATTGCACATATCTAGTGAACGTTACGTGTTAAACTGTGGCAAACTTTAAGCCAACCAAACAAGCACGTGCAGTACACGGGCTTAAACTAATTTGAGTTTTTTTGGAAAATAGAATTGTGTGCAGTGCAAAAGGTTGCAAAGGTATTAGTAGAGTGAGCAATCTAGTCGCCTGAGCAAAACTATCCAATTTCGTGATTTCCTCAACATTGATTTAAAATTCCTAGAAGAGCACACAAAGAGTAGGAATAAGGATTAGACGTATCATTTACTGTCATAAAATAATCAATTGCAGTTTTTAACTGAAAACATAACTACCCTGTATAATGCTCATGTGCCCTTAAGAACTAAGCTCATTAAATCGAGTAATAAGCCATGGTTTACCCGACACATCCGTTTATTAATTCAACAACGTGGTGAGGCCTATAATTGCTGGAAACGTTACCGGTTAAATGAGTTCAAGCAAATATATTGTTCACATCGCAATAAAGTTGATGGGGAAATACGTAAAGTCAAATCTCTAATGTACTCTAACCAGTTTATTATAGTACTTCTTAAAGTGGGCGTCAGTTGTGGAATAACTTACGCAACTTAGGCATCGTTAAGTCAAGGGGCGACCGAGTTAAAGATGTTGATGGTAATACCCTAAGCCAAAATTTTGTTTCCGTGCCCTCGCTACATCCATTGAGTACTACAGAAGCTTCCTTTTCGTATGCGGATCAGTCGCACGATTCTGGTTTTGGTTTTCGAGCGCTAGATTATGCCGATGTTGTGGAAGGTATGCTTTTTCTAAAGTCAAATTCTGTGGGTCAGGACAAAATTCATCCCTCGTTTTTAAAAATTATTTTCCCATTTCACTGCCACACATAACCTATTTATTCAAAAACAAATTAGTGCTCACCTAGCGGCGAATAATATGGTCACCGCAAAACAATATGGATTTCGTGAAAAGTTGTATCACAGCCTTGTTAAGTGTTACAGGCGATATTAGGCAGGCGTTGGACAGGGATGAAATAACTTTTCTAGTATTGCTTGACTTCTTGACAGTTAATTTCATGTCATGATATTTTATGTAAAAAGCCTATTCAGCAATATAACTTCTCAGCTGGTGCCACAAAGTTACTTTATTCCTACCTAACTAGTAGAAAGCAAGCAGTGCAGGTTGGTGATAACTTATCCGACTTTCTCCCAAATGTTACCGGCGTCCCTCAAGGTTCCATACCAGGACTCCTATTTACATTAATGAGCTTCCATCTATAATTGAGAACATATCACATGTATGCAGATAATGTGCAACTGTATCTAAGCTGCCCTCTCGGTCTTATTGAGAATGGCGTTTCTTGTGTAAATGAGGACTTAGAGAAGATACCACATTGGTCCCAGTTATTTAAAACTCAAAAAATCTAAATTTGTGGTACCATCAAGAAAAAGTATGGATCTCTCTAATTTTCCTTCAATCGTGTTGAGCGACGCTCCGATCGAATATATTGAAACTGCAAAAAAATCTTGGGGTGAATTTCAATCAGTGGTTAACCCAGTAATTTACACCAGTTAAAATACGAACGTTACTTGCTAAGACATTAGTATTACCGATCTTAATTTACGCGTGTGAAGTTTTTTGTAGGTGCAACCGTGTAAGTAAAAGAAAGCTCAATGTAGCGTTTAACAGCACTGTACGTTATGTGTTCGGGATACGAAGATATCGTAGATTATCTGGTTTTGCTAATCATCTGCTGGGTATGCCTTTGGAAAATTATCTTCAACTATGAAGTGTAACATTGTTTTTCGATATTTTGCTAAAACGACAACTACAATACTGTTTTGAAAGAATTAGTATATCATCCTCGAGTAGGTCCCGTCAATTAATTCATCCTCGTTTTTCGTATTTAACATCCGAGCGTCAATTTTTTGTCAATGCAGCGTTACATTGAAGAAGCACAGAACGCAACAAGATATTAAAAAAGTATTTTCTGATAAATTTGTTAATTTAATTTCTAATTGAAGTTATATCAATTAATTCATAAAACCAAAAACCATTGTTAAGATCTTATATTAGCCCTCTTTTGTAAAATAAGCTTAAGGAAAACCTATAAGATATTGTATCTTACTGTCTTTAAGCAATCACAAGTAAATAAATAAATAAATAAAATAAAGTTCATTTGTGGTCCATCCGGAGCTTTTATCTGCAAATGACGATTCTATCCTACATTCGTAAGCGAATCAATTGCAAAGGCGATAGATCACTTAATTGCGAGTACAACTGACTAGCCTCAATGTTAATATTTCCGATAATAAACGTCATAATAAGGACTCTAAATTGGTCTAATGGAGTACTCTTCAGTCTGAACTGGATGATGATAATGATAAATTAATTGTATCGCCATTGCCGAAAAAGTACTCGTATATGTTCAATATATTACTCGTAAATTAATAATAAATCGAGTGATTATGTGCACCAGTTCATACAATCACTAAAAATAAGCGATTATTTTATTACAAATATTTCCATATAAATATGGTTTGTCAATCAATCCAGTTGTACAAGAGTGCGCTTGGTAAGCTAAAAGATAATAACATAAATGTCAGTTTTCCACTTCACCTTCAGAGTGTAAAAGTATTTAAAGCGGTCCCCTACGGCAGGACTGACACTGACGTGACTGTACTTAAAGATTAACGAATTCGAGTGGGTCTAAGGTGCATCCACATAAATACAATAACGAAAACATATGTGTTCAATTTCGAACTTACAAGAAACGATTATTTTATGTAAAAAATGAAACCACTACTCCGGTTTATTTACAACGTTATAATAAAGGGTCCGCCATCTAACGTTTTTTTTTTCAACTTGTGCTTATTTCGTGAATGGTAACACTTAGTTCATGTCTGATTCGACAGATAATTAGCTTTATCCTTCCGGTTAAGAACGGAAAATAATTTCATTCAAATAGCTGCCTAGGCTGGCCATGCAGTAGCCTACACGATCGGTCCAATTTTTAAGCACATTATCGATTGTGTGCAGCTGTATTTCACCAATGGCTTCACGAATATTGCCCTTTAAAGCGTCAATTGTCTCTGGCTTGTCGGCGTAACACTTATCTTTTACGGCACCCCACAAATAATAGTCCAACGGTGTCAAATCGCAGCTCCGAGGTGGCCAAACGACATCAGCTCTGCGGCTGATAATGCGATCTTCAAAAACAGGGGGCAAAACATCGAGTGTAGCTTCGGCTGTGTGGCACGTAGCGCCGTCCTGTTGAAACTAAATGTTCCCAATATCCTCCTCTTCAATTTTTGTGAACAAAAATTCGTTCATCATGGCCCGGTAACGATCGCCATTGACTGTAATGGCCACTCCTTGCTCATTTTCGAAGAAAAATGGCCCAATTATGCCTCTGGACAAAAACCCGCACCAAACAGTGACTCGTTTTGGGTGTATCGGCTTTTCAATGTATGCGTGCGGGTTTTCTGTGCCCCAAATGCGACAATTTTGCTTGTTTACATATCCGCCAAGATCAAAATGAGCTTCATCTGAAAAGATGATTTTTTTGGCAAAATCGGCATCATCTCTAAGTCGATCGCAGGCCCACTTAGCGAAGCGAAAACGCATTGGATGGTTAGTTGGCTTCAACTCCTGAACCAATTGGACTTTGTATGGCGTCATATCAAGGTCTTTATGCAGAATTCGTCTCAATGATGTCTCCGCAATGTTCAATTGTTGAGAACGACGGTGAATTGATGTTGATGGCGCTTCACGCACACTTTCTGTGACAGCAGCAATATTCTCGGGTGTACGCACTGGTTTTGGCTTTTCACGCTTTGGTTTATCGATGAGGATGCCAGTTTCTTTCACTTTTTTCACAAGATAACGAACATACGGAGCTGACGGTGCTTCTCTTCTTCCAAAATCCGTACGCAATTTTCGTACACATTCTGCAACATTACCATGATTTTCAAAGTAATGTCGCAATATTTCCCAGCATTGTTCAAGCGTATACACAACCATATTCGTTCAGAGGAAGGATAAAACTAATTATCTGTCAAATCAGACATGAGCTAAGTGATACCACTCACGAAATAAGCACTAGTTGAAAAAAAAAACGGTAGATGGCGGACCCTATATGTATTTCAGTTAAAAGGCATTCTGTTTTTATAATAGAGATTGACATTTACATATTTCTTGTATTTCTCGCATGAGATATTTATAAGCAAACTTGTTTATTTAAACAAATAATAACTAACAAATTTATAAGTTTACAATTGAAGTTTTATTTTTTCACTTGAATTTAATTTAATAAATTCTAATTTGCAACATTCTGCAGGCCGTGAACGGTTTTCGCAATAAATTCTTCTTCTAGTTTGGAATCGGAGCTCCCTGTGGTTCGGAGATCTACTACCTTTCGATGCGAATGCATATGCAAAGAAAAATGGATTAGTTACTCGTAATTGTAAATAAATGGACATCACAAATGTAACATATATATTAACACATATACGTGGGAAGAGTAACCCTATACATATATTCATTCTCATGCCGATGTTCGATGTTGGTTGACATGGTTATCCTCTTTTCTCTGTCGCTCGAAACGTTGTTATATATATATGCACTGTTTGTTTCCATTTGTTCGCAATTTTTATGACGATCTTCATGAATTAACCCTCTGAGGCATGGTTTTTTATTTAAAAAAAAAATATATATTTCTATAAAGGAAGTCATTTGGAAAACCGAGTTTGTTCTAGAAAAATTTATAACTTTGCGATTTAGTGTTACAAAAACCAAAAACGTAGTGATAAATAAATGCATTACCATGCATTAAACATTTATAAACATTAAAAAAAAAATTAATAATTAAAAAAAAACTCCGTTACAAAAAAGAACTATTATGTAGTGTGAAATTCAATAAAACAATTCCTCTCTTTGTTAAGGCGTAGATCATTTTTGCATTTAAAACACATTATGAATGTCTTGCCGACACAGTTGGGGTTTTTACACCTCAGTCTGTTTTCGCCCCAAAGAGAAAAATGCTGTATGCCATCACACCTGACTTCAGTGGGAGGTATGGCCTGCGTAGGTCCCTTTTTCTTCTTGAATTGCGGGATTTGAACTCCAGTCGATGGTTTTCCTCTTTTTGGTGTCACTGCTACACCCAGAGAGCATGATGTAATTGCTAATGCTCTTCGAAACTCAATTAGTTTCATAGTTTGGAGTCCCGTCTCTTTGTACACTCTTTTGTGCAATACCCACGCATTTACAATAGAAACGTCAAGCAAATGATTGAAAACTCGTATATACAATTTTTTAGTCTTCATTGTAATTTTATTCCTTCCTATCATGCTACGAGTATCTAACAAATAAACACCACCCATATGCTAATTATATTGCTTGACGATAGCTGGACATTTGATAGTAATATGCTTTTTTAGTTTTCTATAAAATCTTTGCAATGCGGTTTCAGGATGAACACCGACAAAACTTGACAGTAATGTTACGGATTTTTTGTCTTTCCAATCTATGGAAGTAATTTCATTTTCGTCGTAAGATGCAACGAACTCTTCAGAAGTGCATCTAAGCTGAGATTTAAGGTCATGGTCTGTTGACAATTTACAATTTGGAACTCTATTCCTTCTAATTGTACCTAAAGATAGGATTCCGTTAGCAGTTTAGAAATCATGTCTTCTTTCAGAATCAATTCATCAAGCTCTGAATCCTCAGCATCATCTTCACTTTCAATTGGGATATCGCAGAAAAACAAATCACGCATTTTATCTTTTTCCATCTACCTTGTATTCCATTTTTCTTTTTTCCACAAAATAACCTACCTATAATAATATATAATTTTTTTCTTTTTCATCACTAAAATCAAAAAATACAGCAACTATTCCTGGCTATTGCTTTCCTTATACAACGAAAATAATACGAACAATAAACCTTCATATATGAATAATTACAAAAAATCAATATTACACAAATGATTCTCGATCTATGAAATAAAAAAAAAAATCAACAGCCAAAAACACGGGGAATATGAAAATATTTTTTCCAACTTACTCCTACTTTAAAAAAAAAAATATGACTTTTTTTCGCTGGCAGAAAGTTTTTTTTTCATCTACTCACACCACATGCGCCTCGCGCTTAACAGAATGAAAAGGAATGTGTGTATGCAAAATTTGCAAATAACGGTACACGCAAGAGAATAATGCAAAGAATTTAAACAGTCAACAGTTTTTCATTGAGGCGAGTGTTTTAAAAAAATCGTTAAAACAGCCTTAATATTCATATATGAATCACCATGCACTATAGGGTTAAAATTGCATGAAGACAACAATGGAGGTACGAGTGCCATAGAGTGAATTGAAGTTCGTGGTTTAAATTGGTTTTTAATTTTGTTAGTTTAAATAATAATTAAATATAAATATATTTGAAGTGTAGTGTTGAGTGTTTTAAGAAAGGGAGTATGTTCCTGGGTTTGTGCGTGGAATAAATTACGCACTTTACCGGTGTACCAACCGTTGTGCACAGGAAATATTTTGTAATCGTTTGGTTTAAGTGTTGTGTGTATGTGTGTGTGTTGCTTTGATATATATATATATATAAACAATATATATATCCATTGTATTGGGGAATCCATTTAAAATTTTTATTAATTAACTTTCTGATATCAGTGTTGAGTGAGTAAAATTTATGTGTGGTGAGTTTGCGATCGTGTGTGAATGATTCAAATTAATTTAATGTTCGATACTGCATGACATCTTAGTTCTTAACGGTTGAACATGTGTGTGTTGGTGTGCTTGAGTATGGGCTTTCGTAGTGTTTGTATGTTTAGTGTCGTGTGTTGCGTCAATGGTAATGTGGAATGGAATTGGTATGGCTGCGTGTGGGCTATTGCTGCTGAATGACTTATGTGAATTGGTTGTATTGTCAGTTATTGCGAATGGACTGTATGAAATTTTTATTTTTGTCGCTGAAGTGTGTCTTTGCTGTTGTTGGTTTGTGTCATGAGAGTCTAATACATGTGTACGTATTAGATATACAAATTGCATGAAATTGCGTGGTTGTGATATTGGATGTGAGACTGAGTGAGGGGTGGTATATGAATTGTTATTTGGGTTCTGGATGGTGGTACGTCTTCAGTTTGGGTGTTGTTTCTTGGTAATGGTCAGAGGTTGGTGATAGGCCTTTTAATTTTAATTTTGGTGGGGGCGAATGCCCCCATTTATTCGGCTTAATACAAGCTATAACTTAAAAAATAAACTTAAACTAAAACTTAAAACTAAGGTTGGTTGGAGTGGTGAAGGAGAACAGATTTGTGGTAGGAAGTGGTGCGGTGAAAGTCAAAGACGGTAGGGTTTGAGTTGATTTGACGTAGCATACGGGAGATTGGTTCGTTCGCGCCATAGGAGGTGTGGTGGGTTGGTAGATAGAAGAGTCGAGGGGTACGTAGATTTCGAGGGTTAGTGTTGAGGAAAATGGAGTTGTGAAGGGACGCGCATTCAACGTGACCTGAAAGGAGTCGATGAATGAAGAGAAAGTCTGCTGCATCTCTGCGATCTTCGAGGGTGTTTAAGTTGATAAGGTTGAGACGATTTTGATAGGGGGGCAGATTAAAAGGATCGTCCCAGGGCATACCTCGAAGAGCAAATCGAAGAAAACGACGCTGAATGCTTTCAATTCTCGAGATATGAACACGATGATATGGGGACCATACTTGACTGGCGTACTCTACGAGGGGGCGAACAAAGGTAATATAGAGGGACCTGGTCACGTATGGGTTGGTTAATTCTTTGGACCACCGTTTTACAAAACCTAGTGCAGAGTTGGCTTTGAGGATTATCTCATCCATATGTAAACGGAAGTTGAGCTCGCTGTCACACAAAATGCCGAGGTCGCGAAGAGACTGTACGGAGGAGATAGGTTGGTTATGGAGAAGATAGAGTCGGGGATGGTTCCGCTTATGTGAGAAGGTGATGGATTGGCATTTGGCGATGTTAAGTTCCAAAGAATTTTTGAGGCACCAGATCGAGAAACTAGCAAGATCTTGTTGAAGGAGGAAAGAGTCATGGGGAGAGGAAATGGTTTTGAAAAATTTGGTATCGTCGGCGTAAAGACGAGTGTTTGATGATCATATCGAGATCATTTATGGTTAATATAAAAAGAAGGGGACTGAGATGGCTGCCTTGTGGAACTCCAGAGGTGGCCAAAAATGGAGCGGACTGGGCTGACCTAAAACGAACACTGTAAAAACGGTTTTCGAGGTAAGAGGATATCCATTTTAACAATATGGGTTCAAAGCCGAGGGCAGACAATTTAAAGATAATTAACCGATGAGAGATTTTATCGAAGGCTTTGCTAAAATCGGTTGCAACTACATCGACTTCATTGCCATTCTCTAGGGCAGAGAGGGCAAAGGATACGAATTCAACGAGATTTGTGGTGGTTGACCTACCCTTTAAGAAGCCATGTTGTCTAGGGGAAATAAGTGATTTGCATTGGAAGCTTAGAGCTTCATACAAAATACTTTCGAAGAGTTTGGGTATATGGGAGAGTTTAGCGATGGGACGATAGTTGGTTATTTCATTCTTTGATCCTTTCTTGTGGATCGGGTTATGAAGAAGGTTTTCCAAACCTGACTAAATTCTCCTTGTGAAAGGGATAGACGGAAGAGATTAGAAAGTGCAAGGGAAAGAGAGGAAGAACATTTTTTAAGAAATATGGCAGGGAGGCCATCTGGGCCGGGTGTGAATTCGTCATTGAGTTGGTGTAATTTATGTTCGATATAAGACGGATCAAAAATATGAGAGAGAAGTGGGCCATTAGAGAAGTTCAGTAGGTAACTAAAATAGGATGGATCTGGTACAAAGGAGTCGTTGGTGAAGGATTGTTTAAAAAATGTGGCAAATAGGTTGGCAATGGTGAGTGGATCGGTTGATGACCTGTTGTTGAAAGAGAGCGAAGGAGGGTAACCATCGGACTTTCTTTTGTAGTTAACAAATTGGAAAAAGGACTTAGGGTGGTTTATAAGGTTGACTTGCGCATTGTTAAGGTAGCGCTGGTAAAGGGAATCGTAAAGTTCGGTGAAATGAAGATAAGCACCAAGATAGTTGGAATAGTCGGTAAAGGATCTGGTACGCAGGAAAACAGCCCATAACTTATTTCTCTTATTTCGTAAGGAACGAAGCTTGCGATTATACCAGGGAGGACTAGTAGATGATGTTTTAAGGCGGGAAAACGGAACGTAAAGGGAAAAAGAATTAAATATTTCTTTATAAAAAATGGATAAGGCATCATTTATACTTAAGTTGTGAAAGTTAAAGTGGGATCTGCTGAGATATTCACTGATTTTGTGAAAGTTTGCTTTATGAAAGTCGTGGGATGAGAGAGTTGTGGGGGGAGTGGACTGGAATGAAGAGTTATGAAAAAATAAAAGTAGAAGGGGGGGATGGTAGTTATCGATTGTTGAGAGAGATAGGGGACAAAGTGAGACTGAGGAGTTAATTGGATCTGTTGTGAAAATAAGGTCTAATTGCCTGCCCATATAATTGGATATACCACTGACTTGGCATAGACTTGAGTCTGTTAAGCGATCTAAGAAGAGACATTCCTTAGCTGAGATGGCATTTGAAGCGATGAAAAACGATTGATCATCTGATGGAGTCCACTGTAGCTGAGGAAGATTAAAGTCGCCGAAAATAAGGATATCATCAGTAGGGTCTGACAGGTCAATTAAATGATCGATCGGATCAATAACAAATTGGTAAGATTCGATAGGTTGAGCTGGTACGATGTAGCAACATATAACGTAAAGGGACTTGAGAGGCAGTGATATTTTTATTGCGACAAAGTCGGCTTTAGAAGATGAAGAAATTGTAATGGGAGAACAGTTAAGGCTGTTGTCCATCGCCAGTAGGACGCCTCGACAGGGGGAATCTTTATTTGTGCGGGTAGGATCGTCGTCGCGGAAAACATTAAAAGTAGGAGGGAACAATTCCCGGTTCTTTATGTCGGGAATCAAATTGGTTTCGGTCAAGGCGTAAATATCAAAGGGAAGAGCATGCGATTGACGTAGGACAGCATTGGTTTTAGAGCGAAGACCTCTTACATTCTGGTAGTCAAATGTAAGAGGGATGTTGTGGGTGGAGGTGTGAGGCAGGATGGTTTAAGCGCTGGCAAGGGAGGCGCGTTATGGACGAAAAAATTTGTCGTGGTCGGCTCGGCTTCGTTGTAGGTGTGATACTCGTTTAGAGTGAACATAGTTGCCGAATGCAGCAAGGTCGTCTGCTACTTTCTGAGGGGACATGTTAAATATCTCGTGGTACCTGACATAAAGGTTCCTGAGACTGATAGGGTCGGTAGGGAGGCCTTCCTGCTGGATGGAAACCATGACGCTGGTTTTGGTTTTCCCTTCGTAGCAGACCGAGTCAGATTTGTCATGTAAATAGGCAAGAAAGAGACGAATGTTTTCGTATATCTTTCGTTCTCTGAGCCTAGAGAGAGCATATCGACTTTCTGTAGTGCCATTGGTTTGCTGTGTTAGCTTAACAGTGGGGGGAAAAAGGGGATCAAGAATAGGAGCATTGGAGGAGGGAGATAGAGATAAATGATTGGATATGGAGTTGGACGAGGGATGAGATGTGGGGTTTAAGGTATGGGAGTTAATGAAGTTAGGGTACTTAGCTCCAGTTTTAAGGTCGAAGTTGGGAATTGGGTTGCTAGCTGGGTTTGGTGGCGTAGAAGGTTGAGAAGGAATAATATGGGTGGTTGGGGTTAAGTTGAAAGAGACGCGTTGGCGCGGGGACTTCGGTGGAACGGGGGGAATTGGGGGATTACAAGATTGGTGTGTAAGGGCTTTGTGTCGGATAAGTGAGGAGGGAGGACTAAAATTGGGGAATAAGTTTGTTTTGAAGCTCCAGTTGGGGTCGAGATTGGAGCTTCGTTTTTTGGAAGCATATTTTTTATTTGGAAGGGAGTTGGACAGGGGTCTTTTTTTAATTTTATTGTTAACACTACGATTATTTTTAACACTTTCATTACTCTCGAGATGTGCGTTTTCTCGTTCTTCAGAGCATTTTGTAATTCTTATCTTCCCAGGTTTAGTTGTCTTACCAGGAGGAGTTGGGAACAACCACGAATATTTGGTTGGGATGTTGACTTTGAAGCTGCAGGAACTGTTGGCGTCAGCGGGGGAAATCATCTGGCACTCGCTAATAGTGATAGCGTAACTTCGGTGAAAGAAATTCCGCACCCAAGAAACATCAGCGTGTTGAGGGGCCCCTTCAACGAAGAATGCCGTATGGTTTCCCTGTTTCAGCTTTTCGAGTCTATTTTTCCATTCGGAGGGGGTCCATGAAGTTCCAAATTGATTGAGCAGTTTGCGTGGAGCGGCGACGGGCGGGATTTTAGTTGGTAAAGGCAAGACGGTTTCGGTTTCTGTTGTTAGGGTGGCGGGTGGAGTATTAGAGAATGATGGCAAATGAGACTCCGTGTCTACTAATTCATTATGAATTGAGACATTGTACGGGGAACTAGCCTGGAACTGAATTTGATCGGGTATTCCATCGATTTTGTTGGAAGCCAATCTCACTTCTTTACCGATTTCGGCAACGGTCAACCGAGTTGCTATGAGTTCCTCACTGACATCAATCATTTTTAGGGTCAGGTCATCGAGCGTAGAATCTGATGGATGCGGGATGTGATGTGTTGTTTTGGAGGAGGATTGAAAAAGCAAGTCGAGATCAGTACGGAGAAGGTTGATAGAGTCGTTTTTGTGTGTGAGTTCGTTGGACTTAAGGAGGTTGGCAAAATTTGTTTTGAGGAAAGCTTTAATTCGGTCGAAGTGATATTTGATCACTTCGCTCTCGTTGTCGTGGTTAGATTTGCTTTTCGATAGGTTTTGGATCGCTGCCAGTTGCTTTTCGATTATTCTTCCTGTGGACTTGTAAGCATCCACATTACTATCAATGCAGTTTATTGAGTCTTCAATCTTTTCTATTCTGTCCAAAATAGTTCTGCTAATATGACCATTCTCGGTTAGCATCGCATTGATAGACTCGTTGTTGCATTTAATTGCCAACATAACGTGAGCCAAGGTGATCTCTTTGCACTCGTCGCAGTAAAAATTGAAAAGACTGCAATACTCCTTGAGGTAGGTTATGGATCTCCGGGTTAGTCCGATGCATATGGCATGGAATGATTTTCCACAGAGACCATTGCATGCTACCCATTCGGCGTTGGGGTCAACAATTGAGCACAAAACACTAGCACAGCACTTTTCCATTATTAGTTTATTGAGGTTAATTATTGTTTGGATTTGTTTTTTTTGTTGTTTTTTTTTGTTGTTGTTTTGTTTTCGTTTTGGTTTTGTTTTGTTTTGGGGTCAAAACTGGCACAGTTGAGTTTGAGGAATCGGCAGACAAAACTAGGTCGACGAACAACGGTAGATATACTGAGTCGGCAGTTTACGGGACTTTGAAAAAAAAGTGGAAAATAATAACTGAACTCGGTATACGGGAGAAAAAGAAAAACACGTCCGCACAGGTTGACAATTGAAAATAGATCACCAGCTTGAGTTTTAATTTTTACGACCCTGATTAGATTGTCAGTTCCGGGGTAGGTTTCAGCGATGCGACCTAGACTCCATCTTGACGGTGGAAGTCTTTCATCTTTGAGAAGGACAAGGTCTCCGATATTTATAGGTGGCTGCCGCTTTAGGCACTTCGGTCTATGTTCCAGCCGGGTCAAATACTCCGCTTGCCATAGCTGCCAGAACATCTGCATGCGGAGTTGTATCGTCTTCCGCCGGTCATTGAAGTTCATGCTACCTAGATCCGGTTCCGGAACAGTCAGCATTTCTTGCCCGATTATGAAATGAGCAGGGGTTAAGGCGCGAAAATCTTCGGGATTTTCTTATAGGGGGCACAAGGGTCTAGAGTTAAGACACGCTACAATTTGCGTCAGAAGCGCGTTTATCTCTTCGTAAGTGAGTGTCCCATTCACTACGACTCTTTTGAAGTGGTGTTTTACACTCTTAACACCTGCTTCCCATAAACCTCCAAAATGGGGAAGCCGGTGTTAGGAATTTCCACTGGGTTGCTTCGGTTGCCAAAACTTCAGCTATTTCCCTCCAATCGTGGGTAGCGTTATCCAATAACCGGCGAAGTTTGGCTTCGGCTTCACCGAAATTTGTGCCACAGTCGCTGTACACTTGGTGACAGAGTCCTCTTCGCGCCACAAATCATCGGAAAGCTGCTATAAAGGCTTGTGTAGTAAGGTCAGTAACTGATTCCAAGTGAAGTGCTTTGCTGGTCAGGCAGATAAATATGGCCAGATAACCCTTATAAGTTTTTGCTCCTCGGCCTCTCCATGTTTTTATATCGATGGGTCCTGGGTAGTCGACCCCGGTGTACGTGAAGGGCTTCGACATCCTTACTCTAGGGCTGGGGAGATCTCCGATGATTTGTTGAACCGTTTTGCTACGATATCTATAGCATATGGTGCACCCGTGAATCTTTGTTTTGACTGCCCTTTTTGTCCGTAAAATCCAAAACCTATTGCGCAGGTATCCCTTTATTGCACCCCGCCGTGAAGGGTCCTGGTGTGTACTTCATTTACTAATACGAGTAATTTCTTGAATAGATGTTTTGGTTCCAGGATCATTAGATGCCGCTGGTCGTACGAGAGATCGGCATTTTTAAGTCTTCCTCATTCTCGAATGATGTCTTCACAATCCGTAAATGGATTTAAGGACCCCATAACCCTGGTCTTTTCGATGCCTTGAGGAAACATTTCGAGTTGAGCTGCGCGTATTAGAGTCTTTGTTGCTGCTTCGAGTTCCGAAGGAATTATGGGTCCATAAATTCGTTCCGTGATTTGTTTGCGGCAGTTTGATCCAAATCTTTGACAATAGGCGGTTATTCTTAAAAGTCGGTTAAGGTTAGAGAATCGAAGAATAAGCTGACTGATCCTACTATCGGTGATATTGGTGTGATGAGGCTTGATGTTTTTCTTTCCTTCCTCGATGTCGAAGTTAGCAGGTTGATCTGGGAAGTCAAAAACCCATCCAACCCTTAAGAAGTTGGGTACTTTCCACCATAAGTTGGCCTGGACTAATTCTGTTGGCATTATTCCTCGTTAGACGAGATCAGCAGGATTGTCATGGATAGGAACATGGTTCCATATCTCGACCTTGTCAAGCGTTGAATCTTCCCGACTCTGTTTCGGACAAAGGTCTTCCCCTGTCCGGACCATCTATAAGGAATGCGAAGGATGCCTCGTGATCCTGAATAGGTACACCATCTAGAATTTCGTCATGGTTAGCAGTCCATTTTCGTAGGTCAAATCCTGCTCCTGGTGAAATCTTTTTAACTTCATCTAATTTATCCTTAGCTTCTGGTATGGTATCAGCAACTGAAATCAAATCATCTACGTACATTTCGTCGCTAATCATCTTAGCAGCTCTCGGATATGACTCTTTAACTTCTTTTGCTAATGCCTGAAGCGTGCGAATAGCCAGGTATGGTGCAGATGCTGTGCCAAAGGTTACAGTCTTGAGGCAAAAACTTTTCAAAATGCCTGATGGTTGTTTGCGCCAAAGGATAAGCTGGTAATTAGCATCATTTTATGTTACCCTAATTTGCCTATACATCATCTCTCCTGTGAACGTGTAGCGGTAGAATCTCCATTTGGGGATGATTTCGGTGATGATGCGTTGAAGCGCCGGACCCATCATCGGCTGGTCATTTAATCAGCTGTCTTGAACGATGCGTCGAACACCACACGTAGACTCAGTCGTTCACTGATTTTCATGGCGATAAGAAGTGCTTCAGCTTACAAGCAAAATTAAACAGTTAACTAAAGTATAGATTAGTAGGAGCCTAGTGCAAGTGTTCAACAGTAACGGTACCAAAGGTAGCGGGTTCAAATCCCGGAATCCACGAATCGTTTTTGTTTTTTTTCTTTAATTCACAATATACCATATTAAACACAGTAAAAGTATCACGTGATGGAAAAAAACGGGTAAAGTGGATGACGTAATGTCATCGTCTGACTACGCAGCGCAGACTGCTAACCCAGCAGAGAGATCAGTAAAAACAACAGCAAAGAGGAGGAGGAAGCTAAAACGCACTCCCAGCCCTGCAAAGCGCCCTGTCCCTGGAAAAGATGCCGATTGATGTAAATACAGGAGCTACGACATCAAAATCAGTGTCCGATGTGAGAGAGGCCCGCTACATGGGAGGAAGCAACAGTTTCATTACACTGGCAGCCTCAGATTCAGACGACGAAGAAGAACAGGTCGAGTCGCTGAATAGTAGCATCAAAATGCTAGAATAACAAATAGTGGATATAAAAGCCAAACAAATGGCAAGGAGAGAAAGGGAGCAGCAAAATCCCTACCAACAAAAATACGGGCAAATGGAGCAATCCACCAAAAAGCAACCGGAACAACAACAGCAAAGACCGCCGAAACAAAAACAGCAACCTAAACCTCAGTTGCAACAACAACAACAGCAGAAACAGCTACAACAAAAGCAGCAACAAAAGCAACAACAACCGCAGAAACAACAGCAACAACAACACCATGAACAGAAATAAAAACAAAGGGTGCCACCAATCAACACCTTCAGGATGGAATTGCAAGACACAATCCAGTTATGTAAGTCGGCCATAGGCAATAATTTTATTTTATTTAGAGATTAAGTATTTTCAGTTTTTATGCATTTTTATTTTTTAACTTAAGTTACTCTTATATGCTAAACAAAAAACGCTTAAAAATTAGCTTAAATTACTTAAAAATAATCTTATTCTAACTTAATGGCCCCATGCGGGCACTCTAAGTTAAACCTAACACTTAAACTATGTCTTTCGACGAATTTTACAGTCTACTTTTATTTCTATTTTAACATTAATTAATACTAAAACTAATAAAATAAATTTTAAGCAAAAACTTAGTAAATGGACATTTTTTAATTTTTTATAAAACTTAAAACTAAAAGCCTACAAACTACCTAAAAATAAATCTTAATCTACTTAACCTACTTACATCTAACACAAACATAGACATACATAAATATATATATACATAATATGTATATATATAATATATAAATACATGCATATATATATTTTTTTTTTTTTTGGTTTTTATATATTTTTTTTTTCTTCTTAAAATCTAACTTAAACCTACCTAAAACTATGTAAGCCGGCCATGGCTAAAACAAAAAAAAAATTAGGCTGGCCCACTTTGCTTCACATGAAGCTACATATCACTGAAGGAGTTCGACGACTAAGCATCCTCCCCTTCAACAAGCCACCAAAAGTTTTGGTGCTGCTGAGCAACATCCCTCATGTCGCGACTCCCTACCGCCCTACTGAACCGGAGACGCTCCGCACTGCCATGTGCGACGTCTCTGTCGTAGTTGAGTCGTCTGTCCGCAGCTGTTCGAGCAACGTGGAAGATTAGCGCACCGCCAATCTGTCCTGGATCAGACCCTTGCTATCTAGATAGAGAAACGCTTCTGGAGGAATAAAGCCCTTAAAGCGAACTCTCTCGTGATACATAAAATTGGGGTAGAAAGCCCCGGAGATCAGGTTGTTCGATGAGGTCATTGCTCTTGCAATGTGCCTTCGAGTCAACTTAATGACGAAATTGTCCACTCTTATTAGGTTCGCCCTATTGTATAAGACCTCATTAGGATAGAATTTTATGTACTCAGACTCTGGTGTTCTGAAGACAAGTCCTAAGACAAGCCCTCTCAAACACCCGAATCTTTTCCAATAAACTTGCTCTCACGTTGAACCACACGGGACATCCAAATACAAGCATGGGCCTGATAAGGGCCATGTAGCAGATTACCTTCACCCTCGCATCAAGGTGACTGTTATAGAACAGTCTCTTTGTAAGGGCAAAAGCACCTCTGGCTCTGGCCAGAGCAACATCTCTATGTTTGTTAAAATACAGATATTGATCTAGCCAGATCCCAAGGTATCTGACTACATTTCGACAAGCGAGTGGCTGTCCGTGTTGTCAGAGGATAGAAAACTTTCGCCAATTCTTTCTGGTATCCCTAGAGGCCCCAGACAAAGGCGTCCTAAACAGAATGGTTTCCGACTTCTGAAAGTTGATTTTCAACTTCCAGTCATCGCAATATCGCTTAATTTTGTCGAAGCCACGCTGCAAAAGTATATTAATGACCTCAATCTTTGGACCTGATCTGTACGCGATAATGTCGTCTGCTTACGCTATGGCACGGTGAAGTGAACCTATGAGATTACTCGTGTAAATGTTGAATAGGATCGGCGAATTTACCGCACCTTGTTGCAGACCGTTTTTAATGTCGAATGTTCCAGCAGAAGTTACATCGCCATTCTTCACGATGAACTGTCTACTGGAGAGCATATTAAAAAGAATATACAGCAGTGGTTTACTAATTCCCAACCTGTCCAGCTTGAAAAAGAGTCCCTCTAACCATACGGTATCGAAGGCCTTCTCCAAGTCAATCAGGCAGGCACCCGTGCACTGGTTCTTGCCTTTGTTCCATTGGATATCAGAAACCAGTTTAGACGCAGCATGAATGATATCATGCCCCCCTTGAAACCGAATTGATTATCCGGAACTATATGTTTGTCCGCAACCCACTTAGTCAGAACTCTATTGATCACCTTCTCGAAAACCTTACTGATGTTTGGAAGAAGACTGATCGAGCGGAGATTCGGCGGATTGAAAGTGTCTTTATCCCTTTTGGGGATGGGATGTACCACCGCAGGCAGAAAAATAAGAAGCATACTTTTAGCCAGGGAATTTTCAAGTGTTCGGTAGCCGAGGTGGTAAAGACCTGGACGACATCATACTTGGTGTGACGATCCCGAGGCCTGGGTTCGATTCCCATCAATAGACAACTGTTTTTATTTCCAATTTTTATTGAAATAATAACAAGAGAAGTGAAAAAAAAATAATAATAAAAAAAAAACAAAAAGAAAAGTCACGTAATGGATTGTGGAGAGCGGTCCGCTATGCCAGTAGCGGCACCTGCTGAATTATTATCAGGCGAGGCTCCAAGCGGTTCAAGCCAAACACCTACGGCTAAGAGAAGGAGGGAGCTTAGGCCAACTTCCAACATAGTTCAACGTTCCACCATACCAACTTCCACTGTAAAACTGCTTGGTGGAGTGAGGGAAGGGAACAACTTCGTTTCATTGGCACACAGCGAATCGAAAGATGAAGAGGAAGAGATGAAAGCCATAAGTAGCAGCATTAAAATGCTGCAACAAAGGGTACTGGCCATCAAAGAAAGGCAAATGACAAGAAGGAAGAGGGAAGAGGAAGAGCAATCCCAGCAACAACAGCAGACGCTGCTTGCTCAAAAGCAGACCCAGCAACAATTCCAACAAAAGCTTAAAAAACACCAACAACAACAACAAGAGCAGCCACAACAACGGCATCAGCAAAAACAACAGCAGCCACAAAAACGGCAACAGCAAAAACAGCAGCAGCAGAAGCAACAGCAACAACAACAAAAACAACAACAACAACAACAGCAGCAGCAGAAGGAGAAGGAGAAGGTCCCTCCTATCAACACCTACAAATTAGAGGCAAATGCAACCAAGGATCTGTGTAAGTTAATCATTGGTAATAATTTCAAAATTATGAGATTGGGGAACGATTGCCATGCCATCCACTGTAATACAGTGGAGGGCTACGCGAAAGTGAAAGAGCTCCTAAAGGAAACGACAACGGAGCACTACTCATTAACATCGAAGTGTGAAAAGCGGCAATTGATGTTGCTGAAGGGGTTGGAATCATCTACTGATCCTGAGGAGTTCCTGGCGCTGCTCAAAGAGAAGGAGTGCGAAGGACTCAAGTTTGTGGGGGTAAAGCTATTTACCACAGCTAGAGCCAGGCGGGAGAAACGGAGTTTGCTGTTCTTCCTAGTGCCAGCTCAGTCCGAAAGCCGTCTGGATAGTCTAAGGAGTATCAACGTCCTAGACTACCAGGTGATTTAGTGGGAAAAATTAAAAAGGAGCGAAGACGTTATACAATGCGTTCGCTGCCAGAGGTTCGGGCACGCCGCATCGAACTGCCAAATGCACCCTCGATGCGTAAAGTGCGCAAAGAACCACAGCTCTGATAGGACACAGCTCTCGTGAGTATTATGTGGGAACGTGGGACACACTGCAAACTATCGGGGTTGTCCTAAGTTCGCTGACATTAAAAAAGCAAAACTGGCTCGGCAGCAGAAGGTTGAGGTCAAACGTTCACCTGTTAGGTTTCAAACACCACCCGTCACGTCTCAAATTTCCTACGCCCAAATGGCGTCAGGTTGGGGGGCTACGGTACAGCAAGCGACTGTTGCTTCTCCGGCGCCAATGCTGAGAGCAACGGAAGCTGCACCTAACATGCTGACCATCTTGCGCGCAATCCAGGGACAGATAGCTCAGCTGTAACACCAGGTATAAGAACAGGCCAAGCGGGTGGACCAGAACTACGCGCGGCTGCCGGGACTAGCGTAACACATGTCGTAATGGCTACGCACATGGTGCAGCAAACTTTGAAGGTCCTTGCGGTGAATGTTGATTCACTGATTAGGATCGAAAGAAGAGCCGCGATGTTTAAATTGCTACAAGACCTAACTCCGGATGTGTTTTTCGCTAGCGAAACCAAGCTAACCGATAAGCACAAACTGGAGTACAATAATTACATATATTGTTAAAAGAAGAAATCGGCCCAGATCCAAACGTGGAGGCTGCGTCGCGATCTTCATTAAAGAAGGTATAAAATTTCAAGGGTGTACAACGGAGTGTTGCGCAGGTTTCGGGTGTTGGAAGCAGTTGTCAATTACATACCGCTCCGCAGTGGAAAGCGGCTGTACTTGGGCTCTGTTTATGCACCTGAGGTTTAACAATCCACCCTATTCATTACAGAGCTCGACACGCTTTTTCGACTTCTGAGGCTGGAATCGGGGGAGAATTATTTTATAATCGGCGTGGATTTCAACGCTAGACACAGAGATTGGGGAAATAATTTGCCAAATACTAGAGGGAACCTACTACTCGATTGGTGGGGTCAGCACGATGTCATGTACAGACTCGGTCTTAAAGCGACGGATAACCGGTCGTTTCCCAGAGGCGGGTCTTATTTGGATCTACTGCTGTACGACACTGAAGTCGTCGATTAAAAATATTCAAACGCTATTAAAAGAGAATTACAGAATTTCTGTAAGTTTGTATTGGAACAACAAGGTTCTATCTGTAAACACCAACAACCCGAATATGTTTCAGTAAATATATAAACTATTTCGTAGAAAAAATCAAAACGACCTTCAGTGTCTTAAAATAGCCCGGAAAACAGACAACGAACGGTTACTGACAATAGCAGGTATCCAAATGAAGAGGTTGACGATGACGACTTCTTTGTGATCGAGTATCCGCCGGAGAAGATTGAGACCATAGGGGCTACTTTCAAAGAAGTATACAAGACCACTGATATCATTGGCCCTAATTATGACCTGGACAATCGCGTCTTGGTGCACAACTGCTACATTCGAAATGAAATAGAGAATTGGCGATCCAACGGATCTGGTTTCACCCCAGTTCAGCGACGAAAATATGGCAAATAATGATATTGCCAGAGAGGGTGACCTACCCCGTTCATTTCGAAGGAAGGACTCCATGAGATCCTCGACACAATCAGAATTAAGAAATCAGTGGGGACCGATGGTCAGTTCAGTTCAGTTTTTATGCATTTTTATTATTTTAACTTAATTTACGGGCCTTCAATACCGTATTGTTATAGGGACTATTTTTCGAGCTGGACAGGTTGGGCATTAGTAAACCACTGCTGTTTATTCTTTATGATATGCTCTCCAGTAGACAGTTCATCGTGAAGATTGACGATGTGACTTCTGCTGGAACTTTTAACATCAAAAACGGTCTGCAACAAGGTGCGGTAAATTCGCTGATCCTATTCAACATTTACACGAGTGATGTGATGGGTTCACTTCACTATGGCATAGCGTATGCAGACGACATAATCGCGTACAGATCAGGTCCAAAGATTGGGGTCATTAATATACTTTCTCAGCGTGACTTCGACAAAATTAAGCGATATTGCGATGACTGGAAGTTGAAAATCAACTTTCCGAAGTCGGAAACCATTCCGTTTATGACGCCTTTGTCTGGGGCCTCTAGGGATACCAGAAAGAATTGGCGAAAATTCTCGATCGTGGGGCAGCACGGGCAGCCACTTGCTTGTCGAAATGTAGTCAGATACCTTAGGATCTGGCTAGATCAATTTCTGTATTTTAACAAGCATATAGATGTTGCTCTGGCCAGAGACAAAGGTGCTTTTGCCCTTACAAAGAGACTGTTTTATAACACCCAACTTGATGCGAGAGTGAAGGTATTTTTGCTTAAAAATAGAAATAAAAGCAGACTGTAAGATTCGTGGAAAGACATAGTTTAGGTGTTAGCTTTAACTTAGAGTGCCCGAATGGGGCCAGTAAGTTAGAATGAGATTGTTTGTAAGTAATTTAAGATAATTTTTAAGCGTTTTTAGTTTAGCATATAAGAGTATACTCTTTTAAAACGGATACCTTTTCGTACGAAAATCGCAACACCTCCTCTTTGAATGGAGTTGGGTCGGTTTCTCCGCACTATTTCGTATCTTCTGTGCCTCATTTTGTGTCTTTTTGTAAGCTTAGTTTCGCTAACCAAAAGCACATCAGGGGCTTGGTCTTTAAGCAACTTAAATAGTGCGGCTCGTCGTTCAAGCCTAATGAGTGAATTCACATTCACAGCAAGGACCTTCAGGGTTTGCTCCGCCACGTACGTACTCATTACGGCAAAAGGTGCGTTAGGCCAGGCAGCAGCGCGTATACCTAATACACCCGCGCGGTCTGTTCAGTTAAATGGCGTTGTAGCTGAGCCATCTGCCCCTGGATAGAGAGCAAGATAGCTAGCAAGTCAGGTACTGGTTCCAGTGCTTTGGGCGCTGGGGTCTGAGAAGCAACCTTCGCTTGCTGTACCGTATTTCCCCTCCCTGCCCCCATTTGGTCGTAGGTAACATGGGGAGTAACGGCTGGAGTTTGTGAATGCACGGGTGGACGTTTAACTTCCACTTTCTGCTGCCGGGACAGATTTATTATTTTGATGTACTGGAATTTGTGACAACCCCGATAATTTGCGGTATGACCCTACATAAAGCGCGTCAAGCAGTGCGTCCACCAAGATGTACCATACCAGGGGAGATAGAACGTCGCCTCGCGGGCAACCCCTGTTTACACCCGCCGCCGCATATTGGCCACAGCCAGCATCCGAAATCAATGTCCTATTTACCTGCATTGCTTTTATCCACAGAAATAGTGATTCATCTACGGCATGTTGTCTGGCCGAGTTACACATGTCGTCAAAAATTGCGTTGTCGAAAGTAACCTTAACGTCGATGCAAATCCCGAGGCGTATTCCTTCTTGTCGAGTGCGCCTTCAATTCCGCCTACCAGATTCTGAAGTGCACTCTCGCAGGATCGTCCGCGTTGGTGGGAGTTTTGCATCACCGACAGAGGATGCATACGCAAGGCAGTTTTGCTCACATGGATCTCGACCATTCTTTCTAGGCTTTTCAGCATGGAGGAAGTCAGACTTATAGGTTTCTCATCTTGGATTTCACCGCTTTGGACGACTTCCGTCGATCAAAGCTACGACCTTTACTGGTTGCAGCACTAGCCTTGTCCGGATGTCGCGTGAGTGCGAAACCACCACTGATTTTGTTTTTAACAATGGGTATGACTGCTTCATGCGATTTCCGTCCACCGGAACTGCAGCCTTTGATGGTTGCAGAACCGGTTTCATGGGGACATCGTGCGCGGTGAGACCCATCGGCAGGAGTGCCGGAAACGTTCTTCCTCTTGGCTCTGTTCGGGACAGAAGGAACGGGCGCAGCTTCAGATCCGAGATGTTGAATGGTTTCAATGAGTATCACTTCCACCGACCTGCTTCAATTCTCCGCCGCCGCTGAGGGAGTGAGACTTTTGGCTCTCACGACCTCCACGGCACTTCCCATCTCTACGCCATGCGTTTGCCTCGCGTCTCCATCGCCTTGAACTGCCACTTGCACGGTAGTCCTTCAGGGTGTGTTTGTTCTGTAGCCCGTTCTACCCTTTCGGTTTTCCGAGACAAGCCGTCAGAATCTGTTCCCTGACCAACCACTTGTTTATTCTTGTGGAGTTTAAGCTTAACAGCCAAGTCCTCTCCGGTACTCTCTCCATCTTTCCAGCTCAATCTACCGAACGTGTCGTAGAAAGAGCCGCAGGAATCGTCGAAATCAAGTGCTCCAGCAGCTCCTCGGTCAGCGTCGAAATTCTAGGGAGGGTTGTATCCTGCGCCGGCGGCAGTCGAAAAGACCACGGGTCGCTATTATCGCAGGGATTTGCCGATTTGTATATGTATCTTTATCATTTTAGGAATAGACTGCACTACTACACATTATTCGTTGCATTACTAAACAGAATGATGTAAATTCCAACTGATAGAGAGAGCTTTAAAAGCTCGGTATTCCATTATTTCCGACTAACTTCTTACTTTCCATTGTTCTGAAAATCACTTAAAGCTCTTCCAACGGGTGCTGTTCCTTCCCGTTGGTGATGACATTATGTGCCACAAAACCGTGCAGTTCTGTATTTCATTTTAAAGATAGAAGCTGTTCACAAGGATTGTATATTCCAGCTCGTGGGTGGTATCATACGCGCTGCTGTTCTATTCTCTCTTTCGGATGTTCAATCACAGAAAAGTCGTCATCGTTAACGGCTTTACTTAGGTCTGTGTTCACTAGTATAAGAATGTGTTCGGTGCTAGCCAATTAGGTGATCTTTAGACATAGAAGATTGTTTTGACTATCCCTCCAAAATATTTTATTTAATTGCGGGAATACACTCAGATAGCAGATAGATATTTGGAGGTTTTTAATCACCGAATTCAGCGTGTTAGACATTAGTATACTTTTTGTGTTGCACTGAATAATAGGTCTTATTTATGAGTTTTTTTTTATTGTAATACCAGTTTTATATTTGTCGGCTCCTGTATTATGTATACAGTCGTTTAAAAAAGAACTCGGACAGTTGGTGTTTCTAACTTTCATTAGTTCTAGACAGTTACTCAAACCAGTCAGACGTGTTTTTCTTGTTCTCCCTATTCACCTGTTTAATTAATTTTCGTCAAATTGCATTTTCCGGTTCTTAACCCCAGTGCTTGAATTCTTTAAGTTTTTTTTGTGCAAAGACCCTAACTATATAAAATTGCAACCAAGCAATACAAAAAAATAAAAAAATAAAAACAATAGTTCGACCTAATATTTATACCCTCACTGACCTACACAACTAATTTTAACATGTCTTGTGGAGTTGCCAATTGTGTAATCGATGACTGCAGTGCTGACTATGTAGCTTGCAAGGGCATCTGTGGGAAAGCCTTTCATTCCGTTTGTGTCGGGTTACGCAAAAGAAATACTGTGTTTATAAAGGAATTCTCCGATAACTTCCTTTTCTTCTCTGATGAGTGAAAGTGTATCTCACTCTCGCATGTTCTTTTGGGAATAAAATGTCTAAGCGCATTGGAATCGCTCCTACCAAGACGCACTCGCGAAAAAGATCACGGACAAAATTTCGGTTATCAAAAGCATTAATAAAATAAAAAAGAATTAATAAAATCCAAAGTAAAGCATATGGATACACAAATTGCTGGTCTAATCGTGTTAGACCCCGGGAGATCCAGGAATGATGAAACTCCTTACGTCACCTGGATAAAGTGTTAAGTGACATCAAAGCAATCTGTTCTACGCAAGTTATATCCAACCAAAAAACTTGCGAGTTGATAAGCTCTCTGCGTGACGACATTGACATTCATTTCCAGTCCTAGTCACGCAAACATCCATCTCCTAAATAATCTGATCCTATGCTCGAAGTTATCTTCGACAAAGTGAACGATGTCAGTGATGAACTTTCTGCGACTCGATCCTTCGTATGCGATATTGAACATCACGTCGCAGCAATAAACAGCAAAATCGTTGACCCACCAACCTTCCCGCAGCCTTACCAGAATGTTCCCTATAATACATCACTAATGGCTGAATTAATGGAACCTGAAGTGGATTTACGCTCACCCCCACATACAAGTCATCTGCGGACGGTTCAACCTACTGATTCCTGCGGCAAAGTTTCTTCCAACTTCACAATAAGGAACACATCTATCTTCCGAATGGCAACGTAGACTTGATAAGCTTGCTTCGAAGAAACAATTGGACACTACGCTTCTTATCAAAGGCGCCCCACCAAACGCTGATATTGATTGGATCTCGAATTTCTTCGTAAAGAAATATGGCACCACCATTAGCCACTGCAATTTACTTCCAGCATCTCACCACAGAAGTAAGCGCAGCTTCAAGCTCAATATTCCGGCCAAATACGAATGGCTATTCCATAATCCAGCCAACAACAATTTCAATCTTGGGAAGATACGTGTCTGCAAATGGTTGAAAAATACGACCAAGAAGCAGGATAAAGCCAAGCACTCCGTCTTACCTACACCATCTATTAAGTTAGCAAATAAATCCAATTTGCCAAGACACACCTTCTCTTCTCAAAACAGACCCAGCTCCAATTGGAGGTTTAAAACTAAAATTTTTCCTAATTTTAAGCCTCTCATCAATACTCATACTCTCTCCATTCCACCCCAAACCAAGCCCCGACGTCAATGTGTCTCTTTTGACTTAATATCTACAACTCAAGCTCCCAGCATTCAACCCCTAACACACCTTTCCCTAATAATTTCCCAAACTTCGATGTCAAAATCGGAGCTAAATATCCCAATGTCATTAGTTCGCATATCATAAATCCCTTATCGGAAAATGTTTCTAAAGCCTCTTTAATTACTGCTGCTACGCTCCCAACATCTTCGTCCACTAGCCCCATTGTTGGCCCCCTTCTGCCTCCCGCAGTTCAAATAACTCGACAAACTTTTGACGCAACAGAATGTCGTTTCTAGGCTTAGAGAAAAAAAGACGCACGACAATATGTGTTACGTCTACTTCTAGAGTATCTGCATGACAAATCCGTCTCAGTTTGCTATGAGGGAAAAACGAAAACAAGTGTCATGGTCTCCATACAGCAGGAAGGTCTCCCTACTGGCCTTAAAAATCTGAGGAACTTATATCCTTGCTGCTTTCGGTAATTATGTGCACTCAAAAAGGATCTTACAACTTTAACGGAGCAGAGCTGACAACGACAAGTTTTTTCGTCCCTAACGTGCTACCATTGCCAGTGTTCCAACCATCCACTCCCACGGGCTCTCGAAATAACCTTCCTCTTACCTGTAAAAAATTCCAAATGAACTTAAATTAAAAGACAAGCCACTTTGTTAAACGTTATAAAATTATATTTATTCTTTTTTAAACCATAACGAACGATTCGCCTTTGAAGTTAACAATGCTATATTTCAATTCACAAACTGTATTAAAGAAGAAAGGAAGAAAATTGGGTGTGGTGAGTTTGTTCTTGTGGGAAGTTTACTGTATGGATTAACGTTAAAGTTTTACATAATGAAAAATACAAATCAATATTTATTTAAGGCGAGAAATTCAAAAATTCTATGTTTTATATAAATTTAAATAAACTGAAGTGTTGGCGTAAACATTACCTTCTAACTATCAAAACATAAGACCATTGCGATCTAAAACCCGTGCAGTCTTACGCCAGTCTCACGCTTTCCCGTTTGAGGTCCACCCTCTGAATGAAACTAATCTAATTCCCGATATAAGGAATAACGATTAATCCCCCCCTCTATTTTCAACTTTTTTCGAGACGACGATCTTACCCGTCCAAAAGATGATTCTCCGTGTAGAGGTGTCCTACTGACCGTCCAAAATGACATAACCTCTTCTCCAATCGCTGTTGCTACTTCTTCTAAGTTTCAATAAAGATAACACTCCCTTGCAGGTCCCTGTACGTTATGTGTCCTAGCGGCACAACCTATCGAATGCTACCAACTTGCTATCGATGCAATTGATCAAATAATTAATTTATCTGATCCTCTCGATGATATCATCGTATTTGGTGATTTCAATCTACCTCAATTGCACTGGACTCAATCAGAGGATGAATCTTGTTTACTGCCAACCTTAACTCGAGTAAATAATGCCTCTTCTTGGATAATCTTACAGACTCTAGCTTATGCCAAGTTAGTGGGGTCTCCAACTATATGGTTAGGCAATTAGACCTCATTTTCACCACTGACCCCATAAACTCCTCCGTCTCGCTCTGTCCCCTTTCACTATCGACCATTGATAACTTTCACCTGCCACTTCTTCTTTCTCTTTTCCACCACTCTTCTATCCAGCATTCCCCATCTGCAGATGCCTTTCTTACGACTTTCACAAAGCGAATTTCCGCAAAATTAACGAATATCTTAGTAAGTGTTCTTTTAATTTAGCCAATATGTCCCTTAGTGATGCTCTCTCTATCTTCTACAGAGAATTATTCAATTCTATTTCTTTCTACGTCCCCTTTTCGCGCAAAAAAAAACCCTTCTACGAGCACCCCGTGGTATAATCGTAAACTTCGTTCTTTACCTAAGAAGAGAAACAAATTATGGGCAGTTTTCCTTCGATCCAATTCCTTTGCGTACTATTCCAACTACCTCGGGTCATGCCTCCAATTCGCACAGCTTTATAACGTTCTCTACTAGCGATACCTTGATAGTGCGCAATCAAGGCTTATAAACGATCCTAAGTCTTTCTACCAATTCGTTAACTACAAAAAAAAAATCCGATGGTTTTCCTCCATCCCTCTCATACGAAAATATACGAGTATCATCATCTGATCCGCATAACATAGCCAACTTTTTTGCTACTTTTTTTAAGCAATCTTTTGCCGATAATTCCTTCGTACCGGATCTCTCCTATTTCAAATACCTGCTTAATTTTCCCATTGGCCCCTCTATTTCTCAAAGTTTTGATCATACTGTGATAGAAAATAAATTACAACAACTTAAAGATGAATACTTACCCGGCCCAGATGGCCTTCTATCTATATTTCTTAAAAAGTGTTCCTCAACACTTTCCCACCCCCAAATCTCTTCCAGTTATCGCTCTCTTAAGGTGAATTTCCACAGATGTGGAAGTCTTCTTTCATAACACCGATACACAAAAAAGGATTAAAGAGCGAAGTCACTAATTACGCCCTATAGCTAAACTTTCACATATACCCAAACTCCTCGAAAGCATTTTGTACGAAGCCTTAAACTGCCAGTACAAATCTCTTATTTCCCTAATCAACACGACTTTCTGAAAGGTAGATCAACTACCACTAACCTCATCGAATTCGTGTCCTTTGTTCTCTCAGCCTTCGAAAATCGTAAGGAAGTTGACGTTATAACAACTGATTTCAGTAAGGTTTTTGACAAGATATCTCACAAACTAATCCTGTTCAAATTGTCCATCCTGGGCTTTGAACCCATTTTGCTAAAATGGATATCTTCTTACCTGGATAATCGCTTTTATAGTGTCGATTCAGGACTGCCCTATCGGCCTCTTTCTTGGCCACTTCAGGTGTTCCTCAAGGTAGTCACCTAGGTACACTCCTCCTCATCGATTACTTTCTCACGTAAGTGCAAGAAGTCTCCTCAACGAATTTACAATCTCCACGGCCAACCTATACCCCTTGTTGAATCTATCCGCGACCTTGGCATACTATGCGACAGGCAGCTTAATTACCGCTCACATATTGATGAGATAATTTCTAAAGCAAACTTATCACTCGGCTTCGTTAAAAGATGGTCCAAAGAATTCTACAACCCATACGTGACCAGATCACTATACATCACTTACGTTTGCCCCCTTCTCGAGTACGCTAGCCAAGCGTGGTGTCCCTTTCAACGATTTCATATATCCCGTATTGAGAGCATCCAGCGTTGTTTTCTTCGATTTGCTCTTCGAGGTCTACCTTGGAATGATCCTCTAATCTTATCTCCCTATGGAGATCGTCTCAAGCTCATTAACCTGAATACCCTTGAGGAACGAAGGCACGCAGCTGACATTCTTTTCATTCACCGAATTTCATTTCAGGCTCCGTCGATTGCACGTCTCTTTATAACTCCATTTTCTTTTACACTAACCCTCGTAATCTACATCGCCATTGTCTCTTACCTACCAATCCATTGCACTACATATGGCTCTAACGAACCAATCTCCCGCATGCTGCGTAAGATAAACTCCAACCTTTCCGCAGCACTCTCTCCCTCAAATCCGATCTCCTTCACCATTCCTCGCTTTAAGCCCTAGTGATAAGTCCTAGTTTTCTTTTAGGTTTTAAGTCCTAGTTGTTAAGCTTGTATTAAGCCAAATATATGGCAAAATTAAATTTAGTCGCAAACATATATTTGTACGTGCATCCTTTTTCGTTTTGTTGAATATATTTTGAAGACTGTGTTTATATTTACTTTAAATTCACAACATAATATTCAGATTATTTTATGTAAACCGGTTATACAAAGAAAAAATGTTAAATCCACCAATTCTGAGCCCAAAGGAGAAGTCGGACACTTCACTTTTAAAAGAAAGATACAAATGAAAATGTTTTTTTTGTGTTTTAATACTTAGTAGGTATTCCTTTATTTTGTTAAATTGCCTTTAATCATTTTGGCATCGATTGTACCATTTTGACACAAAGCGAGAATATTGTTCCATTATAACTTTAACGCTGTTTCTAAGTATTTTTTTTTTATATCTAATTTTGTCAATGTTCTTGTATTGAGCCATGACTCTATCAATGATCACGAGATTTCCAGGTCTAGCATCAGGCATACAAACCCACACAAAAACTTATCCACCTCCATGTTTAATTGTCGGGCGTACATTCTCTTTCTTTAGCTTTAGTTAGGTTTTCGCCACACATAAGCATGTCCATCAGACCGAAATATTGTAAGTTAAATTTATTCTCATTCGAGAACAAAACACGTTTCCAGAACGAGAAGTCCTTATATTGGTAATGTCTGGCAAATTTCTTTCTTTTAATTCCATTTATAGTGCCGATGAACGGTTTCTTTCGGGCGACTCTGCTGTGTAGATTTTTGCAACACAACACGAATCATTTCAGGATTTACCCCTTTAGGAAGGTAATTTTTGATTTCAGCTGTTAGAATGGGAGCATTTAGACGGGGATTCTGAACTTGCCTAAGAATCCATCCTTCATCTTCTTCAATGAATTCCCGTGGCCTTCAAGATTTTGGTAAATTGAGGGTTTTACATATTTTTAAAATATTTCCGATATTTGAGTGACTTCGTTTTTACTATTTTTCCAATTTCTCAAACTGATTTGCCATCACTGAAATCACAATTTTTCGGATATCTAATGATGTTTGACATCGTTGTCGCCTTATTTTGTCTTTACTGTTCAACTGATATTGGCATTTGAACGCAGAAAAAGTAAACTGTAAATTAAAGTGCGAAAACGTTGCAACTATCCCGTTAGAGAAGTGAAAATAATTCAGTGTGGCCATGTGTCCAACTTCTTTTTTGCGATGGAATTGGTCGAATTTTATAAAAAAAAATATTTTTTACTTCCTGCTTTATAAAACAACTTAAATGCTACGAGTATGTCATACATCAAAAGCACAAATACAAATCTTTTAAATTTTATAAAATAAAAATATTGGTGCTAAGGTATCATTGTATTAAAACACAGAAAAATCACCTGTCCGACTTCTTTTTTGACCAACTTAACGTCGTACAGTAGGGGGTCACTTTCAAGCCCTTTAGTATTTGGTACATTTGTCGCCCAATCTTTGTGTCAGGCTTTTAAATCTATGCCGTACGTTGGCTCATTTTAAATTTTTTGCTTGCAAATAAAGGTATCGTGTACATTACATTACACTATCTATGAAAGTAGTATTTTGAGACAAATTCTTTACAGGGTGTTTCAGAATCTTCTGCTGAAATACGTCATTCTCACCACAGCCGATAAACATAATATTTTTTTTCTTCAAATTATTCAAAAGTCCAGGATTGAAATAATAACAGGGGGTCTAAAAGCTAATCCGAGCAAAACAGTGGTGAATTAAATTAAACTAAGAAGCATTTAATAAATGCTTATTCTTATGCTTTAAATGTATCAAAAGAGGATTGTTTCATTGAAGCACATCAGAGTACATAACAAAATATTTCTGTGGCTGCTTTCAAAGTCACATGGGAGAAAAAAGTGAACGGACCAAAAACTTCGATAAAAAAAAATCAGATTTCTTTGAAACTTTCGTCAACATCTGGGCTAATGTCTAATAAACTTATCATTTCTGGAGAGTATTGTGCTTTGAGATCTTTTTCGGGTTTGACGTGCCTTAACGAAGAAATGAGTGGGTCCAATACGGCTGTAAGCAGGTTAAAAACCTTTTCATTATGCCGCATCTTTAACACCTTGCACGTATTTTGGTATTTATATTTCTTGTACTTGTTGGATACAGACGTGTTTGTTGGTTGCTCGTCGTTAAGTTAACCTGCATAAGGATATTACCACGGAAACTAACTAAATACGATGTGTTCGTGAATCTGAAGTTCAAAGGAATACTAGTGAAATATTAAAAAAATTCCCATAAAAGCCTTTTTTTGTCGTTTTCCTTTTTAGTGGAAAGTTAAAAGAAAGTACAAAACAGAAGAGGAAAGTCTAAGAGAAAAGGAAATAAAACAGAAAGAAATAGCAAAGGAATTGAGAGGGTTGTGTGAGAATGGAGAGTGTGCAAATAGTATTAGCCACATATTTAAAGAGAAAAGAAAAGAAATTGATAGTGGTGCGCGAATAGTCGACTTTTACACGTCGCAAGTTTCGAAAGATTCAAATGAGTGCAAAAGAGGGGGATAATGAAACAAAAAATACCCAATTAACCAAATTCCCACAGCATGTGTGTAGGATTTACATTGCATCTTTTTGACATTTCTTTTTCTCCTTCTTCTTTCTTTTTCGCATTTGCTTCATTACTTCTTTCGCTGTTGTTACGAGCACAACATTTCAGTACGGCGGATGAACTTAAATGAACGAAAGAAATAACAAGGGGGCTCATTTTCAATTATGAACCACTGAGCGCCAAAGATGAAATGAAAGAGAGCTGTCAAATAACATGAACAACCAAAGAAGGGGGAAAGGCTTTCGTGTAAAATTGCACACATCACTGAATGACAGATCAAAAGAAAATAACCAGAACATGCGCATTACACACTTGCGACGTGTAAAAGCGGGCATACAAAAAGAATTAAATATTTAATAATAATAAAAAAAGAACAGTTATAAGGTAAAGTGTGGTCTATAAAGAAAGAAAGATATGTCGAGTGAAGAATCAGTGATAGAGGAGGGAAAAGGGAAAAGGGATGAGAGATAAAGATTCCAAACAAGTAAGAAAATAAAAACAACACTACCAAGGAGAACTAGCAACAGCAAAGCAAAAATAGACAGCTTGACAGATATGATTAAGGAAATCTTAAGAGACACAAAACAAATTATAAATAGAGCAGAAGGAATATCAAGAAGAGTTAAAGAATAAAGGAAGGAAACAAAATCCTTAGGAAGAAAATAGAATACAATTAGATGAAATGAAAATAAAAGTGGAGCCTGGAGAATGTAAGTGTAAAGAACAGCATAGTAATGACAGGGTTAGATTGTAAAACAGTAGATAGAGGGGAAATAAAAAACCAAATCGAAGTTTTATGCCAGAAAGCATTAGATAAAAATATCGAGGTCAAGGAAGTAATAAGACTAGGGCCAACAACATATAAAATTGAGTTGGATATCTATCATACAAAAAGAAGCTGTTAATCATGGAGAACAGACAAAAGTTTCGAAGTCATCAGGAATGAATTTATATAAATAATGAATTAGTAAGCCAAGATTTAGGAATCATGTAAAAACTGGAGATCAAAAAATTATTATGAATGGCACAGAATGAAGATGGAATAGATTTGCAGAGCAATTAAAAGTAAGAAACAAACATGGGCAAAAGGAAGAATCGCTTCAAATGCGATTTTGGATTGCAGGAACAAAGCTGAAATAGAGATACGTGCCCTAACCGAGACTAAAAAGAAAGAAAAATGAAGTTTAAAACTCGAAAATGGAGACCTAATTATATTTAGTGGAGTTCAGGAAAAAGAACAAGCAAATACAGCTGTCGCATGCATAGTAAGAAAAAACAAGATATGTGAAAATAGAGAACGGAGAGAAGTAAAAGAAAAGAGAAACAGAAATCCTTAGTGGTAGTTTACTGAGCAAACGAAGATGAGATAAAAAAATAAAAAGAAAAATTTTATGAAAATTAATTGTTATGTTTAGTTTCCGGTACCGATACGGCGATGCCCCGAACAAAACGATAACACTTCTCTCTGGGATCCCGCTATCCCAGCTGTGGGTTTCTCCAGGTAGCGCTTGGACGGCAGCCACACCTGGGTGAACTTAAAAGGGCGACACGTGATTTTTTACAGGAATGACGAAACCAAAAACCCCGAAGGAAAATCTTCCCCGATGAAAAAAACAACGAACGAAAAAAAAATTAATTTTCTCATGTTATAAAAGCTCCGTTGGGACTCGACGATTTATTTTTAATCTTTTTCTTCTTAGCGGTACACTCGCAGATAGAGTGACCCGCTATTTAACAGCCCCGAACATAAAGATTATTAAACGGTCTTTTTTTCCCGCCTTTTCTCGGGATTTTTCTCACGCGCGGTCTACCGGAGTCTCACTTCGGAAAAGCAACAAACAAATCGAGTTTCCACTACACTGCACTGTCACTATACCTAGCTTTTGTTCTTGGCTGTGATGTGCCCCTTTCTGGCACAACCTAACGTCCCGCTACTCCTGCTCCGCTATCCTTCTTCTTCTCTCTTATCTCCTTTTCCTCTTCCGCTTGTCTTCTATGTTTTCTATTTGGCCAAAGCCCGAAACTCGCGAATTTTACCTACTTTAGAAATTTTTGGTTACTACGAGTACCTAAAAATTTCTCGAATACAAAAAAAATTGCTTTTCGCAATATCAAACGAATTTTTTTATTTATTTTTTTTTGTTCCAACAAAAAAAAACCTTGTCTGACCTAATTGCTGGTCGTCACAAAAGTGACTTCCAGATCTTTTACCATCCACAACTCCCGCCGGACACACACACACACACATTCACATTCACACCCACTCTCTCACCCAAGGCTAAGCTCAGGCTAGTGGGGGGGTCACAGGTGGCGGATGGTGATCGGCCTGCAGATATGCAGGTTAGCTGCGAATAACAAATAAACAGTCCCCGACCAAGAGCGGCAGAGAAGGAGGGCGCGGCTGAAAAGGCCACAGGAACCCCTAAGAACTTTCTGCGACAAGACGAGTCGGCACCGTCTTCAACTATGTGCTAACCCATCTCCTAGCTTTTGGGTAAAGAGATGGCACCGTGGGAAACCATAGCTCCACTGGTACCTACCAGTGGACACTTCAATTTCAACACTGCCTTTTAGGCATTACGACTGAGCCCAGTAAGGTCGTAATTATGGTATACTGGAATCAAATCTCTAGAATGATTGACATATGGGCTGACGTTTGCAGTATTCTGTTACCTGAGTAAGCAGGAGTGAAATCCTGTTGAAATGGCTTTCAGGCTAATGCTGTGAACGCCCTCGTCCCGTTAAAACCCTGGCAGGCCTCAAAGTACGTTCAATGTTTCGTCGCCATTAAGTTGGTGGTGTAGGTCCAGATGTAATATTCCTGGTTAGCACCGATCCGGCTCTGGCACATAACCCCATAAGGGTCTGTGTCAACCCTTGCATGGCCTCACTGCGTGCATAGATAACCATGGGATCGCTAGGTGACTACACACCCGAGCATTGACAGCGGCTTTGAGTGGGGACCCAACAAAAATGAACACAAATAAACAACATCAAAATCAACAAAACCAGGAGAATGAGATCAACGGAGAGAGCCCATTCCGGAAGAGCTCGATGGTGAGAAGATCTCCGGCTAGACAGCCGCCATCGCCCCAGAGGAGTCCTGATGGAGAAGCGGCGTCTCAAAGAAATGCGTGGATGGTGCTGGATCCGAATAACCAGCCCTCCGTGTTTCACAAATTAGGGGAACAAATAAAAGCCCTAGTGGAAATGCTGGAGGATGGTAAAAGGCGATCAATTCACCAACCAATGCGGGATGCAATAGAAAGCATCAAAACGCTCTATGAGCTCTCGGCGAACGAGATGCGTGATAGCAAGCCCAAGAAAGTTATCAGCAAAGAAAACACGTCCCAAACATCCCCATGGCTTAAGGTGATTTCGGGGCCCAAACGAAGGCTAGAGCCTATAGAGTCGCCGAGCTCGAAACGCCCGCCGAAGTCACCGCCCTTAGTCGAAGCGAAGAAGGCATCACGTGGCAAAGTGGTGCCCCAAAATCAAAGTAATGCCGGAAAGAGAAAGAAGGCCCATCCCAAGAAGCCCGCCAAATCGACAGTGAATGAGCAGGCCACAAATGATCAAATAACCGCTAGGACGGCGAGCAAAGAACTGTCCAAGGGGGACGACAGCGCCTGGTTGAAAGTTCCCAAAAAGAAGCCAAGAAAGCCCGCGCGCGAAAAAACGCGACCTGACGCAATCGTGGTGGCAAGCAAGGGTGAACTTTCATATGCCGAAATACTTCGCAGGGTCAAAGGGGACCCCAAACTCCATAACCTGGGTGAAGCGGTTACAAAGATTAGGAGAACCCAGAAAGGAGACCTGTTGTTCCAGCTGCGCGAATCTGGTGACAGAACCGAAGAATTCAGGAGTAAAATCGGCAAAAATCTTGGCGCAGAAGCGGAAATCCGCACTTTAGTGCAGAGATCCACGATTGAAATCAAAGACCTTGACGAAGTCACCACCAGAAGTGACATCTGCGATGCAATCAAAGCGCAGTACAACATTGGAGTTGTCGAAGGAAATGTGCTCAGTCTTAGGAAGGGCTACGGTGGCACGCAGATCGCGACAGTGGGCCTAACAGCAGAGATGGCGAACAAATTGCTGGAATCCGGTAAAATCAAAGTCGGATGGGTAAATTGCCATATTCGCGTTCGAAAGACCCTCACCAAATGCTTCAGGTGTCTGGAGTTTGGCCATACGGCGCGCCAGTGCAAGAGCGAGCATGACCGATCCAAGCTGTGCAGAAACTGTGGAGAAGAAGGTCACATAGCCAAAGAATGCAAAGTGGACGCATTATGCTTCTGGTGTAAGATGGTTACGCCAGAAAACGCTGGACACGTAGCTGGTAGCAGCAAGTGCCCGGTACTCAAGAAGGCACTGGCCAAATTAATATGATAAATGCTGTCCAGATAAATCTAAACCACTGCGCAGCCGCGCAGGACCTTCTGGCGCAAACAGTAAGGGAGAAAAGAATCGACGTAGGCCTAATAAGCGAACCGTATAAACCCATAGACGGAAGCAGCTGGATAGATGATAACACAAAAAAGGCCGCGATATGGAACTTGCGGGAATTATGCCTTACAGTCAGTCGGCCATCGGGGAGACCACTTCGTATCTGCTAAGATAAATGGTGTACATTTTTATAGCTGCTATGCACCCCCCAGTCTATCATTGGCGGATTATATGAAGCTGTTGGACGACATTGTAGCTGACGCACGAGGAAAACACCCAGTTATTATTGCTGGGGATTTCAACGCCTGGGCTACCGATTGGGGAAGTAAAACCACAGACGTAAGAGGGAGAGTTCTCCTCGAATTCTTCGCAAGACTGGATATAACTCTGGCCAACGATGGCGCAGCTGAAACGTTCCGAAAGACAGGCAGAGGGTCAATCATCGACATCACATACATGAGCAACTCACTCCTGCGGAAAACCAAATGGCGAGTCAGTGAAGAATATACCCATAGCGATCACTAGGCTATCTTATTCAATGTCGGCAAAGAGAAACGCAGACTGTGCCCCACTCTAACAGGGCCAAAGTGGAAGGACACGCTGCTTGACAAAGATATGTTCAAGGAAATATTAAACACCAGCGCAACAATGAACAACGGATCGGCTGAAGCCCTTTCTCATCAGCTAATCCAGACCATCACCGCAGCGTGCGACGCATCAATGCCCAGAAGATCTGTTAGTAAAAGAGGCGAGCCTTGCTACTGGTGGACCGACGAGATTAAACAGCTCAGAACGAAGTGTCTACAAGCACGACGAAGATCTCAGAGATCCAGAGGAAGAGAAGATTTCCAAGAACGACTAACTAACTTTAAACTGGCGAGACGGGAACTGGAAAGTGCCATTAAAAAGAGTAAGTCAAGGAGTTTTAGACAGCTCTGCGACGAGGCTAACCTAGACCCCTGGGGCTTAGCGTATAGGGTGGTGATGAAGAAGCTCAAAGGCAACAGGTCCCCACAACTAACCTGCCCTGCAATGCTAAGGACTATAGTAGAGCACCTATTCCCGCATAGACTAACTACTATGGTCACCATCACAAGAGAGACCAATATGGAAGATATCCCGGCCATCACGTCGGAAGAACTTTTTGCTGCTTGCAAAAAAATTGGAGACACCAAAGCACCTGGACCAGATGGCATACCGAATAAGGCATTAAAGATGGCCATCAAGACGAGACCGGACATCTTCTTAGCGACGATGCAAAGGTGTCTAGAGGAGGGGATATTCCCTACGCCATGGAAGCTACAACACCTAGTGCTGCTTCAAAAGGGCAATAAGCCACCCGGAGAACCATCATCGTATCGCCCAATATGTCTGCTTGATACTCTAGGTAAGATCCTAGAGCGTATTATATACAACAGACTGATGGCGGTGGCGGAGGAAAACGGAGCGCTGTCAGATCACCAGTACGGCTTCAGAAAATCTCGTTCTACCATCGATGCAATAAAGGCGGTAGTAGATACAGCAACTGAAGCAATACAAGGGAAAAGATGGAAATGGGGGACAAAAAGATACTGCGTAGTAGTAACGCTCGACGTCAAAAACGCGTTCAACTCGGCGAACTGGTCGTTTATTAGGAGATCCTTGGCCAGGATGGATACACCATACTACCTCTTGAGGATAGTCACGGACTACTTCAGTAACAGGAGATTAAAGTACCATACGGACGATGGTGCTAAGCACTACAGTGTTTCCGCGGGAGTCCCACAAGGCTCGGTCCTTGGACCTCTCCTGTGGAATATAATGTACGACGGAGTTCTGCGACTAACCCTGCCTGAGGGAGTCAAGGTTATTGGCTTCGCTGACGACATAGCAGTGGTTACAGTAGCCAAGCACATCCACGAGGTGGAGTCTGCCACAGACGAGGCAGTTTCAAAGATAAAGGAATGGCTGGAGTCTACGGGTCTGGAAGTAGCTGCACACAAGACTGAAGCTGTACTAATAACCAGTCGCAAGGCGGCGGAATACGCGAACTTCCGCGTCGGAAACCAGACAATTAGATCCAAAGAATCCTTAAGGTACCTTGGAGTCATGATCGACAATCGGCTGCGCTTTAAACCCCACGTCGAGTACGCTACTAAGAAAGCATCGCTGATGCAGGCGGCACTCGCCCGAATGCTACCGAACATCGGCGGACCTGGATACGCCCGAAGGATCTTGCTGACCAGAGTGGTCAGCTCAGTACTTCTATACGCTGCTCCTATATGGGCGGGTGCGCTGGTGACAAACGAGTGTAGGAGAGAGTTAGTATCAGCTCACAGGCTCTGTGCAATCAGAGTGATCAGCGGATTCTGTACAATCTCCTATGATGCAGCCTGTGTTTTAGCTGGAATGATCCCAATAGACATCCTCGCGGATGAGATGAAGAGGGTGTACCTTAGGCGATCATCGAACCGGCAAGAGGCAAAGAGGGTCAAGGAAGAAGAAAACGCAGCATCCGCAATGCTGTGGCAAGCCAGGTGGGACCGTTCCACAAAAGGCAGGTGGACGTACAAGCTTATTCCCATCATAGAAACATGGACAAAGAGATCATGGGGGAACTGTAACTACCATATCACACAGTTCCTGTCTGGGCACGGCGGTTACCGGAAATACCTCCACAGATTTGGACACGATAGTTCGCCGCAGTGCCCAGAATGCCAAAATGAGGAAGAGGATGCGTTGCATACAGTGTTCTACTGCAGACGCTTTGCAGAAGAAAGGGTAAATCTGCCAAGTCCAGAAAATCTCATTAGTCACATGACGCAGTCAGAGGACAAGTGGATGGAGATCTGCTCATTTATAGTGCGCGTACAGTACGCGCTGCGAAGAGCAGAAGCCCTAAGAAGAGCTCAAGAGGCGGCCTCGTAGAATAGAGCATAATTGCTAACCAGCCCCGCGAAGTAATACCTAACGGCAGTCCCGCGGGGAGATTGGTTGAAGGTCGTAAGGGTGTGGATTAGTACGTAGGCGCACTCCTGGCATCGAACATTCGGGTGTTGCGAATCGTGCATGTTGGTGGCACGGGCTACCGCATCTATGAAGATTACCACATCCATTGGCGCAACCAAAAAAAAAAAAAAAAAAACACCCACTCTCTCACACATTCATTCAGCCTAGTGGACCCAACGACGGGATTTCTAGCTACAACGCTAGCAAGCTTTGTTAGTGTGTACGTCCGTGTCCAACTAGGCCTCTCACACATACCATTTTCCACATTCATGCTAAACTCCTCAGGCTCGGAGTTCGCTCCCACTTCCAGTAATGACTGGGAATTCTACTGAGCGAGTTTATGGAAGCTGTGGATCCTAACTATGTCTAACTATTCACCTACTCTTGGGTTCTACAAAAGAAATTGCGAAAAGCAGAGTTTCTTTTCTTTCTGCTACCCGGGTATTTTTCCCACATCGAATTACAACAACAAAATTTATTCCCAAAATCAAAACGAATGCGAAGGAGAAAGGAAATGCGACGACGGTATTGGGACAAAAGGAAAAAAGTGTAGATACAATCCAGAAGGGATTGTATCTCGACCCAACCATCAGTTGGATCGCCGCCCCTTACAAAAGCTAAGTTTAGTGCAAATTTTATATATTCTACCGCGGATCCCTATCTACTCCGGTGGATCGGCGTTCAGATTGGCGTGGGGAGGGGGGGGGGTGTCGAGATTTAATCATAGCCAGTGACATCAATGCCAGAGTGGGGAATGATAAAATAAAATGGGAATGAGTGATAGGAACGAATGGAGAAGAAAAAATAAATACAAATGGAAAAAGACTACTGATGCGCTTGTTTTGGTTATTTTCTTTTGAATTATCCTTATGTGAAGTGCGCATTTTTACATGAAGCCTTTGTTTCATTCTTTGGTTTTTCATATTATTTGACAGCTCTCTTTCATTTAATTTTTGGTGCTTAGTGTTGAAAGTTGAAAGTAAAATTAATTATAAAAACAAAAATGGCATTTGCATTAAAATAAACAATTTATTGGACTCTGCGGAAATGATTATTGATTGCATGGATACCGACGAAAAATTATTGTTAGATCTTTTCGATATTTGTGAAGATGCTTTGGAAATAGTCAAAGAAAAAAATGGGTTAAAGTGTGGAGGAAAAAAAGACCTGCCCAGGGATCATTCAGTTTCTTAACAACCGAACATTGCATAATTGAAAAAGATCTCGGTTGTTCATTCTTTGGTCCATTTAAATCTATCCACCATACTGAAATGTTGCTCTCACAATAACACAAAAACAAAAAATTGTTTCATTATCCCTCTCTTTTGCACTCATTAGAATCTCTTAAAACATGTGCTGTGTAAAAGCGGTATATCGGGAAACAATTTTTTTGTTTCATTTTCCCTCTTATCCCTCTCTTTAACACATATTTGAATCTATCTAAACATGCGCTGTCCAGAAGCCGTCATAAAGACATTCATAAATTCTCAAGAGAAATTCGAAGCAAAGAAGAGAAGCCGATCATAGATTATATAATAATAGAAAGAGACAAAAAAAGAGAAGTGGGAGAGCCAAATGAGGATACGATTTAGGAAGTTATCAGTATCTGCTGAAAGAAAATGGACCAAAAAAACAATGAAAACGGGAAAATAAAAGTATACAAACTTATGGCGTTTTCGTTTGGGCGGGCAGAAGGGTTTTTTTTGGTATTCCTGTGGCGTGAATAAAAGACTTCGTTCTCTAAATTTAATTAATTACTTTATTAAATGGTTATGTCTTTTCGCGTCGGCGGGTACACGCGGAATGTTAGAATAATCACGTTACTTATCATATTATGTGTCTCGGGTGTTGCCATATCGAAATATGCAATGTAAACGCCACACTCTGATTTTGATTCCAATGGAACACTAAAAACTTGTTCGGACTTTTATATTTTAAGCATATTTGCTTCCGAATCAATTTGAAAACTCAAAATAATAAATTGGCCAAACCCAGCTGTAACGCTAGGACACTCGTAAAGTTAACAAAAAAGACAAATTGACCAAGAAAGACAAACTAGATAATTAGGTTTCTTCAAATTTCTTTATTATTTTTTAGTATTTTCTTGCTTCATCATCTTGCTTTCGTATTGGGAATGCCCTCTACTGCTATTTATGTTGTCTGGGTCTTCTTACAACTGGGGATTCGCCCACAGTATTTTCTTTGTGTATAGTCAAAAAAAAAGAGAAACAAACCAAACTGTCGATCAAACTGTTGAATAAAGTATCGTCAAACAGCAAAAATGAAGACAATAAGAGAAAAATAAAGCAACACGAAATTTAGCTTATGAATTACAGTAAATTTTATTGTTATATTCGTTAGCTGGTCTAGAATTAAACTCACAATTTTTACTTATTCACTGATACTTATCATCTACCTTAAACTACCTTATGCTGACCTATGCATTCATGTTTTTTGTATTAAATTCCACGAGCGTTGTTTTTCTCCGGTACTTCGTCGTCTGTGTAATATACGATGAAATATCATATCAGATCATTTTCTGTGGGAACATTTTTGTTTGACAATTTTCCTCCGTCAGCATCACACCTTCCTAACACCTCCTACCTTAAAACGAGTTTATGGGTATCTAACCCTTAAACTTGGTTCGACTCGTTCCATTGTTATGGTCTCCGATGATGTCATTGAGGGTGATCTGGTAGGCCCTGGTAACTCTTTTATGTACCTTTTCTTTTTGCGATTAAAACATTTGTTGAATAGGGTGAGGGTTGTTCGCCCTTCAGATCTACAGCCACACTTGTATGCAGTTACAAATACAGCAATCAATGCTAATGTGCCTCCGATTCCTGTAAAAATGTTTCTGGTTCTCTCTGCAATTGAATCTAAAGCTTTTTCCCAGAAATGCTTCTGATTCTGTATGTCGATTGCTAGGTCATTAAGTTCTTCTACATTTTTTAATTTAATTTTATTTAACATTTTTATGTTTAGTTCAACGGTATCTAATTTAACATTTACGCAACAATCTTCGAGTTAATTTGTAAAGGGTCCGCCATCTAACGTTCTTTTTTTTCAACTAGTGCTTATTTCGTGAATGGTAACACTTAGCTCATGTCTGCACGTTACAGTCAATGGCGATCGTTATCGGGCCATGTTGAACGAATTTTTGTTCACAAAAATTGAAGAGGAGGATATTGGCAACATTTGGTTTCAACAGGACGGCGCTACGTGCCACACAGCCGAAGCTACACTCGATGTTTTGCGCCCTGTTTTTGAATTCGCATTATCAGCCGCAGAGCTGATGTCGTTTGGCCACCTCGGAGCTGCGATTTAACACCGTTGGAATATTACTCGTATTTGTGGGGTGCGAGACAATTGACGCTTTAAAGGACAATATTCGTGAAGCCATTGGTGAAATACAGCTGCACACAATCGATAATGTGCTTAAAAATTGGACCGATCGTGTAGGCTACTGCATGGCCAGCCGAGGCAGCCATTTGAACGAAATTATTTTCCATTATTAACCGGAAGGGTAAAACTAATTACCTGTCGCATCAGACATGAGCTAAGTATTACCATTCACGAAATAAGCACTAGTTGAAAAAAAAACGTTAGATGGCGGACCCTTTATTAAATTTATCTATCAATTCAATTTCTACGGGTTCGTTACTTATCGTATAAGAATTTATCGTTCTTATACTAGTGTCTACTGTGTTAAAAGTACAATTTTCGCCTAAAGTTAATATTCCCACATTACTAAAAGTTCCTTCAGTATTTTTGTTATTACATTTACAATTGTATTTTGTTTCTTGAGTAACAACAAATATAAACATGTTTGCTTTGATTTTGTATCTGAATTCAATATCTGAATTTATTGTTTTTAAGTTACAGTTATTAGCTTTGTTGCGCATGAAAACATTTATTGCGCAATTTGTAAAATCAAGAGTATTCTTATATGATTCAGTTTTGCAAATATAATTTCCATTAATTTCTTTACAGTCTTCCAGATTATTTTTTAAATTGTAAAATTCCTTATCTCTTCTTATTACTAAAAATTTATTAGGCACATCAATTAAAACTACACCGTTTGTTTCAATTTTTAGGATTGCAATAATTTCAAATAAATCAAATTCTTCTTTTGTTACAATTGGTATTTCTAATAATACAATGATCTCTTCGTTTTTTGCATAACCTTTTATTTCAATTTCTTTTATAATATTTGCATAGTTTTCTATGGTTGGTTCAAATAAAAGATAGTTGTCTAGGTGCAACTGGTTCAATTCATCAAGAAGTTGTAGTGGTTCAATTACACGGGGGTGAATAACACCATTTCGAATAAAAAGTAAACTGTCTAAAATCTGTTCTATTTCTATTTCTAATTGCATAATCTTAAAAATTATCTTATTCACTATTTCGTTAAAATATGAGTGTATGGAACTAGTTTCTTGAATTTGTCTGCCTTCTGTTTTTATAAGATTTATTGAGTTAATTATTTCATTGATTTTGGTTGCGGTTACATTCTGAAATGCTCCTACGTCAATTACCTGCTTACTTAATTTTGTCAAGATTCTTACATTTTCTTCCATCTCATTTTTTATTCTAATCTCATTTGACTTGAATACAATGTTTCTGCGAAATATTCGGCGTCCTCATCCTCATGCGTCCTTAAATCCAGACCCGATTATATTAATTAATCCCCTACGAAATCTTGTTTCCTTACCCATTATATTATATATAATATGAACTCTATGCTTTAGCTTTATCAAATTATTCTTTACAATTTCTTGGTGCTTTTCACAATTGCGAATATGTTTTACACATTCATTGTTAATTGTTTTTACCATTTGCATTATATGTATTCGTTTTTTCTATGTATTCGTTTAAATTCCTAACATTTATTTTGTTAACTAATGTTACCTTGCTTCCTATTTCTCTGACGGGTCCTTCAAGGTTAAAATTAAAATTTCTTTATTTCGATGTTCCTGGCTGTTGTCCCGAAGGACCAGGTGATCCTGTAAAGTACGGTCGAATGTTGGATTTATTGTGTTTTTGTTCTTTATTTCCTAACTTATTGAATACGTGATCTTGACAAACTTTTGATATCTTAAACGGTCCCTTAAAATTACTTTCTAACTTATCTTTTACTGAATTTTTTACTAAAACCTGTTGTCCTACTCTATACTCAACCGGTTTCCCTATGTGCTTATCATATCGTAGTTTTGCCTTTTGTTTTGCGTTCGAAGTCCTATTTCTTGCTTTTACTGATTTAGTTAAGAGGTTCGTTTTTAACTCATCTAAGTAGTCGAAAGTACTCTTCTCATAATTCTCGCCTAACTCACTAGGTTTGTTCGCCAAATTACCATATACCAGTTCATATGGAGTGTATCCGGTTGTGGTATGCACTGTTGTGTTATAACAGAAACTTGCGTAAGGCATTCGTTCATGCTATTTAGTTCCTTTCCTGTAGCCTTTAAATGTTCTAATAAGCGACAGTGTTCCCTTTCTACACCACCATTAAACAAAATGCTATCCAATAAATTAAGACGCATTAAAAAAACCCGAATCAAATTAAGTAATAGTTTATTGAATTCAAGTATTGTATTTTACATGTGTAATTCATCGAGATTAAAAGACTACTGGAGTTATTGATTAAGCGAACTGAATATATATATAGTAATTACTTTATAAAAGTTTTATGCATGAGTATAAGAATAGGTATAACAGTTGTAAATGAAATTGGAAAATAGGAATTCTATTACAAATTTCTACATCCTCCGGCCGGCAGTAGGTTGATATTAGGTCAACTCAAGGGGGTAGAGCAGCTGTACCGGTCTTCTCAGTTTGGTTCCATTTGACAATCGAATTTGGCACGCCCGCACTTTGTTGTCTCTCCCAGGATATACCTCTTCTATAAGAGCCAGCTTCCATAAAACTCGTGATGTCGCTGGATCATATAATAACACAACATCATTTGGTTTGAAGTTTGATGACAATAGGTTCTTATTGCTGTGAAGTGAACGAAGTTGATGTAAATATTCAAGCCTCCAGCGTTTCCAGAAGAATCTCAACATCTTTAGCCTGCAGTTCCATTTCTGCCGTATTTCAACATCAGCAGGAGGGTTTTCTAATAATGGAGTAGAAGATGTTTCATGTGAGCCTGTAAGAAAATGAGATGGTGTTAATGGCGATAAATCTTTGGGATCATCAGTAATATATGTTAAGGGTCTAGCATTGATGACGCATTCCACCTCCGTTAGCAACGTTCGCAACTCCTCAAAGTTGAGAGATGATCGCCCTATAGTGGCCTTTAACACGGCCTTAACGCTTTTGACGAGCCTTTCCCAAAAGCCCCCCCACCAGGGTGCTCTCTCAACGATGAATTTCCATATAATTCCTTCATTGCTGGCAAATCCTTGAATAAGCTCTGCGCCTAATGCCTTATTTAGAAAGCCTAGCTCTTTTGAAGTACGTTTAAACGTCTTTGCATTGTCCGATATTATAATTGAGGGTTTTCCCCGACGCGCGAAAAATCTTCTTAATGCTAGTAAGCAACATTCAGCCGTCAAATCCGTGACCAGTTCTAGATGAACAGCTCTAATTGAACCACAAGTGCAAAGTAATATGTATACCTTCTTTGGTGCCCCTCCGTCTGAAGTTCCATTGATATGCAAAGGTCCAGCAAAATCAATCCCAGTCATGTCAAAAGGTCTCGATGTCATCATCCTTTCTCTTGGAATCGGAGCGAATGGTTGTGATCCAGGTTTGCCTAAAAGCTTTTTACAAACAACACATCGACCTAGGATTGCTTTGATTAACTGTCGAGCTTTAAGTATCCAAAAACGAGTTCTTATATTTGTGAGAACGACATTAACGCCAGCGTGAAGCATTCTTTGATGGGCATCCAACACAATAATTTGGCTGATGTGACATCGTTTTGGGAGTATGATAGGGTATGCACTATCTTCATTATGTGATGTAGCATGAAGCCGACTGCCTACTCGCAATATACCATCTAGATCAAGAAATGGATTTAAAAGATATATAGAAGAATATTTATCGACAGAGTGACGCTTTTCTATTGCTTTGATCTCATTACTGAAATGTTCAAACTGCGTTGTTTTTATCCAATATCTTTCAGCCTGGTTTATCTCTTCCGCAGTTAAAAACTTTACACGTTCCGAATTTCTCTTGAGAAGGATATTTACAAATCTGAATATGAAGGCACTTACCCGCAACAATCGCTTCCAGCTGCTGAATTCCGCTACTCGCAAGATGTATGCGTCTCTGCTATTTACATGCTCAGCCTCTAACCAACTTGAAATGAAGATATCTCGTCAGGAAATACTTCGTTATCGTCCGAAGGCCAGTTTTCACTGCTCAGCAACCAGGGAGGACCATGCAACCAGAGAACAGATGCTGCTAGTTGCTTTGCCGAAACGCCTCTAGTCAATAAATCCGCTGGGTTATCCTTCCCTGGGCAGTGACTCCAAGTATAATCTGCAGTAAGTGTCTTGATTTCTCGAACTCTGTTGGCTACAAAGGGGGTCCATTTCTTAGTCTCGTTCGAAATCCAACAAAGAGTGATTCTGGAGTCCGTCCAAAGATTTATCCTATCAAAGGTAATTTTTAGATTTCCTACTAAGTAGGAGCATAACCTAGCAGCAATAAGAGCAGCGACAAGCTCCAACCGCGGCAATGTCAGTTCATTTTGGGTATTCTTTAATGGTGCTACCCTATTCTTGGCGCATAAAAACTTGACCGAGAATTCACCTGCCTTACTAACTGAACGAATGTATGCGACTGTGCCATAACCATTGAGACTCGCATCCGCAAAGAGGTGAAGCTCCCACTGAGATATACCTTGGTAACATACGCTCCGTGGAATCGATAATGATTTCAGTTCGACGATATCCGTGCAATATGAATTCCAGGCTTTTAGTAGATCGAAGGGCAACTCATCATCCCATCCGAGTTTGATCTTCCAAACTCTTTGAAATAGAATTTTGAAATTTATAATGAAGGGGCCAAGAGCCCCCAAGGGATCAAAGAAACGTGAAATTACCTGAAGCAGAGAACGTTTAGTAACTCCCACTGGCATATCTTTAAGAAACTGTTCCACCGAACCGATATCGACTGCTATCTCATCCGTATGAACGTACCAAATCAAACCCAATACTTTCTGATTATCCGTAGCACCATCCAAAAAATTCGATCTGACAACAGGATTATTGCAATTCCATTTCCTTAGATTCATTGCAGCGCGTTTGAATATAGATGTAGCTTGTTGATGAAATTCGATGGCCATATTTTCCTCATCTACGCTGCAAACAACGTCATCCATATACAAGCTGTCATTCAAAATCGCACACGTTTGTGGAAACTCCTCACGTTCGTTTTCAAAATGCCGTTTAAGTGTAGCTCCTAAGAGGAATGGACTAGATGTTACTCCAAATGTTACCCTCGTCATCCTGTAGATTTGATGGTCTGGAAGGTCATGAACTGACTTCAATTTTTCTGAGTACCAAAAAAATCTGTGCACATCACGGTCTTTTGGGTCAAGCGATACTTGGAGGAATGCTTTTTCGATATCAGAAACTATTCCAATGGAACCTAGTCGAAAATTCAACAAAATTTTGAATACATCCGGAAGTAGATTCGTTCCGGGAAGAAGGAGATCGTTTAATGAAGGACAATGTTGCGCATGTGCTGAAGCATCGAAGACTATGCGTAATTTTGATGTTGTCTTGTCATCTCGGTATACGGGCCGATGAGGCATATAGTATTTTCGGGTATTTTCACATTCTTCAGGAACCTTTTCAGCAACTCCAGCATCCACAAGTTCTCGCATGGCTTTGTCGTATTCGAAAAGGTCTTCTGGCGATCTGGAAAGTTTACGGATTAATGATTTAAATCTAATTCTAGCGCCTACTTCATTATCGTCCAACGATACGTCCTCTTCCCTCCAGGGTAAACATACCTGATATCGATCCTGCTTTTTTACTATTGACTTACAAATAAATTCTTGCGTAAAATCATCGGACTGTGTCTTTTCCAATTTTATTCCAATGGTTTCTAGATCCCAAAAACTACCTTCATTGAAGTCATCTATCGCACTTATAGACAGAACATTCACTTTTACTAACCCAGAGTAGACACTTTGAACACTAACTGGAGCCGGTCCCTGCAATGTCCAGCCAAATATTGTGTCAATAGCAGTTAAACGATCTGAAATGTGCTTTACATTCCCAGACACAAATTTCCAATAACAGTCAGCGCCAATTAAAATTGAGATCCCGTCGTCTGGTTGATAAACAAATGGACGTGCATCTGCTAAGGTAAGTTTAAAGGACTCCGTAATATCTGTGGGTGGAATCGCCAAAACATCTAAGCATATTTCAGGTACCACTGCTACTTCGACTTCTACCGCTCGTTGGTCGTATTGGCTTTTTAATGTTACACGAACAATAGGGCACTCTTGCGCACGTTGCTTCCCACTTCCAAACGGTATGATACTTATTTTTCGGCTCTGAACGACTGGCAAACACAATTTCTTAGCTAAACTTTCCTTAAGAAATGACATTTGGCTGCCTCCATCTAAAATGAGACGTACATATGAAATTTTATTAGATTTTGGATTCATTGCGAATACTGAAGCAGTTTGCAAAAAGACATCCCCTAAGTCACTTAGACTAGCAGTACATACGTTAGTCATACACACATTCGATGGTTGTTTATTGGCCACGGTTGCTGGATGCGCCGAATTATCACAGTTGTCTTGTCGTCTGTACGTTGGATCACACACTGCTTTAACATGCCATCCTTTGCATGTTTCACATCGCAAACGTTTCAAAGAACACTTTTTTGCTGAGTGGCCACGGTAGGTGCAACGAAAACATCGATTATCTCCCTTTAACATGCTCTTTCGTTGATCGAGTGTGTGTGGTCCGTTACAATCTTTTGTTTGATGGGATAACGATTTGCAAAAGAAACAGCATTCTTTGCTGGTAGTGGTAAATAGTTCAGCTGCCGTCGGGTATGTTTTGCGAATATGTTGTCGGCGGGTGTTTTCTCCATCGAAAAAACTTTCAAGAGCTTCTGTTTCTCTCTTAATAAATTTTAAGAGATATTTTATTTCATTATCCCCAGCAGAAATCTCACTTACGGAATCCGACGCAGTAACTGTAGTCTCGGAAGATGTTTCTTTCTGATTTTGGCTTACCTGTTCTCCGTCTTTATGGAAACGAAAATATTCTGCCCGTAAATCACCTGACAAGCATCGCAAAAGCTTAGATTTTAGCATTATACTGTAGTTACTCGATGGAATTCCCATGGATGTCAACGATCGTGTGCATGTCATGACAGTGTTGTATAGATTGCGTAGACCTTTTACATCCGATTTTGACGATAATTGGGGAATCGTCATCAATTGATTCATTGTCTTATCAATCAATTTATCTACGCTGCCAAATTCTTCTTGTAATAATGCAATAGCACTTTCATAGCAAGCACTACTGGGCGTAAACCCGGCTAATGCTTCTGCTGCCTCCCCTCTTAGTGTAGATTGAAGATAATTGAATTTATCCGTTCCAGACAAAGTATTATTTTCATGCACTACTGTACGAAACTGCTCCCAGAAGGGAAGCCATTGCTTAAAATCTCCTGAAAATGTTTTTAATGGAAGTTTCGGTAATTTAACACAGTTCGGAAAGTTGTCACGCAAAGGAACTCGCATTGATGTTTCCTTAAAATTTTGGCTGCGGTGCAATTTGTCGAGTCGTTGTGTTAATTTTGCAATGCAGGCGACAGCTTTGTCCTCATATTCCACTGTAGCGTTACATTCTTTCTGAAGATCTTCGGCTGTTCCTGTTAACCGTACTTCATTATTGGCTTTATTAAGACCGTCATGAGCTATCTTTAATCTTTGTAGAAAAACTGAGAGCTCTTCCTCAATGGTATCCCAGTTGTCTTCGTTCCTGGAAGTCGGCTTCGACCCAACGGATTCTAAATATTCCGTTGCATTATTGACGATCTTTGTAACCTGGCCTCTGTAAGTCGTACGATTAGCGATATCCATATTTAGTCGATAAAAGGGGAAGATCATGCGTTCAAAAAAATTCTTTACTCGATTTCTTTCAACTATTACACGTTCCCGGGTTTCGGCACCATAAACAAAATGCTATCCAATAAATTAAGACGCATTAAAAAAACCCGAATCAAATTAAGTAATAGTTTATTGAATTCAAGTATTGTATTTTACATGTGTAATTCATCGAGATTAAAAGACTACTGGAGTTATTGATTAAGCGAACTGAATATATATAGTAATTACTTTATAAAAGTTTTATGCATGAGTATAAGAATAGGTATAACAGTTGTAAATGAAATTGGAAAATAGGAATTCTAGTACAAATTTCTACAACCATTAGCCTGGGGATGGGCTATGCTAGTAGTGATGTGTTGCATTTTGAAAATTCTACAAAACTCCTCAAATAGGGCGTTGCAAAATTCCATGCCGTTATCGGTCAATATTATTTTCGGCAATCCAAAATTTAGAATCCAATCATTGGTGATTGCTCTAGTTACTGTTTCCATTGCTTTATCTTTTAATGGTATAGATTTAATAAATTTTGAAAGGTCGTCCTGAATTGTTAGGCAAAATTTATATCCGTCTTTTGTTTGTTTAAGTGGGCCAATCAAATCCATAGATATTTTTCCGAGAGCTTTTTCTGCTGAGGTTACTATTTTCATTGGGTTTAGTTTGTGAGCCTGGTTACTCTGTCTGTTTGGCAATGTTTGCAATTTCTTATGTATTCCTCAACTTCTTATTGCATCCCTTTCCAGTAATATTTCATCTTAAGTTTCGCATAGGTCGCTTTCTGCCCTGTATGACCTCCTAGTAACCCATCATGGCTTTCATTTATTATGCTTTCCTTTCTTCTAAATCGGTTATTTCTCTGCGAATATTATATCTATTACATTCGTCTTCTCCTGGCTCACTAATATGTAATCCTTCTACTTGTTCCTCTTCTAATTCAACTTCGCTACTTGGAAGAGCTGTATTGTCTTCCATCATACTATTAACTATTTCATCTATTAGTTGGTCTACTTCTTCGAAACTTTCTATTTCCTGATTATTACCTTTCCCATTATCATTACCTTCTTCTTCCTGTTGCATCTTTATGTTCCGAGACAATTCATCTGCAACAACGTTTTCGCATCCTTTTTTATAACGGATCTCATACTCGAACTCCTCCAGTTTCAGCCTCCATCTGACGAGTCTAGATCCAGGATCTTTTACATTAAATAGCCAAGTCAATGGCCTGTGGTCTGTCTGAACGATGATTTTCTCCCGTAAATGTACGGTCTAAACTGCTTCGTTGCCCAAACTATGGCCAAGCACTCTTTTTCGGTAGTGATGTAATTTTGTTCGGCCTTATTCAGTGTCCTACTGACATACTGAATCGGTAAATCTTTTGAACCGTGTTGTTGGCTGAGAAGAGCTCCTATTCCCTTGTTCGACGCATCCGTTGTAATTGTAAACTCCTTTTTATAGTCTGGGTATTGTAGGACTGGAAATTTGGTAATTACTTCTTTCAATTTTTCGAATGATTCCTGTTGTTCTTTTCCCCAATTAAATAATACATCTTTCTTTAGCAATTTATTTAGGGGCTCTGCTATTTTACTAACATTTTTGACAAACTTTCGGTAATATCCTACCATTCCTAAAAATGACTTAATTCCTTTCTGATTATATGGCGGTTGCATTTTAATTATACCCTCTATCTTGTTGGGATCAGGCTTCATGCCTTGGTTAGTTATCACATGACACAGATACTGAATTTCCTTACGAAGGAATTCACATTTGTCTGGTTGCAACCTTAGATTAGCATTCCTTATTTGATCAAGAACCTGCACTAATTTCTCATTATGTTCTGTAAAGCTCTGTCCGTACACTACCACGTCGTCGAGGTAAACAAAGTATTTAATACCTTGTAACCCTGTCAACACGTTATTCATTAAACGTTGAAAACATGCCGGAGCATTTTTCAACCCGAAGGGCATTCGAGTATACTCGAAGTGCCCGTACGGAGTAGTAAAGGCAGTCTTTTCGATATCTTTATCCTCGACTGGGATTTGATGAAATCCCGAAGTCAGTTCGTGTGTTGTGAGATACCTGGCCTTTCCAAATTGGTCAATAATTTCATTAATGTTAGGAAGGGGATAGTTATCCGCAATCGTCAACTCGTTGAGTTTGCGGTAATTTATCACCAATTTATCAACCTTCTTTGGAACAATCCAAAGAGGTGAGCTCCATGGCGAATTACTATCTCTTATTATACCGTCATTCTTTAGCTTTTCAACCTGATTACGTACCTCTTCCTCATGTACCTGTAGGTTTTGGTAAACACCGGAGAACACTCTTCCGTAGTCCTAATCTGATGCTTTGTCACATTAGTGTGAGTAAGCTTTTCATCCTTAATACTAAATATGTCACTGTAATTTTTAATTATACTTAATATGCTTTCTAACTCCTCTGTGTTCATATGTTCTGTCCTAATATTCATTGTTACCTCTGATACTCTTTGTTTTTTGACCACAAAGTCCTCTAAATTTCTTCCGACAATTCGGATTTGTTTCTGTATAATTAACCCTTCCTAAATTTCTACTCGAATAGTCCCTGTTAACATTTGATCTAAATAGGTTGAGCCGTTGCTCTTCCTCTTGAGCACACTTACTCGCTTCCGCTAAGGTTTTAGGTTTTTGTGTCACAATGATGCTAATTTTTCCTACAGTCCATTGATAAATACAGTGAGGGTCTCATTTTAATACTTTTCCTCGTTTTCTTCTACCTACTCACAACTTTTCCATTTAATTTCTCCTGAAAGCAGTTTGATTTGATACATCCACTAGGAAATGTAGGAGTTTAATATGTTTGAACCTATCTTTTGACCTTGCTACCGAGACAACTTTCTCTTTTCTTTATCCACTTTTCTTTATAATGCTATCAAAACTTAATGTAAATCTACTGGCATAATTCATTAACTTACATAATAAAAAATATTATCAGCTTCATGGCAATCATCAGCGAGACGGCAATATTCCTTTTAAGGTTCTGCAACTAGTTTTCACTACACGTAGTTTACACAGCAACAATTAAGTAGATTTTTATTTTTTTTGCATAATATAACTTACAATACATTTGGTATTGCACATTTTACATTTAGAGATTTGGTACATTTGTTACCTTACTACTAAAAAAAGGAAAAGTTTTTGATACAGAAGGAAAAGAATAAGCATAAAGAGTAAAAGCGGAGGAAACTTGCTACAAAAACCTCCATGCAAAAAATACGAGTATAAGTAGATTAGGATATTTTCTTTTATTCCCAAAAATTTATTTTGTTAACACAGTTTTTTTTTGTTTGGGGTCTTCTTTTTTTTGGAGATAACTCGGTATCCCACCGCTCTGCCACCAATTTTTTACGTTACGCCTGGATTAAAATAATAGAAAATGCAAATGATTAAAATAATAGAAAACATCACACGCGGACTGGATTGTTAACTGGGGATTTGCCTCCAATATTTCCTTTGTGTATAGTCAGAAAAAAAAGAGTGTTTGCCGTTGAGTTGGCTTTTTGTCCGTTAAGTTAAATAAGTAGATGTTAATTACCCGAACAGTAATGTTTAAAATACGGATTTAAATAAAACGACTATGTCCGCTACGTTATAAAATTAGAGTGGTTCATTTATTTTACTATACTTCTTATTTTATATGAATTTTGACATATACAAGTTATTGCATGATAGATTTTGTATTTTCAATATCGTTTTTATACGTTTACATAATAAATAATAGATTGATTGAATTCTCTACTAACAATAATTTTTATTTCTTGTTTTAATCAGAAACATTCTCCCCCGCCGTGAACAAAGTTCGCAATATATCAAACTATGGTTACAGCATCATTGTTGTAAACTGGCATCACTGACCCTTCATGATCTGCATTATCGGCAATTTTCTAACATCTCTCACAGTTTGGATGCATGAAAAAAAAAACCAAAATCATTAATTTTGTCAAAACAAAGGGACAACACTTGACACATAAGTAAAAAGAGTATGTGGAAAAGGTATTTGTTGTTGCCCTTGTTACCTAACAAAACAATGGGCGCTGCCATTTGTATTTTTTGTTGTTGTGTGGTGTAGTGTTTATTCGGGCGGTTGTGACGTGCGGTAGCCGCCGTGAATATTTATATTTTAAAATTCGAGTGGTGTGTCTAGTTTAAATGTTAAATTTGTGTATTTTCAAGTATTTCAGGTAAGTGATATAATTTTATCTTGAATTATTATTTGATTTGATAAAATATATGTTGATTTCTCGGGGGTTTCGTCCCATTCTGTCATCCCTTGTGTATGTGTGTGTGTTGTATTTTATTGCCTTCATTGGGCTGTGCGTAAATTTGTTGCGCTGGTATTGTGCATTTATTTATTGACTTGCGAAACGATTAATTTACGCGTCGGAATTACTATAAGTGAGTGAATTTATTTGTTATGAGTGATACGTATGATTTGTGTTTGAATGGGATGAATGAACTGTGTGTGTAAGGTATGTATTAGATTGGAATGATTTGAGGGGTATGTGTGGATTTATTTTGATAAATGGACTGTATGTTGTGTGTTGAGTAGAGTGTAATTGTTTTAAATTGTTGTGAGTGCGTTTTGTATTTGAGTGGATTTTATTTTGAAATGCCGTCGGCATTTGCAATTAATATTATTACATTTTGAATAATTGATTATTTTGGTGATTATTTGTTTTGATGGGAATTAGTTGTCGTCGTTAAATAATCGTGTTGTTCTCGTTGGCATTATTCGACGGTAGGTAACAAATCTTTGTTATTGGTCTTTTTAATGTACCATTCGCCGTTTTAAGTGTGACCACGCGGATATGGTTGTCCATTCCGGGATGAGTGTCGATTATTCGAGCGAGTATCCATTGCGCTGGTGGAAGACGTTCATCTTTCACTAGGACTAGATCTCCAATCTTTGGATCGGCCTCTAGTTTTGCCCATTTCGGACGCGATTGAAGACGTACTCGTTTTTCCATTTGCGCCAGAAATGTGTACTGCGATTTGAACGTGTTTCCACCGGTCTAGATAATTTGTTGTTGTCGACAATAAGTCTCCTTGAGGTACCATGTTGGTTGGATCGCCAATTAAAAAATGACCTGGAGTTAATACGTCTAAGTCTTCCGGATTTTCTGATAGTAGACATAATGGTCGCGACTTGAGAATGCCTTCTATTTGAGTTAGTACTGTGGAAAACTCCTCAAAGGTAAGTTTTTTGTTTTTGACTACTCGTTTCAAATGATGTTTTACTGATTTTACCCCTGCTTCCCAGAGTCCTCCGAAATGAGGGGAGGCAGGGGGAATAAACTTCCATTGTGTACCCAAATTTGCTAAAGTTTCGGCGATATTTTCCCAATCGTGTGCGGCATCTTTCATCATTCGTCGAAGTTCGGCATTCGCTCCAATAAAATTGGTCCCGCAATCGCTGAAGATTCGGGAGCAAATACCGCGACGTGCAGTAAATCGTCGGAAAGCTGCTAGAAAAGCTTGCGTCGGCATGTCAGAGACGAGTTCCAAGTGAATGGCCTTGGTAGCGAGGCAAATGAAGATGGCGAAGTAGCCCTTAAGTGTTTTGGCTCCACGTCCGTTCCACGTCTTCACTTCTACTGGTCCTGCATAGTCGACGCCGGTGTTGCTGAATGGTCTAGCAATCCGAACCCGCGATGATGGTAAGCTTCCCATGATTTGCTGCATCGGCTTGACCTTAAACCGGAAACATATGACACAGCGATGAATATGCTTTTTTACGCTCCTCTTCATGTTGAGTATCCAGTATTTAGAGCGGATGTAGGCCATTGTTTGCTGGAGACCTCCATGGTAGGTTTGATCGTGTGCATGCCGTATGAGTATATTTGTGAATGCGTGGTTCGGTTTGAGAATGATTGGGTGTTTTGTGTGGTATGGGATGAGTGCATTTTGCAAACGACCCCCGACGCGTAGAATGCTTTCGTTGTCATAAAACGCATTTAGTGATTTAAGATCTCGCGTGATAGTCTGTGGACTTCCTGGTAACATTTCATTCTGTATGGTTTTTATTGCATTTGTGGTGGCTGTTTGTAGTTCTTCGAGATCAAGCGGACCTAACTTCCTTGACTCTTTCTTCGTTTTGATGTTTTTCAGGAATCGGAGACAGTACGCCACCACTCTTATAAACCTTGATAAGTCGGAGTAGGTTGTTAAAAGTTCCCCTATGATATTGTTGGTTGTCTTCCGAATGCAATGGCTTCTAACAGTTCTTTTCTCTTTCTCCGTTTCTGACAGAAGTGGTTGTTTTGGAACCTCGAAGTCCCATTGGTTCCTTAATATCGACGGACCATGCCACCACAATTCTTGTGCTCCCAGAGTAGAAGGTGATATACCTCGGGACGCGAGATCAGCTGGGTTGTGTTCTGTGGGGATGTGTCTCCACATACCACAATCAGTTAGCCTTTGAATTTCTGCAACTCGGTTACTAACAAAGGTCGACCATCTTGTTGGAGTTGAACGTATCCAAGCTAGGGTTATCGTGGAGTCAGGCCAGGCGTATAGATTTGCCTGTGGCACGTTCAATACGTCTGCAACGTAGCGAAGTAAAGAGGCCAAAATAACTGCTCCACATAACTCGAGTCGGGGAATACTTACTGTCTTGAGTGGGGCAACCTTCGTTTTCGACAGTAAAAGATTCATTTCTGTTTGGCCTTGGTTGTTTAAGACCCGAATATATACGGCGGCTCCGTAGGCTTTGGTCGAGGCATCACTGAAACCGTGTAATTGTACAGCTTTTAAGGTACGGTCTATGTTGATCCATCGGTTGATTTTAAAATCTTGAATTAAGGGTAATTCTCTTTGATACTCCTTCCATTCCTCCTGTAAATCTATTGGTATCATTTCATTCCAGTCCGTCCCATTTTTCCACAGCTCCTGCATTATTATCTTCGCCCTAATCACGCAGGGTGAGAACCAACCTAGTGGGTCGAAGAGTTTTGCGATAGCAGAAAGCACTGCCCGTTTTGTTATCTGCGTTTCTGGCTTTTGGAAATTTTGGAACGAAAAGGAGTCCGACTTTGGAGACCAACGGATGCCCAAGGTTTTTACATGAATTGCTGGTGATAAGGGTAGCTCAAAGTTGATTTCCTTATCGTTTTCAGGAATGTCTTCTAAAAGTCTTTCATGATTACTCGTCCATTTGCGAAGATTAAATCCTGCGGATGCAAGCAATCGTCGAATTTCATTCCGCTTTTGTAAGGCGTCAGTCAGGGTATCTGCTCCGGTAATAAGGTCGTCAACGTACATATCTTGCTGAACGGCCTTGGCTCCCACTGGGTATCTCTCTGCTTCGTCGTCTGCAACCTTGTTAAGCACTCGTATGGCTAAATACGGTGCGCATGCTGTGCCAAAGGTCACTCTTTTAAGCCTGTATGCTCTCGGTGGCTGCTGTTCACTATCCCGCCAAAAGATGAGTTGGTAATTGCTGTCTGCCGTTGGTACTAAAATTTGTCGGTACATCTTCTCGATGTCGGCGGTGAAGGTATATCGATGCTGTCTCCATCTTAATATGACATCGATAATGCTTTTTTGTAATTTAGGACCAACCATCAAGTGCTCGTTTAAGGACGTACCGTCCGAAGTCTTCGACGCTGCATCAAACACAACTCGCAGTTTTGTGGTGGAGCTTGAGTCTTTAATGACGGCCTGGTGTGGCAAAAAAAAATGAAAAGGTGTTGCAAGGTAAGTGTCGTTCAATAAATCTACCTCCTCCATGTGATCCATGGTGATATATTCTAACATACATCTTTTATATCCTACCTTTAGTTTCGGATCCTTCTGAAAACGACGTTCTAATTGAGTAAAACGTCGTAAAGCAACTTCCCTGCTTGAACCTAACGCTGGTCGTACTCCATCTTTGAATGGTAAGGACACTTGATACCGTCCATTTGTTAATCTGGTTGTATGGGTTCGGAAGTGCTGTTCACAAGCATTGTCTTCTTCCGAAACCATCATTTTAAACGGAGCTTCTTCAACCTCCCAGAATCTTCGTATCTCAGTGCCAAGATCAAGCTGTAGAGAGAAGCTTTGAAGGAGTTGTGTGGACCTGTCTGGAATTTTCCCGAACACAATCCATCCAAATTGGGTTTTTTGGGCGACAATGGAGTTGTTTTGATCACTTCTAATGATGTCCGGTAGAATAATGTCAGAGTAAACTTCGCTTCCCAGAAGTATATCGATTTTAGCTGGATTGAAGAATGCGGGATCTGCTAAAAGAAGGCCTTTGATATGATTTAATTCGTCGACCATCACTCGCTGGGCCGGGAGAAGGCCAGACAGTGACTGAAAAATAAAGGCTTTAGTGGCGCTTTCAAATGTCGAATATTTAGATCGAAGCGTTATGTCGACATAATATTTGCTTGTGCCACTGCTGACCCTTCCTAACCCGGAGATCTGGACGGACGTTCTACGCCTTGGTAATCGTAGTAACTGTGCTGCTGATTCAGTTATGAAAGTTGCCTCAGAACCTGGATCAACAAGTGTACGGAGATCATGGCACCTGCCATCAGCTGAGACTACCGTAACTATGGCTGTTGCTAGCAAGACTTAACTCGCCCGATGTTGTGTTGCAAAGAAGGTGTTCCGCGAATGCGATGTGTGCGGCTGGTCGATGGGTCTACAAACGAACTCTGAAGCGCCTGAGTTCAGCTGTGTTTGGTTACTTGTGGTGCCCGTTGGATTGGAAGTTTCGGTAAGTACTTGCGAACATACTTGACTTGTTTGATCTTCTTTGAAATTTTGTTTTAAATGTAGTAATGAATGGTGTCGCTGCTGGCAAAAATAACAGTTCTTTGAGCTTGGACAGTCTCGAGTTGGGTGGCTGTACGCGAGACAGTTCTCACACACCTTCACTCTGCGCACGGTTTGCCACTTGTGTGTTGTGTCCAACCGAAGAAATTTGCTGCATTTTCTTAAGGCGTGCTTTCCATGATGACATACTTTACATTGGAACTGCTCCTTCATCTGGGTATTAGCATAAAATACTTTGGCTTGTGGACTAGACTTCGCAGATGACTTCGTATTTGCTTTCGACCACAAAAGAGGCTGCTCGTCAACTGCTTCAAGCGTCCTAAAACGTGCTTCTAAAAATCCGATGAAGTGCTTTCTGCTTGGAAGTTCCGTAGAATTGTCCAACTTTTCTTCCCATAAATGCTGCGTTGAACATGGTAGTTTTTGGAAAAGGATATAGATGAGAATAACATCCCAGTAGTTTACTGGCACTCCCAGGTTTTCTAATGCATGAAAACATTCTTGAGATGTATCAAGCAGAGACCTTAACCCACTGGTGGACTCCTTCGTTAATGATGGTTGGCTGAAAAAAAGATTTAACTGAGCATTGACTAGGACCCGCTTATGGTCATATCTCGCCTTCAATAAGTCCCATGCCTTGACATAGTTTTCTGCTTCGAGACCTAAATGCTGTATGAGACGCTCTGCGTCCCCACTAATTGATGATTTCAAATGGTGTAGTTTTTGGATGTCGCTTAGGTGAGTATTTGTATGAATTAATGATGTGAATATATCGTAAAATGAACGCCATTTCGTATAGCATCCGGAGAACGTTGGAATATTTATTTTTGGAAGGCGAAGATCCCCACCAGTACCCGCTGCAGCTGACGATGTGTTGATCGTCTCTGTAGGCGCCTTTGCAGTTGATGCACACTTGTCGATGGCGTCTAAAAGCTCGCAGCGATAGTCCAGGTGAGTTTCTAAGAGTTGTTCATAGACCTTCATTAATTCTTCCTTTGTTAAATCCTTTTCTAGCTTGCCTGCACCCATAATTTCCTCATGGTATCGCCTTGCTGTTGCCAAATTGTCATCAAGGATGGATAGACGTGTGGATAAATAATTTGAGGTACGCCGCGTTTCACCTGTCTTCCTAAAATTTGAAAAATCGCGAACAACCTGAGCAAATAGTGTTTTCTGCAGCTCTCCAAACGACATAGTGAGTTAATATGGATTGAGGTAGTTAAATAAATGTATATTATATGTAAATTTATTGAATGTATGAATGTATATTAGAATATATAGAATTTATAATACTCGTAGATATATGTATGTATATATATATGTATTACAATGGAGAATTAATTAATTTAGTTTAGATCATAAAATTCGCAATTTACGCTGGATTTGATACACACTTTGTTATATGTGTATATATATATGTAGATATATACGTGTGTTTGATGAGTATTTTTTGAATTTTATTAATTTAAATTGATTGCATTGAAGTTTATATGACTTGTAGTATTTAATGCAATTTAGAGTTGCTTGCAACTATATTATATTAGAAATATAAAGACTTACTTGGTCGAATCTTGAGTGTAGAGTGTTAAGTTGATTATGTGTAGAATTACGCGGCGCGATATTCCCGATTTGCACAATCCTTTGTTGAATATGTGTGTCTTTTATGTGTTGTTTAATTGTTCAAGTCCACAAATGCGAAAAGTTTAAATCTTTTACTTAGTATGTATGTTATATGCACTCTGTATAGTGTTATATGTATATTGCACTTCGTTCATACACTTCAATTTAGATAATTGAACTCAAAACTGTCTATTTTTTCAAGTTCCAAATCTGTTGGATATCTTTTGAACGTAGTACAAAGTAAAAAAAAACCGAATTCGCACAATCACGCACATATACACTTTCAGTATTATATTCAAATTTTTTAGTTTTTAAATTGCCGTTTAAATCTGGCTCGAATGGACCAATGTTTGCCGTTGAGTTGGCTTTTTGTCCGTTAAGTTAAATAAGTAGATGTTAATTACCCGAACAGTAATGTTTAAAATACGGATTTAAATAAAACGACTATGTCCGCTACGTTATAAAATTAGAGTGTTTCATTTATTTTACTATACTTCTTATTTTATATGAATTTTGACATATACAAGTTATTGCATGATAGATTTTGTATTTTCAATATCGTTTTTATACGTTTACATAATAAATAATAGATTGATTGAATTCTCTACTAACAATAATTTTTATTTCTTGTTTTAATCAGAAACAAAGAGAAACAAACCAAACTGTCGATCAAACTGTTGAATAAAGTATCGTCAAACAGCAGAAATGAAGACAATAAGAGAAAAATAAAGCAACACGAAATTTAGCTTATGAATTACAGTAAATTTTATTGTTATATTCGTTAGCTGGTCTAGAATTAAACTCACAATTTTTACTTATTCACTGATACTTATCATCTACCTTAAACTACCTTATGCTGACCTATGCATTCATGTTTTTTGTATTAAATTCCACGAGCGTTGTTTTTCTCCGGTACTTGGTCGTCTGTGTAATATACGATGAAATATCATATCAGATCATTTTCTGTTGGAACATTTTTGTTTGACAATTTTCCTTCGTCAGCATCACAATATATTAAGAAAAAGCTATGGAAAGACTACATACAGGCGAAGAAAAGAGTTCTAGATGCAAAACAAGTAACGTGGGATAATTTTGAAAAAAAGATGGAAACGAAAAGGGAAGAAAACGAACAGAAGATGTAATTGAAGTAGATTCGAACAACGAGTTAGCACATTATCAGGAAAACTTTATCACCAGAGAAGAACTCGAAACAGCGCTGAGAAAAATCAAACTCGCAAAAGCTCCGGGTATTAATGAGATGCATCCGGGATTTTTTAAATATCTTCGAGAAAAGGGAAAAACGAGCTATTAGAAATAATAAATTTAGCCTGGACAAGGGGGATTATTCTAGAAGATTGAAAATATGGAGTTATCCTACCTATCTACAAAAAAGGCGACCCAAAAGAATGCGATAACTATAGACGGATAACGCTCCTCACGAAAGCCCTTAAAGTGTACGCCACCATCCTAGAATACAGGCTAAGGGAAAGTGTTGAAAAACAGTTATCAGATATACAAAGCGGTTTCCGACCACATAATAGTATCCAAGACCACATTTTAACGATATAACAAGTGCTGCTTGCCAAAAATAAAAAAGTTTTTACCTGCTTTATAGACAAGAAAAAAGCCTTTGACTCGATAAGCAGAGGTAAAATTTGGGAGAGTCTTAGAAGGAAAGGGGTGGAGGAACGACTTATGCGAGTCATCAACAGCATATACAAGGAAACATTCAACATCGTAAGGAAGTGCAATGTGCTTTCAGACAAAATTCAAGACGTCTGAAAGAGTGAGACAAGGTAGTGTGTTGATCTATCTCCTATTTATCTGCACAATCGACGATGCCATCAAACATTGTAAAGAAAGGATGTAGAGTTACAGAGTCGGGTATAGACAGCTTCAACCAACAATGTCTTCATTCATATGCGTTCGCGGATGACATAGTGCTGTTTGCTAGTAGTGAAAAAAATTTTCAGAAGAGGGTAAAGGTAGCAACGCAGAGACTAGAGCTCAATGTTGATAATACAAACGTGGTGGTGAGCAGAAATGAAGCAATAGTAGCAAGAGTAATAGTGGATTGAGAAGTTATTGAGCAGCTGCAAAGATATAAGTACCTGGACAGTATTATAAACAGCAGAGGTAATTCGAAAGACGAATTGATGGCGAAGACAAAAGTGACAAAAAGATTGAACGCAGAATAATGATTACATAATGAGATTACAGAGGGAACAAAATATACATTTTTAAGTCGATGTATTGTTACCTGCGCTGCTACACGGAGGCGAAAACTGGATATTCACAGGAAGACAAGAAAAACAAATACAAGCTATGGGGTGAAATACTTCATTAAAGTTATAGGAGCCAGGGAAATAGACAGGAAAAGGAACGAAACAACTAATTTTTTTTTAAAGAACTTAACATTCAAGTGGCTATAAGTAGACTTATACTGCCTCAGCATATGCTTTTTTTTTTGTCAGTGGTTCCACGGGTGGCATCCAACATTTAATGGGCAGACTAAATTCTTTAGTGGAAGTTGACTTATGGTTGACTTACTCATCTTAATTGATTTTTGTTAACTGAAAAAATGAATGCCTTTCAGGCGAGGATGGGATTCGAACACCGCACTTTGCGATTTGGTCCAGTTTCACTTTTTTTTTTAGTTTATATGCATTTTTATTATATTAATCCATTTGCAAATACAAGCTATGAAAAAACAAACCTTACAAATTAGCTTAAATAACTTAAAAATAAACTTGATATAACTTACTAGCCCCATGCGGGCACACTAAGTTAAACCTAATACTTAAACTATGTCTTTCGACGTTTCGTATAGTCATTGTTATTTTCATTTCTATATTTATTTTAAACTAAAATTAAGAAAAAATTTTTAGTAGGTAAAAAAAAAACTAAATCTAAATCTTAACCTTCTAGTACTACCTTATTGTAACACATATGACATAACTATAATAAATACTATACAAATTTTTTTTCCTGGATGGATTTCCCCTTTTTTTCTAAAGGAAGAAAAGAAATGGGTGACAATTTTTTTTTGAAAAAAGGAAACTTCAGCCACTTCGGCCCACATATCAATTTGGCTAAACTGATACTCGGGGAAAAGAAACTAAAATACTTAGCGCGCATGGAAGAGAATAGATAAGTGAAGAAAATTTGGGAAAAAAGACCAGAAGGAAAAAATAAAATAGGAAGACCCAAAACCACTACAGTTGAAAAAAATCTAAAAGAAGCTGTGGAAAGATGGGACTCGGCTAAGCAAATAGCAAGAGGCGGGATCCAGTGGAAAAATTTCACGAGAAAATAAAAAGCAGGTAACCAATGTTGCCACCTCGACATAATTTTTGAGTTGCAATCTTGGCAAACCTTCAAATGATTGCATAGTTGCAATAAAATATCATTATTTTCGTCAAAACAAAGAATGCATAAAATAGTGTCTTTTGAACAATTTTCCTCAAGCGAATCACCATTTTCATCTGATGAAATGTCTTCATCATTTGGAAGCAAATCCAAGTTTCCAACGAAATTTTCAATGATTTGTGGAAAACACTCGAATATAGTGATTTTATAAGAAATAAGTTTTGTAGCCAAATTTTCAATTATGTAGAATATTTGATTTCTTTTTTTGAAATAACGTTTTGGACCTTCGAAAAGCTGAAAAGTTTGTCCATCCAAAGCTGATATAAAATCCCTTGTCATGTTGTATTCCTCATCAAGCAAATAGTCTAAGAATTTGAGGAAAATTCCACGCCAATGAATTTTGTTTCTTAGTCGGCTATTGTAACTTTCAAGGCACTTGTAGATCTCATATTTTTACTGGCCAGAGAAATATTTATTGGGGTTTCCTTCAAAAACAATCTCCAACCAATAATGTTAAGAAATCCAAATTCAAGGTTTAAGCATCAGCTTCTAATAAATCGAATGCTTTTTTAATCTTTGGACACACTAATTGAAGTACAAAAAGTTTCTTAAAGCACTTGGAAAAAGTTGCATTGTTTCTCATTGTTGGTATAAAATTTTTAATTTTGAAGCCCTTCTTCGCAGCGCACACGTGTAGTGGATACAACATCCTTTCATTGTAACTACAGGAAATACCTTTCTAACCGTATTTCACAACTCTGGTTCAAAGTCCGCCATAAATGATGATGGAGGAAATTCAAAAAAATTTCTATTCAGAAATTGAAATAAATGAGTATACATTTCTTCTGTCTTGGGTGTAGTTAATAAAGGGTTTTCCAATAGGGACTTGACAACTTTGAATTTAATTTGTGAACGCACTCTTTCACTAAGCATCAAACTGTCATAATCAATTTATTCACTGTCAATTTATTCATCATGGTAAAGTACACGAACGAGCAACGTCTGCAAATTATAAAAATTTTCTACCGAAATTCGGAGTCGTTGACTGCAGCTTTAAAAACGTTAACTCCAATTTTTGGTCGTAATTCTCGCCCTAGTAGACAGGCAATAACAAGTTTCACAATTGAGTCTACATATTCGTCATGTGATGTTGCTGTGTCAGTGCGACAACGGGTTGGTCGAAGTGTCGAAAAGATCGCTGCCGTTCAGGTGTCCGTAGCAAACGATCCAAATCAGTCAGTATTTTGCGTAAGGATCTTGGTTTACACCCATACAAGATCAAGCTGACTCAAGAATTGAAGCCGATGGACAATTTGAAGCGACGTACGTTCTCCGATTGGGTTCTGGAGAAGATGCGCCAAAATGACGAATTTCATCGAAAAATCATCTTCAGAGACGAAGCTCATTTTTGGCTCAATGGGTTCGTCAATAAGCAAAATAAGCGTTATTGGTCGGGTGAAAATCCACATGAGCTTCAAAAATCACCACTTCATCCACAAAAAATAACTGTTTCGTACGGTTTACATGCCGGCGGCGTTATTGGCCCATATTTTTTCGTCGACGATAACGATCGTCACATTATTGTGAATGGTCAGCGTTATCGCGCCATGATCACCGATTAGTTTTGCTCCGAATTGGAAGATATGGACTTGGACGACATGTGGTTTCAACAGGATGATGCCATACGCCACACAGCACACGCTACAATCGATTTATTGAAGAGTAAGTATGGTGAGCGTATTATCTCAAGAAATGGGCCAGTCGATTGGCCGCCTCGTTCGTGCGATTTAACGCCGCTTGACTATTTTCTGTGGGGCTAGGTTAAGTCATTAGTTTATGCCAACACGCCAACGACGTTGGAAAAGCTCAGAGTCAACACTGAACGCGAAATAGCGGACGTTTCGGCCTAAATGTGTGGCCGAGTCGTTGAAAATTGTGTCCAACGAATGGACCGCTGCAAATGTGCCCGCGGTGGCCATATGAACGAAGTCGAGTTCCATTCATAAGTCTTTTGACTGTACTTCAAGCCGATAATAAAGTTTTTGAAATATGTCAAATGGTTTGCGTTTTATTTAAAAAAAAAGTTGTCAATTCCTTATTGGAAAACCCTATACATACAAAAAAGGATACTTCTGTTGCAAACAAGAGAAAGCAAATATCTGAGCACATTAGTTACCCACCAAAATTCGCGCGAATTTTTAATTATTACTTTATCTATATTAAAAAAATATTTTGAATCATAGAAACTAAGATTCATTAATCAGAAATAAATAGGTGTATCACTTATATGTCCCGAATACGTAAAATGAGCAAGTAATAATTACTTATAGCCGCAGGATGTGGGGATAATGCTAAATGTGCCATCAATAAAAGCAATCCTCTGCCCAGGATCAGAGCAATTAGCATTAATCATGTCCGCAATTTTCGATGCCATAAAAATATTGTAGGCGAAATTATTGTCCAGGATTCTATGCTTATAAAAATGGAGTTATTTTTTATATTTTGACATTCCATAGCTCTGTAAGAACAATTTATTTTCAAAATACTTTTTAACCTCCATTAATGTTTTTGGGCATTTAGGCAAACTTTTTTTTTACTGCTTCATTCGCTCGAAGTACTTTATTTGTTGTGTCACCAACTAATAAACTAGCCTTGTATCGATTACTTTGATAACATGTATACCGTGAAACATTTTTCCGGGTATACCTTTTGAAATAAATATGTTTTTCTTGAAGAAGATATAATAATTTGCTGGTAATCCTGTAAAGAATTCAATTTGTACTTCAGTTTTATCACTTTTACTTGATTTAAATACTTTTCGTTTCAAGAACTGGTCTCAGACTGAGTTTAATAAGATCAATAGTGGTCAACTTTACCAACGAAATTGTGAAAAATGTTACAAATTACTATATTTTGTTTACGTTCATATTTATCATAAAATATGAACTTATTTCCCGCTAAAGGTGGGATGTTGAGAGAAATAATTTCGGGCAAAAAGTTGAAATTTCCATAAAAAATGACTTTATTTCCCACTCGAGGTGAAGTTTTTTCCCATGTGAAGTTATTGTCAGTGAAGTTATTTCGCTACACCATTATGAGCTAAAATTTTACGAAGAGTGTTTTTCGGAATATTTTTGCTTTAATAACTCTATTGTTTTCTTGATATACTCCCCAAACTTGACAGTGTCAACCTTTTCCTTGCAATTGAAAACATTAAGTACTAATTCAAACCTCGTTGTCACCTCTTTATTGACCCCAGTTATACGAGCTGTTACCCCTGATTCTTGAAGAAATTCTTCATAATTGGTATTTCTAAATCCTTTTTTTGGTCTATCCACACCGAGCCCAATCTCATCGCGAAAATGTTTTTGGAGCTATAGTTTTCTTCTCCTTGATTTCAATAGATTCATCAATATCCTCTCCCTCTTGTCGAAGTATACATGCAAGCTTCAAAATAAATTCAATGCACCTGATTCTTGCATGTAACGGAGAGATTCCATATTCGAAGTCATGTTTATTATCATTTGATTCATCTTGATTGTTGAAATTTTGTGTGTTCATTTACAAATGGGACATGACCGCCTTGACTTTGAATCTATTATTTCATTCAGAACTTTTCTGTTGATAACAGTTAAAAAGAAATTGTGGTTAATAACTTTACCTATTTCGTCATTCACTTTATATATAGTATAGCAATTGACTTTTGATATCGTTGACTGTACTTTCTGTAAGTTTGCCAGTTCCTTTGCATATTGGAACATTATGGGTCTTGCAAAATGAACTGATGATGGACCAGGGTTCCTCCAATGTTCACCATTTGAACTGTTAAGCTTCACTGGAGTAACTGAGGCCATAAACGTGTTTTTATCGGTTTCACCATCTGGTGTATTTATTTTTTGCTTATTGGCACATCGCAAGATTATACATCACCACCCCACTTACTTTGTAATATAAGAATTCCTGGAAGTCCAATTAGCTCCTCCTCACTTTTGCTTTTGCTTTCTAAAAGCCCCCTTGCAGTATGATCCATCATATCTTGAATTTTTACTCTAGCTGATATTTCCGTGATTTCGTCACTTCCTGGAACTGCCTCATTTTTGGCAATTGTTATAATGTAATTCTTTAGTATGGCAGAACATGTACGTTGTGTTTTCTTAGGGAACCATTTTCCTTTTGATAGACCCAAATCCAGAAACAAGGTCAATGATTATCACGGCCAATGATTATTATGTTGTACTTGATAGGATCCTTTTGTGGATAAGAAGTACTTGTTTTTATTTTTTATTCTTTAAACTCGCAGTAGACCTGCGGCAGAGACTGCTTAGGTTACATCAACTTTCATCTTTTCATGATCTTTATTATACTTTTCTAGCAAAACCATGCCCGCTGCGCTGTATCAGTAGTTATTTCATTTGAGTAAAATTAACAAAGAAGAGAGAAAGAAATATATACATTTGTTTGTGTTTTTTTGCATCGTTGCGCCTTTTTGAGTATATAAATACGTTTATGTGCATTGTTGAACACAATGATTTCCATACGAAAAAAATAAAACATGTCTATTGTCCATTATGTGGAATAGAAGAAAAAAATATTTGCCTAACAAACAAATACAAAGTCCATGTGTCATTTGTAAATCAACTTTGAAAACTGTAATTATTATTGAAAACAATCGTTTAAACTTATGATTGCTTAGACTTTAAACAATTGAACTGATTTTAATGTTTTGATTTGTATTTAAAAAAAAAGAATAAAAAATTCAAACATATTGGAACACAATATGTTTTGTTTTTCCAGCTTGTGCATAAATGAATAAAGACGATACTCGTTAGCATGCGACATAAAACTAACCATGTAAAAAAACTGTGGAAACAAGTTTGTGGAATAAACTTCCAAAGATTGGCCTTGCGATTTACTGATTGTTATTACAAAGGCAAGACCAACAGGAAATTGAAGACGTTTAAAATTAAATGGCAAATCATTTGGTATCATTGGAAGTCGTGGAATTAAAACATCTTCACCTTTTAATTTGCCTTCAATATAATTGCTTCGATGACATTATGCATTAACATTTTCACTGTGAGTCTGGTACCATTGCAAAGTTTTGGTTGATTGATGTTACGCAGCATAATTATCATTGCTTCAACTTTCAACTGCAAATTGTGTGTTGGCGATCCACGCAAATCACACCATCTTGATTTGTAACGCTGTCTATTCACACAACTTCTGCTTGTGTTTTTGATAATATGATCGCATTCAATACATTGACATCTTTATTTGTTAGTGTCAAAATTACTTTATCGCGACTTTTTTAATGCTGTGCAATTTTTGGAAATACACTTTCAATCAATGATTCATTAGATTCTGTAAAAGTGCACATATTTGGTGGTATTGTATTTCAATGACATTGCCCCATTTCGAATTTTCAACAATTGTCTGGACAATTCAGAGGCTGATGGATCGTTTTGCAATTGAACACGCACGTTTGTCTTCAATGTGAGTTTTTTCACATGTCCCCATAATTATGAAAATTTCAAGCAAGCATACAATTCATCGGCATGTATGTGCCGCAGGCAGTGTAGATTTGGCAATATAACTGGCAACGTTTGTCTAAAATCGCCAGATAATAATACCAAAGCACCACCAAACAATTCTTGATTTCCACGTAGATGTTTCAATGTTCTATCCAGAGAGACTTTGAAATATTGCATGTGGGTGTTTCGTTAACTTGCATGGTCCATGGCAACTTGAGTGCTGAATGCGCTGTTCGACCACCATCCAATAGAGTGGGTGCAATGCCGGAAGTAGCAACAGCTAACACAATTTTCTTTTGTGGTCGTATTCATGCTAAAAGCAATGAAATCAAGAATGTTTTTCCAGTAACGCCAAGCGCATCCCAAAAATACAATCCACCACCATCATTATCAACAATTCTTTGCTCAGCATTAAATTTTCCCGCGTTTTCTTGAACGAATATATTCAATACAATACGATCATATTGTTGTTCACGTTGCAGATCATGATTGAATAAGGCATGCATTGGACGATTTGGCGCTGTCATTCCCAATTGTACTAATGCCTTATTTGCCATCATTAAACACATATCTTCGATCAAAATCAATACTTCATTGTAAATTTCCGATGTGAAATCCATCTCTTGATTTAAAGTAGTACGACGCACACGATGTAAAATATCTTCTCACATGTAGCTACTCATGACAAGTTTTTCATTTGTGTAATTGGAACTCAGTCAGAAAAACCTGCGTGTGAAGGCATAACACTGATTTGGCTATTGTAGAATTTCAAGCACAAAAACAAGCGTGAGAATTGATAACCTTCGAATTATTCAGAGTGAAGGAAAAACTCTCCGTCCTATTCGGAATCCCAAAAAAAAAGCTAATATGATTGCAAACAATGTCCGTATTTGATTTGGATTGGCTGAAATTGCTGTGTCGGCAAGTGTATTATCCCAATTCGTATCATTTTCCAATAAATGCAATTGCTGACATGCTTCATAATATGTCGCACACACTCTTTGATCAACATAAATTTTCAAATGATGTTTGTCCACGAACATTGATCAATAACAAACGCAAATAAAAACACTCAGCATTGTTCGGATGAATTGTGTAAATACGACCTAATGAATCTGTTGAAAATAAATTTGGATGGCCTTCAACTGCTGTACCTTGTTTACGTCTTTAAAATTCTCTTTTCGACGCATTCCATGTAAAATATGTTTGCACTTCAGCATATAGAAACGTTTGAGCAAATCTATTATTTAGACACAATTTAAAAAGAGCTGTCAATGTTAGATCTGGTTGTGTTGCTGCCCTCCGCGGTGCATTTGCTTCCGTAAAATACACACGTTGGCCATTTTCGAGATGGACTGCCAAATGAACAACTCTAGGATATCTTTCATGAATTTGGAATGCAAAAATTCGCCATATCGCCTCGTTACTACTTATATAGCGCCCCATTTGATATTGATGTATTTCATCGTTTCGACGTATTTGCAAATGTATGTAATCGATTCGACCGAATTTCAATATTCAACGTTGATATGGGATTTGAAAACTTTTGACAATAATGACGAATATGGAACAAACCAATGATTATCAACTTCAACGTCCAAATTTCCCACATTGATAATTTTTAATCTGCCGTTGTCATCGGTTGATCGATGACAATACAGTCGATAGCCATCATTGCCTGTAACAGTGTCCGAAATCAATGCTTTTGCATACGTTTCGTACACTTTCCCACAACCATACACGGTGAATTCGGATTATGTTCGCCACATGGTCCGTGAATCATATTGTTTACGACAACATCAAACAAATCTGGATCAGTTGCTTGACCAGGTATTTCTGCTGATATGATACTATCGATTTCTTCTGGTCTGATTTTATCCATCAGCCAAATTAAAATATGAGCATGTGGCAGACCTCTCTTTTGCCATTCAACATAATACATCCAACAACATACTTCTCCAAATACTTGAACTTTGACCATGAAATCCACCAAAGATTTCAATTTTTGCTTAAATACGTTTGCTGTTATATCGTGACGATTTTTCGGCGTTTGGCCGTTGAACAAATGATCATTGATTTCATCCTATTGTGGATTACATGTGAATGTAATAAATAGATCAGGTCGTCCATAAGATCGCACATATGTCAATGCATTTTGGGTATATTTGTGCATATGACGTGGTCTTCCAGTGTATGTCAGTCGTTCGCAGATCCCCGGAGAGAACAGACGTGTTTCGGTTTTTCATACTATAGTGAAAAATATAGCAATTCAATTTTCTTCGTAAAGACAATTGGTCGCAAGTTTGTTAGTTGACTCGGTAGCCAAGCGGTTAGCGGCGTCGGTCATCGAATCGTGGGACACGAGTCCAGGCCGAACTTGGAACTTTTTTTTTTTTTTCAAAAATTGTGTAAATAAATAGAGTGTTATTAAAACAAAATAGTTCAGGAAATCACATGATTGATGGTGGAGAGCTCTTCCCATAACGGGAGTTGCAAAAGGCAACAGCACTGTCGCCGGTGCCGTGGCGAAAGCCATCATAAGGAGGAGAAGGGTGAAAACCACTCCTAATTTAACCAAGATGGAAACGGGTGCTGCTATGGCAACTGAAACAGCAAAAACAACACGACAAAGGAAAAAAGAATCAGATGATGCGCTGATGTACATCTCTGATGAAGTCCAATACGAGGGGGGCAAAAACAACTCTGCCTCTCTAGCGGTATCTGAGTCGGAAGATGAGGATGAACAAATAAATTATATTAACAGCAGTATACAAAAGCTGACAGAAATGGTGCTTGCTATTAAGCAAAACCAAACTGCTCGCAGGCAGAGGGAGCAATTGTTGTAGAGCTCCCAACAACAAAAGCAACAAGAGCAGAAACAACAACTGCAACAACAACAACAAAACCAGCAGGAGCAGAAACAGCAACTGCAGCAAACTAAACAGCAGCAGCAGAAACAACAGCAGCAGAAGAAACAGCAAGAGCTGCTAAAACAACAACAACTGAAACCACAGCAGTTGCAGAAACAGCAGCAGAAGCAACAATACCAGCAGCAGCAGCAACAACAACAGCAGCAGCAGCAGAAGAAGGAGAAGGTGCCTCCTATCAACACCTATAAACTAAAGGTAAATGCAACCAAGGACCTGTGTAAGTTGGTCATTGGTAATAATTTTGATATTAAGAGATTGGGGAACGATCGCCATGCCATCCACTGTAATACAGTGGAGGGCCACGCGAGAATGAAAGAGCTCCTAAAAGAAACGACGACGGAGCACTACTCATTCACACCGAAGTGTGAAAAGAGGCAATCGATGTTGCTGAAGGGGTTGGAACCGTCTTCTGATCCTGAGGAGATCCTGGCACTACTCAAAGAGAAAGAGTGCGAAGGACTCAGGTTTGTAGGTATAAAGCCATTTACCACAGCCAGAGCCAGGCGGGAGAAACGGAGTCTGCCGTTCTTCCTGGTGCAGCTCAGTCCCGAAATCCGTCTGGATAGTCTAAGGAATATCAATGTCCTAGACTACCAGGTGGTTCAGTGGGAAAAATTAAATGGGAGCGAAGGCGTTATACAAATCGTTCACTGCCAGAGGTTCGGGCACCCGCGTCGAACTGCCAAATGCAGCCTCGATGCGTGAAGTGAGCTAAGAACCACAGTTCCGAGGAGTGTGCTCCGGGTGTTGACGGAGCATCCGATAGGTCGCAGCTCTCGTGCGTTTTATGTGGGAACGTGGGATACACCGCAAACTATCGGAGCTGCCCTAAATTCGCTGACATTAAAAAAGCAAAACTAGCTTGACAGCAGAAGATGGAGGTCAAACGTTCACCTGTTAGGTTTCAAACACCAGCCGTCACGTCCCAAATTTCCTACGCCCAAATGGCGTCAGGTAAGGGGGCTACGGTATAGCAAGCGACTGTTGCTTCTCCGGCACCAATGCCGAGAACAAGGGAAGTTGCACCTAACATGCTCACTATTTTGCTCGCGATTCAAGGCAGATGGCTCAGCTCCAACAGCAGGTACAGGAACAGGCCAAGCGGGTGGATCAGATCTACGCGCTGCTGCCAGGCCTAACGCAACACATGTCGTAATGGATACGCACATGGTGGAGCAAACTTTGAAGGTCCTTGCGGTGAATGTTAATTCACTAATTATGATCGAACTAAGAGCCCGCGATGTTTAAATTGCTACAAGACCAAACTCCTGATGTGCTTTTCGCTAGCGAAACCAAGCTAACCGATAAGCACAAACTGGAGTACAATAATTATATTGGTAGAAGAAGAAATCGGCCCAGATCCAAACGTGGAGGCTGCGTCGCGATCTTCATTAAAGAAGGTATAAAATTTCACAGAGTGTACAAGGGAGTTTTATGCAGGTTCCGGGTGTTGGAAGCAGTCGTCATTTACATACCGCTCCGCAGCGGAAAGTGATACGTGGCCTCTATTTATGCACCTGAGGCTTCAGAAACCACTTTATCCACTCGACACGCTTTTTCGACTTCTGAGGCTGGAATAGGGGAAGAATTATTTTATAATCGGCGGGGATTTCAACGCTAAACACAGAGATTGGGGAAATAATTTGCCAAATACTAGAGGGAACCTACTACTCGATTGGTGGGGTCAGCACGATGTCATGTACAGACTCGGTCTTAAACCGACGGATAAGCGACCATTCGAAAGATATTCTTGCAACTACAGTAGGACGCGATAGACACGCTTCTCCGCAACCTTGAAAAGAGCGCTCTCCTCGAACACGCTCCACCCAACGTCCAATAGGAATTTGTCAAACGAGGAGATCGACAAATACCTAAAACGAATGGACGAGACAATTAAACAAACTATGGACACTACAATATCGCGGTATCGACGCACTTCTAACGAGGACCTGTTACTCAATCCTACTATTGATGCACTACACCGACAGAAAAGTAGATTTCTGTCAAGACTCAAAAACTTATACATACAGTTAACTGACAGATAAGACCCAGAGATTAGGACACTGATGTCATCGATTAAAAACCTTCAAACGTTAATAAAAGAGAATTACATAATTTCTGTAAGTTTGGATTGGAACAACAAGGTTCGGGCTGTAAACACCAGCAACCCGAATAAGTTTCCGCAAATAAATAAACTATTTCGGAGAAAAAATCAAAATGTCCTTCAGTGTCTTAAAATAGCCCGGACAACAGACAACGAACGGTTGCTGACAATAGCACGTATTGATCCGAAAGAGGCCGCTCATGCTGACGAATTCTTTGTGATCGTGCATCCACAGGAGAAGGTTGAGCCCATAGGGGCGACTTTTCAGGAAGTATATAAGGCCACTGATGCCATTGGCCCTAATTATGACCTGGACAATCGCGCTTTGGTGCACAAATTCTACATTCGAAATGAAGTAAAGACTTGGCCATCCGAGGGCTCTGGTTTCACCCGGTTTAGCGAAGAAAGTATGGCAAATAATGTCATTGCCAGAGAGATCGACCTACCCCCGGTCATTTTGAAAGAAGAACTACATGAGATCTTAGACACAATCAGGGCTAAGAAGTCAGTGGGGACCGATAATATTTCGAACATCGTGCTTCGACATCTTCCTATAGAAGCGGTGGATATTTACACCACCCTGTTTAATAATGCACATTATCCATCGCATGGGAAAACTGCGCTGGTACATCCCATCCCCAAAAGGGATAAAGACACTTCCAAGCCGGCGAATCTCCGCTCGATCAGTCTTCTTCCAAACATCGGTTTTCGAGAGGTGATAAATAGAGTCCTGACTAAGTGGGTTGAGGACAAACATATAGTTCCGGATAATCAACTCGGTTTTAAGGCGGGACATGATATGTCACATGCTGCGTCTAAAATGGTGTCCGATATCCGATGGAATAAAGGCAAAAAACAATGTACAGGTAGGTGCCTGTCTTGTTGCCTTGGAGAAGGCCTTCGACAGCGAATGGTTAGAGGGTCTTTTCTATAAGCTGACTAGGCTGGGGATCAGTAAACCACTCTTGTACATTCTTTATATACGGTTTTCCAATAAGGACTTGACAACTTTTATTTAAATAAAACGCAAACCATTTGATATATTTCAAAAACTTTGTTATCGGCATGAAGTACAATCAAAACGTTTATGAATGAAACTCGAATTCGTTCATATCACCACCGCGGGCTCGTTTACAGCGGTCGATTCGTTGGACTCAATTTTCAACGACTCGGCCACACATTTCGGCCAAAACGGCCGCTATTTCGCGTTCAATGTTGGCTCTGAGCTCTTCCAACGTCGTCGTGTTTGCATAAACCAATAACTTAAGGCAGACTTAACAGAAAATAGTCAAGCGGCATTAAATCGCACGAACGAGGCGGCCAATCGACTGGCCCATTTCTTGAGATAACACGCTCACCATACTTACTCTTCAATAAATCGATTGTCGTGTGTGCTGTGTGGCTTATGGCATCATCCTGTAGAAACCACATGTCGTCCAAGTCAATATCTTCCAATTCGGGCCAAGAATAATCGCTGATCATGGCGCGATAACGCTCGCCATTCACAGTAACGTGACGATAGTTATCGTCAACGAAAAAATATGGCCCAATAACGCCGCCGGCATTCAAACCGCACCAAACAGTTATTTTTTGTGGATGAAGCACATGTGGATTTTCACCCGACCAATAGCGCATATTTTGCTTATTGACGAACCCATTGAGCCAAAAATGAGCTTCATCACTGAAGATGATTTTACGAGGAAATTCATCGTCTTGGTGCGCCTTCTCCAGAAACCAATCGGCTTCTAGGGCGAGAATTACTACAGAAAATTATAGTTAACGCTCTTAAAGTTGCAGTCACCGACTCCGAATTTCGGGAGAACATTTTTATAATTTGCATACGTTGCTTGTTCGTGTACTTTACCATGATGAAAGTGTTGAGTTTACTGAATAAAGTGACAGTGACAGTTTGATGATTAGCGAAAGAGTGCGTTCACAAATTAAATTCAAATTTGTCAAGTCCTTATTGGCAAACCCTTTAATATGCTAACCAACAGACAATTCATCGTGAAAAATGGTGATGTGAGTTCTGTTATAATATTTCAAATTAAAAATGGTCTTCATCAAGGCGCGGTCAATTCGCCGATCCTATTTAACATTTATACAAGCACTTGATAGGTTCACTTCCCCATACTATTGCATATGCAGACGATTTGGTAGCACACTCTCTTGCTGCGTGACTTCGATAAGATAAGACGATTTTGCGATGACTGGAAGCTGAAATTCAACTTTCAAAAGTCGGAAACCATTCTCTTTAGGACGCCGTTGTCTGATTCCTCTAGGCATACCAGAAAAAATTGGCAAAAATTCTCGATCATTGGACAACACGAACAGCCTCTTGCCTATCGAAATGTAGTCAGATACCTTGGGATCTGGCTAGATCAATTTCTGTATTTTAACAAAAATATAGATGCTGCTCTGGCCAGAGCTAAAGGCGCTTTTGCCCTTACAAAGAGACTGTTTTATAGAAGCCAACTCGATGCGAGGGTAAAAGTAATCTGCTACATGACCCTTATCAGGCCCATGCTGGTATTTGGTTGTCCCGTGTGGTTCAATGTACGAGCAAGCTTAATGGAAAAGATTCGGGTGTTTGAGAGGGCTTGCCTTCGCTTGTACAGAACGCCAGAGTCAGAGTACAAAAAATCATATCCTAATAAGGTCCTTTATAACTGGGCGAACCTAATACGAGTGGACAACATAGTAATTAAGCTGAGTGGAAGGCACATTGCAAGAGCAATGATCTCGACAAATAACCTGATATCTGGGGCTTACTACCCCAATTACATTTACCACGAGAGTGTGGACTCTGACGGCTTCGTTCCACCGGAAGCATTCCTCTACCTAGATTAGATAGGGTTGATCCAGGATGGATCAGCGATCCCGTTAATCTTCCATTTCGCTCGGACAGTTGGGGACAGGCGACTCAACTACAACAGAGACGTCGCACACGGCAGTGTGGATCGTCTCAGGTTCAGTAGGGCGGTGGGGAATCGTTCGGGAGCACCGGCATTTCTGGTGGTTGAATGATGAAGAAGATGTTTCGTCGTCGTTTCCGTCAACTACGGACCAGCCTCACTAATGACGCAGAGCTGACCAATCTATTTGCTGTGTAAATAGCGATGGTCAGCTTACATAGGTCTAGGTTAGCATTTAAGAAACATGTACATATATTGATATATACAATGGTATATACTAATATATGTATATTATTGTGTATAATGTCTAATTGTGTCTATGTTGTATTGTGTATGTAGATTAGGTAGACTAAGATTTATTTTAAGTTAGATATTACGTTTTTATAAAAATAAGCTAAGTTTTTTCTTAACAATTTTTTTTCTTAGCCTTAAGTATACAATATAAATAATTCTAAATGTAAATAAAGTCGAAAGACATAGATATAAGAATTTAGAGTGGCATAGAGTGCCTGTGTTCGGCCAGTAAGTTAGTATAAAATTGTTAAGTAATTTTAAGCTAGCATGTAAGTATTTTTTGTTAGTATGTAAGAGTTAATGATTAAGAAAATTCTTGATGATTTATTCTTCGGAACGCAATTTGGCTTGATTGTATCTGATGAAATTCAATCGTTCCATTTCGATTTTTGTATATATATCAACCGCATACTGATCAATCGTCGACAATGCAAAATATGATTATATTCATTTTCGCAAATCATCAATCGATTCGCATAATATTCATAGTTTTCTTCATTTCTTCTATATGCAACTGGTGCAGCTTGACGTGTGCGCCGGTCAATATTTGCTCGCTTCGGTGGCATTATTTTTAATCAAAACGAAAACTATAATTTTGAAAAATTAAAAAAAACGCATAAGGAATTTGAAATTGAAATGAAAAATCAAAAATAAAAAAAAACTTTAAAAAAATCACATACGTTATATGGAACTCAATTTATGATCCACGCCATTTTTTTCACGAAACCATGAATGAAAACAAATCGTTAATAATAATAAAAATAAATCACCAAAAAAATCCAAAAACACATACGAGTACATTGATTGTGTCCTATGTCACTGAGTGTACACAAAAAACACCATTCAAATGCGTGCGACGAATATTTTCGTGAACCAAAATGAATTCAATTCAAAGAATTTCAAAAATCTATGCTAAAAAAAAATAAAATAAATTAAAATAAATCTTTTTCTTGACACATGTAGACGACTTAAATATAGCCAGAATTGGCCAAAAATAGGTCACAAACGGCTCCAAAAAATTTCATACATAAAATTCAAATTAAACAACCGAAAAACTTAGAAAAAATCGTTATCTTGAGTTTGGCCAAAAATAGCTGAAAAAGGACCAAAATAGGGCAAAAATTTTTTTAAACATAAAATTCTAATTTGCCGACCCCATAAACATAGAAAATGATGTTTAGCCAAAGTCGGCCGAATTTACAAAAAATTTCCAAATAGTCAACAAAATTTTTAAACCCATAAATATTGGAAATGATGTTTGGCCGGAATCGGATGAATGGTCAAAAAAATCAGCCAAAATTTTAATTTTTTTTGGCCACATACCATCGCCGAGACGTCCTCTTTCTAAAGCATGTTCGGAATCCAAAATCGGTTGGATATATTGAGAGTTTATAGCGAACATACGTTTTCTGAAGTTTCTTTTATACATGGTGATCAAAAGTATTTTGACACAAATAAAATCATTTCGTTTTGGTTGTATTGAGTGAAAAAATTTGAAACAAATTTCATATTACAAAGATAAATTAAACCTAATAGAAATCATAAAATAATTTTGCTCAGGTTCATTGTTAACGAAAAAAAAATTTTTTGTAAAATATTGGTGGACAAAAGTATTTTGACAAAAGATGTTTTTATTACTAATATTATATTAGTGCGATGTATAAGGCAAAATAACAAAAATTAATGAAAAATGTATTCTCTTTTAACGTCGATAACCGTCGATCCAGGAATCGGTCTTACCAAGCTTTGGACGGTATCTAGTGGAGACCTTCGACCTCAGCAATTGTCTCGTCGCGCGTCCTAGTTAAGCACGAGCTTCTTTGCCTTTTTATATAAGCCCACAAATTCTCGATTACGTTCAAATCAGGGCTCTGGGGTGACCAATCTCTTAAGAAATTTGTGATTATTCGGGCTTTATGGCATGGTGCATTGTCCTGCTGCAATGTAAAAGACGGCCCTATTAGTCTGCCACCGGAAGTGAATGCGTGGTCATTCAAGACGGTAAAATATTTGCCCGAATTCCTGGTCCCATCGATTGGTACCAAACCGCCTAAGCCATTGAAGCACATGCATCCCCAAAAGATAACTGATCCTCCACCATGGGGTACGCGTTCACATACAGGTGTCACTTTTTTTCGAAGTTTCTTTGGTAATCTGCAGAAAATTTTCTTTCTTGATCCATGATATTCAAATGAACTTTCATCAGTCCATAATATTTTTTCACAAAACGATTGAGACATGCTTATAAATTGTTGAGCGAATGCCACACGCTTAAGCTTATTTTTTGGTGATATATGGGGTATATGCCGGACTACATAAGTTGCAAGATTGGCCTCTTTCAGACATCTTTCAACGGTTTTTCTGCTGACAGATATTTTATATTCCCCATTCATAGAAATAGATACAACACATCTTCCTTAACTCTATCCAAAATAATGCTGTCTTATCTGGGAGTTGTTTTGCGTGGCCTTCCTGATCTAGCCAAATTATTTGTTGATTGAATTTTTTTATATTTGTTAGTTTGGTAATAAAATTTGACGAGGCTCTTTGTATAATTTGCTGAGGTATTCTACCGAGATACCAGCATTATACTTCATAACCATCTCATTTCGTAGACCTTGGCTTAATTCACATATTTTACCCATTATTTTAAGAGACTGAGCTCAAAATTCAAATAAAAATACAAATTATAAGCAAAAATAACTTTTTCAATTGCAAAACGTTGTTCGTACCACACGCGAAGCAATGAAAATGAAAATTAAAGCAATGTCAAAATACTTTTGTCCAACTAAGTAAGCATAATCTCACATGCTGAATTGCACAGAAAAGAAACGCATGAAGTAATCACCGTTATCTTTTGCGCTCTCAAAGCTTATTTCTTTTAAAAATCAATACGAAACCGTTACTTCTCTCAGTTAATAATGATAAGCGATATTAGCCTTCATCTCATCCTCAAAAAAAATTACGTTCTCTACCCTCGTGTGTAGATTTTTACACATATGGGATTTTAATGTATTTTTCTAAATTCTTTTTTTAAATTAAACCGAAAAATTGCTTTTATAATTTATTTCTAAAATAACAACAGATGGTAGGTAGGTTCAAATTAATTTTTCTTGAATGCATTTTACACATACATTTCGATTATGTTGATTTTTACATGCAGCTTTTGTGCAAAAACAACAAATCGTCTCATAGACATTATTTTTTAGACAGATTTTTCTTCATAGCAAACATGACATCTTGCTCTGCCTTTAGTTTGTGGTGGAACGCTTCTTGACCGTTTTGGTGGATTTGTTGAAGTTGATGCAGAAACATCCTCTAAAGGTGACGATGGTAAACTTTCTTCCAAAGCAGTTGCAAACAATAAAGCAGACGATGTTGATCTTGGCTTCGCACTTCTAGCTTCCATAAGTGGTTTCGCAAGGGATATTCCAAGTTTATGTAGAAAATTCCTTCATACTGTTGTTTTTTGTGTTGCTTGCCAATTCGGATTCACTTCTTTGAAAATAATTAATGCATTCAAAGCGGAAATGTCAATCATGTTTGCAAATGCAGACATTGGCCATCTGTCAGTTTTTCTTTTACTGCTGTAACAAGTGAGCATTTTGTCAACCGTATCCATACCGCCTATATTGAATGGAAAAAAAAATTAGAATGTCTTGAAATTTCAAAAAGTAGTATATGAACAAACCTTTTGTTTTATTGTAATAGGCTATAATCGCTGGTAACTTTTTCTTCAGTCGATTCGATTTCAATTGAGTTATGCAAAGTACTTTGCAACACGGTACACTTATTTTTCCGTCCAAAGTACGAAACAAGTGCTGTGTTTTCGGTAAATGCAAAAGTAGATTCATACAACCGTCTATTTTTGCATTCAAGAAGCTTTGGCGGGATGCTTCTTTTATTTTTTCTCATTGTGCCAACCATTGTAATGCCCTTTGACAACAATTTTGGCCCAAGCTCATATGAGGAAAAGAAGTTATCCATTGTTATGTTCTGACCTTTCAAGCCATCAATGAGATCCAAAACTACTCGTTCGCCTTGTCCTTTTTCACTCGAACTAGCTCCAATCGCCTTTCCCAAATATTGCTGGGTTTTCCAAACATAGCAGGTATAAGAATAAACCAGCAACCAGAATTTTAGTCCGTATTTTACTGGTTTTGGGGGCATATATTGACGAAATTTACATCTTCCACAAAAACCAAGTAATTGCTCGTCAACTGTCACACATTCATGTGGATTGTAGTAGTCACTCACTAAATTGGACCATTTATCAAATATACTCGTATCCCGAATCGGTGCAAATTTATCTGTAGACTGTTGCTGTCTTCTGATAATGACATCATCAAAACGAATAACTCGATTCAAATAAAAGTAAAAAAGTCAAGAATCAGTTGAAATAAGAAAGAAAGGAACTTCGTCTTACCTATAAACACCAGGCAAAATCAAGACACCAATATATGCTTGCAACATATTCGAATCGATTATGGTAAATCCTTACCATATGTTGCTTGTGCATACGCATTTGAATGCTTCAAATCAGGTATTTTCAGTTTGTGGTGGAAAGAAAAGCAAAAAGCATCTTTGATGCCATCAACACGAGCTTTGGCATATCATGTTGTTCCAGGGTGAAGAGAAATTATATTTTCATTCCGCATTCTACCACTTTGATGCTGTTGGAGCCCATCTACATACTCGGAAAAGTCTCCAACTCTCCACGTAATTTCCCCAACTGTTATAAAGTGTACAAATGTCAAAAATGTAAAGTAATATGTTAAGGTCAAGAAAAATAAAACAGACACTCGATTGTTAACTTTTGAAGAAAGTGTGTGTAATTTAATTTTGTAATAAAAAGTATAATTTCAGAATTAACATTGGTCCTATCGAGCCTTTTAGACTTTTAAAATTAATTAATATAATCAATTAAATAAGAGACAGTGAGTTTTTTTTTATTATAAAGTGCCAAACGGTTTCCCGCGACGGTTAATAGAAATTAAAATATTTCACAAATAATAAATTCAGTGACAATATTCTAAAATTAAATAATTTTTAAAACTAATTGATTAAAACATCAAAAAAAAAAAAAAAAAAGAATAAAGCAATCATCCACCGGTGAACATTAACGCCCAGCATTACCGCAGCACCGGTGTCAACGGCCCCGTTAGGATTGCGCTTCTGCAAAAACTACTGCTGCTTCACCAACGGTGCACCTGAAGGATACCGCTTTTAACTGCTAACCGCTCATGTACCACTTTGCCAACGGTCCATTACCGGCACACCGCTTCACCGGAATTTTGTGATTTTTTTTCTTTTTTTTATATGACTCCTAAGTCTTCTATGCGTCGCTGGGAGTATCTGTAAGTACAGTCACAATTAATAATTTTTTTTTTTTTATTTTGAAAATTTTTTTTGTTCTTACGTCTGCGAGTTATTACACGTCATGGGTTCGTTTGAGAAGCTGCAGAAGAACATTCTTGCACAGATCACAAGAGATCACAGCAACTTTTGTAAGCGGTCGGAGCATCAGAGAACAAAAAATTATTTATCAGGACGGATCACAATTCTTGAGAGTAATTACAAGGCAAGTTCCGGATACAACGCTGAAGGAATCATTTCAACAGAGACCGTCAAGGTAGAAGAATTTGAAGCCATCTATGAAAAAATAAAAGAGATTTATCTGGAATACAGAGCTGAACTTTTAGATGCAATGGACAAGCTAACCGAAACAACGGGAATACCGGTAAGTTCTGTGAAAAATATATCTCAAGCAGAAAAACAAGAACTCAGGTTGCCGAAAATTAACATCCCAGTTTTTTCCGGGAATTACCAAAACTGGAGGACATTCCAAGACCTTTTTGTATCCTTGATTCATAAAAACAAATCCTTATCAGAAATTGAGAAGCTTCATTATCTGAAGTCGAGTTTGACAGACGAAGCAGAACGGCTACTTCAACATCTCAAAATTGATAACAGAAATTACGACAAGGCATGGGAAATCCTCACATCGCGGTACGACCATAAGCGAATATTAGTTAGCACCCAATTTAAGCTCTTTTTTGGCCAGTCAGTTCTTCAACAAGAAGACTCAACGGGACTTAAGAAACTCCTTGATGTGTCCACTGAATGCCGTCATTCCTTACAGAATTTGGACCTGCCAGTTCAGTATTGGGATTCAATCCTAATTTACTGTATGTTGCAGAAAGCTCCAGCATCCACACAGCAACTCTGGGAGGAAAAATTAGGCAATAGGAAAGATTTACCTTCGTTCAAAGAGTTCTCTGAGTTCCTAGAATCTAGATTTAGGACACTAGAAGTAGTTGATCAACAAGAACCTCAGGGAAGCGTTTCCTATGACAAAAAAATAACAAAACGATCTTCAGTAATAAATAAAAAAAATTCATTTCATCTTAAATATATGAAAAATGAACCATTCGCGTGCAAAATATGCAGTAAGGGTCCCCATAGTCTACGCAAGTGCAGTAAGTTTCTAAAAATGGATGTAGGTACGCGAATAGTTATTGTAGGCCAGGCAGGAATATGCCTTAACTGTTTAGCTTACAGCCACCCTACCCATCAGTGCCCTAGCAGAGTACGATGTCACTTCTGTCAGCTACCACATCACTCGCTTCTGCATTCGAATCAACTAACTAATCTACCACACACAAATCAGAACCCCTATCACACACACACACCTTTCACTCCACACTATTCTAATCAACACACACACAATAGCATACAGTCCACTCACCCTCCATATAAATCAACCACCCCACACTCTAACAATAATATCAGACACATACAATCATCTCCATCTACAAGTAACCTAACAAATTCTTTTCAAATATCTACTGATGCTCCAGTTATTCATCCCAGCTCACTCGGGGGGGAAAACCAAAGTAAACCAAATGCATTAGTTAACAATTTCCATGCAACTCACCATAATACACAGGTTCTTTTAGCCACAGCAATCGTTAATATTAGGACAGCATCGGGACGATCCTGCGAATTTCGAGCATTAATAGATCCTGGTTCCGAGGCATCATTCATCACCGAATCTGCTGCACAGCTGCTCCATTCGAAATACCACCGCACGTTTGTTGAAGTATCAGGGCTAGGTAAAATTAAAAATGGAACGTGTCACAATTATGTAAACATTACAATCGGTTCACTATACTCACCATTTGAAACAGACGCTCGTGCATTCGTTCTTAAATCATTAACAGGTATTATTCCAGCTAACAACTTGCCACTCAACAAGTGGGACCACATTAAGGACTTACTCTTGGCAGATCCTGAGTTCTACAAACCATCAAGAGTCGATTTACTTTTAGGCAGCGATGTATTCGCTGATCTCGTAATGCCGGAGATACGTCGAGGGGACAGTGCGACGTTACCAATTGCTCAAAAGACCCAGCTCGGCTGGATCTTACTAGGTAGAGTCCCTTCAAATACAACAGGAAGTGTTAGGAGCTTTGTTTCGAAACTCGACCTCGACAATCAGCTGAAACGATTCTGGGAAATCGAAGAAACTCCATTACGCATGCCAGACGGACGCTACGAAGTAGCACTCCCGTTTAAGGAAGGTAGTTGCCCTGGGCTTGGATCCTCGAAAGGAGGCGCCTTGCGTAGGTTTTTGCAACTCGAGAGACGATTTCAACACAACCCTAAACTACAAGCCGAATATGTACTCACAGCTCGATCACATGGAGGAAGTCGATGTTTTCTCTGACGAAGTCTTGAAGACACCATTTCATTACTTTGTTCCCCATCATGCGGTCTTCAAGGAGTCCAGTTCGACTACCAAACTTAGAGTAGTCTTTGATGCAGCGGCAAAAACTTCGGATGGAACATCCTTAAATGAACATCTTCTAACAGGACCTAAGATACAAAACAACATAGTAGATATCATTCTGAGATGGAGAACACACAAATTTACCTTTGTCGCTGATATAGAAAAGATGTACAGACAGATCCGCACGAATCACAGAGACTCTTACTACCAGCTGATATATTGGCGCGACAGGAAGGAGGACCAACTTAAGGTATTTCGGCTCAAAACAGTCACATTTGGCACAAGTTCCGCACCGTACCTTGCCATAAGGACTTTAAACAAGTTAGCTGAAGATGAACATCACAAGTATCCCCTAGGTTCCAACATGATTCGAGACGACATGTACGTCGATGACCTAATATCGGGAGCAGATTCGGTTGAGACAGCTTTACTGAAAAGAGATGAGGTAAGAAATCTTTTATTGTCAGCAGGTTTTCACTTACGAAAATGGATAAGCAACTCGGAGCAGGTTCTAAATCGAATACCACAAAACCAACGGGAAGTTGATTTCGATTTGCCTTTAGGGTCATCCGAACATATCAAGGCCCTAGGTATGAAATGGTACCCCTTAAAGGATTCGTTTTCATTTCAAAATGTTCAGCTCGACGATTCGACAATCACAAAAAGAACAGTTTTATCGACAACTGCTAAACTTTTCGATCCCTTAGGTTGGATCGCTCCCTGCATCGTCAAAGCGAAGATTATGATGCAGCAGTTATGGAAGCTTGGCATCAACTGGGATAGTCAAATACCACCAGAGTACAAGAAGGCTTGGGACATCTTTCGCCATGAGCTTCCCCTCATCGAACGCATCAAAATTCCACGATGGATATGCACACACAACACGCAAAAGGATCTGGAAATACATGGCTTTAGCGACGCGTCTCAAAGAGCATACGGAGCGGTTGTATACTTACGGGTGTTAGATAGCCAAGGCGACACTCATATGCACCTATTGATTTCTAAAACCAAAGTAGCCCCTTTGAAAACAATATCTTTGCCGCGACTCGAGTTATGTGGAGCAGTCCTTTTAGCTAAACTGATCGACTATACATGTAAGGCACTCAGCCTCAATAACGTTAAACGAGCAGCATGGACGGACTCGACGATCACATTAGCTTGGATTTCTGCGCCCCCATCAAAATGGACAACTTTTGTTAGCAACCGTGTTGCCGAGATTCAGAGGTTGACTCACCGTAGTATTTGGAAACACATTCCAACCCAATTCAATCCAGCTGATCTCGCTTCGCGGGGTTTGATGCCGTCAGCACTGGAAACAAATAAGCTTTGGTGGAATGGACCAGAGTTTCTCCGAAGTGGATGGGACTATACCTGCCCACTTCAACCATCACAGCCCACGACGGATGAGGAAGAAAAATCCATTAGAACACATTGCTCCCAAGCACAGGAGAATCGCTTAAGTACTCTTATTCATTCCATCTCTAAATTGGGGAAAATATTAAAAATAATAGCATATTGTTTAAGGTATATATCAAATTCGAAAAAATTACCTGTTTTCAGAAACTTTACAACACTTTCTCCGGAAGAATTGGATACAGCCATGTCCTTAGCGATAAGGATATCCCAACACGAGATGTTCTCTGAAGAATTCGCAGCAATTAAGACCAGACAAACACCGAAAACATTGAAATCCTTAAACCCATTTATAGATTCTGAAGGCCTGCTAAGGGTTGGAGGCAGGTTGCAAAATTCCACGCTCACATTCGGACAGCAGCATCCAATTATTCTCCACAGTAACCATCATCTAACCAAACTCTTGATATGTGACGCGCATGTGAAAACGCTACATGGAGGAATCCAGCAAACCATATCTCAATTACGCAACAAATACTGGATTTTAAAATTCAAAAGTAGTGTTAAGAAGCACATTCATTCCTGCACGATATGTTATCGATTCAGAGCCAAACCATTCCAACAGAAAATGGGTAATCTGCCAGCAGCAAGAGTTCGCATTGCGCCTGCATTTACTAACACGGGAGTCGATTATGCTGGCCCCATCGATATAAAGGCGTGGAAGGGCCGATTTTCCAAAACATTCAAGGCGTATTTTGCTGTCTTCATATGTTTGGCTACGAAGGCGATACATATCGAGTTGGTAAGCGATATGACTACCCAAGCCTTCATTGCAGCATTAAGGAGGTTCACAGCACGAAGAGGCCTGTGCTCACAAATATTTAGCGACTGTGGTACCAATTTTGTTGGAGCCAACAAAGAGCTACAGAAACTCTTACGAGAAGCAGCGATAGATTGGAAGGAGATCGCAGAAAAATTAGCGAATGATGGCATAGAATGGAAATTTATTCCACCTGCATCCCCTCACTTCGGTGGATTATGGGAAGCAGGCGTTAAGTCCATCAAATACCATCTCAAACGCATCATTGGACAAGAGGTCTTTACATTTGAAGAACTCGCCACGCTTCTCTGTCAGATAGAAGCGTGCCTGAATTCCCGACCTCTCTGCCCCATGACAACATATCCTGACGACTTCATGCACTGACACCCGCGCACTTTCTTGTTGGACAACCACTAACAAGTATACCACAGCCGAATATCAGCGAGATAAAAACGAATCACTTGGATAGATGGCAACGGATCCAACGACTATATCAAGTATTCTGGAAGCAGTGGAGTTCCGAATACCTATCGCGCCTACAACACCGACCTAAGTGGCATAAAATCGAGAAACAGCCTCAAATAGGAGACTTAGTACTGGTCAAGGATGAACGCCTTCCACCACTTAAGTGGATATTAGCACGCATTGTCGACAAACATCCAGGACCAGACGGACTCACTCGCGTAGTTACATTGAAGACAGAGCACTCAGAATTCAAACGACCAATATCCAAATTATGCCCTTTGCCCTCGAACACAACACATTCAGAAGACATAATAATTTAAATGAAAATCAAATAATTCAAATCATATCATACAAATTATAATATAACATACACACTATCATCCATAAATTACAGATCATTTGAATCACACATGAATTTTATCATTTGCCGATAATAATTTCAATTATCCGACGGCAAAACAAAATTTAGTTATCAACAAGGTTACAGCTGACAACAGCTGCCGACCTACATATTGGTTATCAACATAACGCTAAGCAACATATGTACTTTTAATCAACATACTGCTTATCAATATGCTCAAGCAACATATTTCCAGTGTATGTTGACATCGCACACATGTCGTATAATGACGTCACACAAATCATTCATGCCGCCGCGAATTGGTAATTTACACACTCACTCACACACATACGTTTCGTAACTACATGCACTTTCTTTTTCTCACATTAATAAAAAAAAAATTTTCTTTTTGAATTTATTTAATCAATTCAATATAATAAAACAATATTAATAGAATTTAAGTCTACTCACCAGGTACTCATTTGGTTCACCACTGGGCATCTTTATATATCTTTTATTTATTTATTTTTTCACAAAACAACAAACAACAAAGAAAACGAAACAAACCACTCATCACTCAATGACAACAAACAGTCAACATAATTAATACAAATGGCCGCACACAAAGCAAAAGTACCAACTTTGCGATCATGGGTACATCAGTGGAGATCAAACTTTTTTATCACTGGCACTCAAACCTTTGAAATTATTTTTATATTGTGATAAATTTGTATTGTTATTAACGTAAAATTCAATAAATTGATCATTTTTATGCCGGGGGGGAGAATGTTGGAGCCCATCTACATACTCGGAAAAGTCTCCAACTCTCCACGTAATTTCCCCAACTGTTATAAAGTGTACAAATGTCAAAAATGTAAAGTAATATGTTAAGGTCAAGAAAAATAAAACAGACACTCGATTGTTAACTTTTGATGAAAGTGTGTGTAATTTAATTTTGTAATAAAAAGTATAATTTCAGAATTAACAGATGCTGAAATGCTGTAGTTGCCAAACAATACCATCTTCCGAAACAAGCAGTGGATCCACATTTTCAACTTCAGCAATTGATTCGTTGGTTTCATTTGAGCCACTCGCTTGCTCTTCGTCAGAATCGCTATCGTCTGAATATAAGTTATCGTCATCATCAATATTCTCTTCTAGCACAAATTCGTCATCACTGTCTCCAGAAACATCACTGATATCGCCATCGCCTTCATTCAAAAATGCTTCCGTTTCTTCCTCTGTCAGATATCTTGCTTTTGACATTGTTATCTTTTATTATTTTTATAAATTTCACTAAATATACCAACGATATTCACTTGCTAAAACAGTTAACGCAAATGACTTTTTATATGACATGCACTTACTGTCCATATGTGTAGAAATCTACACGTGATATATCTAAACAATTTTCCAACCATTCCTTGTTCTTTTTGAATTTTTTTCTCGATCTATAGGCTGCGATCCATTTTAGTTGACGATGCTCATATAAACTTAAGATAATTTGTTTTCAATTTAGGTCGCTTTTCCGCTGACAAATGTTCATCCGAGGGTCAGTAATTATTTTTTACGGCACAAATGAGCCCCTTTTTATTCGAGACGTAGACACAAATTGCTAATAAATTGTTGTGTTAAATGCCCATTTTTTACTTTTTAGATATATATTCTAATGCAACCGTTGGCTTTAATGGTGTAATTCCTTTTTTACCGCGAATCCTAATCCTTGAATTGGTATCGTGTGACAATATTTTGGAACAAAACCAATAATAAATGTTTATTACTCAATACAAGAAAAATTACAATTTTGGTTTGAGTTTCTAATTTAGTATAGCGCTGTACTTCTCCAAAGAGAGTGAGATAGATAAAAAAAATTGGGTGACCTCTGCAAATCAAATCTCTCTAGCACAAAGGGATGCATGTTCCCGCACTTTAGTTTTTAAGTATATATTTACAAATATATTGAAATTAATTTTCTGTTGAGCTTAGGTCGGACCTATTCGGACTCAAGGTGCAAAAAGTGTGACGGAAATAGTGTTTCAAAAAACACTAAATTAAATATAACAGTTTTAAAAAAAATACAAAAAAACTGCGATAATTTTTGATTTTAAAAATGAACAAGTTTCCAAAAAAAGCTAATGGCAAAATCTAACCCTTAGGTCTTGTACTTGCCAGCTACTTAGTCATACGACAAAAAAGTTCAATAAAACAAAGATGTGTGCCAACTGTCATGGAAAAAATGAAGAGGCTACAGACGGTTCCATAACCTGCAACAAACGAAGCTGCACTTCGAATTAAGACTGATATCACTACAATTTAACTTGAAACTTGCTTGATTAGACTACGAGCAAAGACACCAGGGTGGGACATGATATCTTATTCTATGATAAAGAATATACCAGATTTAGCTAAACAATGGCTCATAGCATTCTTTAACAACTGGATTACAACTACCATTGTTCCAATTAATAAACCCAAAAAAGACATCACATCTGTAAATAGCTGGCACTACCACATATCTTTACTCCCTTGTTTGTCAAAGGTTCTTGAAAAAATAATTGCTAACAGGCTATTATGGTTCACAGAATTCAAAAAAGTATTAAGTCATCACCAATTCGCTTTCAAACCGAGGAGAAGATGCATAGGCGCCCTACTTCATATTTACTTTGTTGCAAAAAACGACCTAACAGCACGTTACTATGCCCATTCTGGCCTTAGATTTTGTTAAGGCTTTTTATCGGATAGGAACCCAACTTATCCTCAATAGGTTAAGGGAATGGGGTCTCGGCCCTAAATTCTTTCAATTCATAAAATCTTTTCTTACACATAAAAAATTATCCATTAGAATTCGAAACATGGTTTCTAAAATTATGCCACACCAAAACGGAATCCGGCAAGGATCACCGTTATAGGTCTTTTTTTTTGAATAGTCTTTAATCAAGTTAGTAACCTTATAGCTAAACATAGATCACTGTTTATATGAAGACGATGTGTTCATACTACGTAAAAATGAGCTAGACAATACGAAATTAATATGCTTAACGATATAAGCCAATGGTTATATACCTATAAATAATAAATAAATATACCATAAAATCTTTTCTTACACATAAAAAATTATCCATTAGAATTCGAAACATGTTTTCTAAAATTATGCCACTCCAAAACGGAATCCCGCGAGGATCACCGTTATAGGTCTTTTTTTTGGAATAGTCTTTAATCAAGTTAGTAACCTTATAGCTAAACATAGATCACTGTATATATGAAGACGATGTGTTCATACTACGTAAAAATGAGCTAGACAATACGAAATTAATATTTTCTCTTTTACTTAACAATATAATTCAATAGTTATATACCTCTGTCCTAAACCATCTTTCAAGAAAAGTAAATTATTTCATGCCCGCAGAAAGAAAAAGTCGAAATTTAGAATTAATTATAAATAACATTAAAATAGAAGTAGTTACTAATCTTAATGTTTCAGGTCTTCTTAAAAAAAAAGATACAACTGTAAGACTCATTGCATAAACTTTAAAAATTGACTGGCGGCAAGACTAAATAATATAATGTATCTTTCATCTAGCAAAAGCAAGGTACAAGTAAATTCATTTTATAATCTCTAAAAAAATTCTTATTTGAAGTAAAATTGATTATGCGTAATCCATCTATAGTTCTTGTCAAAAATTAACAAAGAATATTATCGCACCTACTTACCTATGCAGACAGGTAGGAGAAGCCTAGTTGCTTTTCCATTTCCATCATTTTCCAGCTCAACGTGAAATTCTTCTCCCAAACAGGCTCAATAATGGACGGAGATATTTCAAAACCTATTAAACGCAAACGGAAGAGAAGAATTGCATCCGCAATACACCTTGTCTTAGAGTCCCGAAATAAGTTTGACCTATGCATAACGAAACAGCGAAGTTTAAGCCAACACAACCTCCATGGTTACTTCATAATGAATCAGTTGTTCTTGATCTTCCTGAACTTCAAACGAACCCGACAGAAAATATTGTTTTCAAACACTGGTTTTTGGAAAAAACAGACGCAAATAGACAGCTGTAACTCAAGTTCAAGGGATCTTACCAAACATCACCTCCATCTATGCAACCGAAGCTCTCGATATTAACAAAAGCGCCCAAAATTCCCAATGGATATCGCCACCTCGCGTCTTAATACTTTCATCCGATTACGGCTTGTTCACACTGCATTTACGTACCAATATCTGCTTAAAAAAGTTCAACTACCCTCGGCTCCCATAAGCGTCATACACTTGCTAAGTCCATGCTTCCTATCAGCACAACTACAACAACAGAACAACCTCAACAATTTTCATTATCTTTCATTAACTTTCCGCTCATGGTCTTTTGCTGCTGAAATATTTTAATTTTTTTGTTGCTGCTATTGCCTCTGCTACTTTTTCTGTTGCTGATGTTGATGCTGTTCTTGTATTTCCTGTTTGGTCTGCTGTTTCGGTTTCCTTCTTAACCAGATTAACCATTGAATATATATATGTATACCAGCTCTTGATGGAACTGCCCCTGATATTGTTGGGATCTCTTCCATCACACCAACTGTTAGATTTTCAGAAAGAGCTTTAACTTCCCCTTCCACCTAGCATGGCGTTCAGAAATCCCAAATTTTGGATATGAAAACATCATTGGCTGACTGCTCTGCTGGCGCCGCTCATACTCATTCAACTTTCTGTTGGCAATCGTTTAACTTTATTTATAAAGTGTAGGAATATGCCGTACAGTTAAAGAAGGAAAAGAAAAAGTTATCTCTCGACTGATTAAAAACTGTAGCCATGGATTTATTTTCCGGACACCTATTTTTAGAAAAACTTAAAGCTATACAAAAAATGTTTAACAATGAGACTAACTTTTTTTCTTTTTTTTTTTATTATTATTATTCATTTCATATTACGAATTTTTATCTTAAGTTTAACAATTTCATAATGATTTAGAATATGGTGAATGAATGAATATAGTCGTCGTTATATAATAAACCTTAGGATGTGTGGTGACAATCGTAAAGGTTTTTTTTTTTTTTAATTCAAAATAGTTCAAAGCAAGAATTCAAAAATAATAAGCTAATTACAAGAAAAAAGAGAAATTGCAATCAGTTTAATACATACATTTTGTGTAACTTTAAAGCAGCAATTCAATGTTAGCCATATCAATAGTAAATAACCACTTTTTAACTTTTTTAATGTAACCATTGTAATTAATTGTTATTCGGATGGAGTATGGAAGTTTATTAAAATAGCTTGGGGCGGTAAATGTGAAACTATTTGAGAAGTGTGTTGTACGTGAAATTGGTGTATTAACTAAAGCCATGCTGTTTACTCGTAAGTTGTAAATCTGATTGTGTCTGCTTGGAATGTTTCCACTTTGCTTAAAAAATTCTCTTAGAACTTTAAAGATGTACAAATGCCTCAATGGTAAAATGCCAAGCCTTTTGAATAAGGGCCAACTATGAGTATTACGATTTGCACTGGAGAGTAAGCGAGCTAAATATTTCTGTGCAGTTAAAACCGGTTTAATTGTGCTGAAGTAAGTTCTGCCCCAACTACTGATTCCGTATTGCAACTTCGAGTGTGCAAGACTATAGTAGAACTTACATAGAACTGTTTTGGAGCAGTAAGGTTTAATGAGATAAAGCTTACGAGCAACTAGATTCATGTGGGATTTTAATGCCTGAATATGATCCTTCCAATTCAAATTGCTGTCTATCAAAACCCAAAGGTATTTAAATTTACTAAAGGAATCAATTTTAAAGCGCGTTTCAGAGCACGAGTTGTTACCTTTGTAATTTTGAGTACCACAAGTATGCACTAGTAGCCCGTATTTCTTGCAGTCAGGTGCATGAAAGTACAGATTAAGATCAAATAAGTAATTGCCAGATAGTTTAAAATGAACTAATTTTGTTTTTTCACTTACAATTAGTTTATGAATAGCAAACCACAGTCTCAATTTTTCTAAGTCCTCCCCAATCTTAGCAACGCATTCAAAAACGTTTTCAAAATTATATATGAAGGTAATATCATCAGCGTATGCCGTAGCTAATCCATTTAATCGTTGTTTAAAAATCGAATTTATATAGATCAAAAATGGAAGAGGTCCAAGCACCGAACCCTGTGGGACACCATTTTTTAGGACACGTGGTTTACTGAAAATGTCGTTTAATTTAACACTTTGCACTCTGTCTTTCAGGTATGTTTTGAACCACATATAAATTGATCCTCTGAAACCAGCATTATATAATTTAGTAAGCAGTAGCTTGTGATCAACCCTGTCAAACGCTTTGGTCATATCTATGAATAATGCCATTGTAGATTGATTTCTATTTAGTCCTTCGTGTAACTGACTACATACTCTAAGAATGGCGTCCTCTGTGGATAAACCAGATCTAAAACCAAACTGGTTAACGGAGAAAAAAATCATTACGTTCTAAAAATTTTAACATCCTGACTTTAATCATTTTCTCAAACAGTTTTGCAACAGTTGGTAGAAGAGATATAGGTCTGTAGTTGGATACATTTTTTCGATCCCCTTTTTTAAATAGTGGAATTACTTCTGCACATTTGAGAGATTTAGGAAAACAACCACATGAAATGCTTAGGTTAAACAAATAACTCATCACATCAACTACTTGCCAAGCAATGTCTTTTAACAAGATGCTTGTTATACCATCACTTGTGCATGAGACCTTATTTTTTAATGACATTATGAGTTTCGAGAGTTCAAAACCACTAACAGGATTATATATAAAACTGTTGGTTTGCAGAGTATCTCCGATAATGTTGGTAGACAGGGTGCAGTTACAGGGGCAGTGGGATATCAAAACAAGCTTTAGTTGTTCAGAGACTTCAGTGAAATGTTCGTTAAATACATTTGAGATGCTTACAGGGTCAGATACCTGGACCTCATCAACCTTTAATTCATTTATTTGAATGTGCTGCTTTTGTTTCCCGAGAATATTATCCACAACTCTCCATTCATCTCTACTATTACCGTTTGCTCTTGTAAACATATCTAAGTAATACTTATTTCGTGTAGTTTGAACATTCTTATGTATTTTTTTACACAATTTCTTACAATACAAATTTAATCTTCTATTGTGAGGATGTTTCCTAACCTTGACTGCGTAATATTTCTTCTGCAATATTTGTCTAAAGAGTGCATTTGACATCCATGGCCTTATGTGTCTTTTTCTATTAGAAATATGTAAAGATTCACTACTGCAGTATTTCAAGTGCTTTTGCAAGATTGTAAAAAAAATTTCAAAGGCCATTGTGGGATCCAATTCAGAATAGACGGATTCACTCGTTCATCAACCATTTGGATTCTTAAACTAATCATATGATGATCTGTAACTTTAAAGTCATAAGCTGACCCACTAATAATATTTACAAAATTTCTACGCATTCTTATAAATATATGGTCGATGCAACTAGATGAAGAATCTGTAACTCGAGTTGGGATATTGACCATGCTTTTCAGTCCAAACGATGACATAAGAAGCATATAACTCTCTGTGTCGTTATCAGAGTAATCAAGTAAGTTTATATTTATATCACCTAAAACAATTAAGTTTTTTTCTTCGTAGTACATAGTATACTCGTGTCTCTCAAATCATTTATAAAAACTGATTTAGTTACGTATTGTAACCTATATATGCACAACATAGTGAATAACTTATTATGGTATTCAAAGGATAGTTTTACAATATCAGCACTTGGAATATAGTATAGATATCTAGTTCATTTTCATAAATCCATACTTCACTTAAAACAATAACTACAGGTAATTTATGAAACGTATTAATATGTGCTAACAATGAAAAAAAGTTACTTCTAACACTACGAATATTTTGATGAAGACAGAAATCATAAGGAACATCGGGATATTCACAATTCATAATTTACTTAAATCAGCTATGGAAGTAATTTTTATTGATTTATCACCCTCTTTTCTACGCATATAAACTATCCCATTTGTAGTCCAAACATATTTGAATTTCATGGTTGTCTTCATTGATGTTGCGGTTTTAAACAGCTGACGTGTATGTTGAGTCAAACAGTTGTTGATAAACATCTTCTGTGGATTCGCACTTGGATTCAGTAATGTTGATGACAGTGGTCCTCTCTTCTCTTTTCTCGCTCTCATTATGTGCTCTTTACAGTGACGTGACAAAAGTTTGACGTGGAGTATGTTGATGCTGTCTTGTGGTTGTGGGTCGTTGTTTTCCGTATTATGTTTATGCTTCGTAATTTTTTTTACGTAACAGTAATCTATGTCTTTCTCTGTTACACTTACATTTAAACCATCACGAAAAACTTTCATCGCTGTGTCAAGGGGTGAGGTGTTGGTCATTTGGGGGGGAACATTATAGATTTCAACTGCGTTAGAAATCAGCTGTTATTCAAGGTAATTGACTTTATGTTCCAACAAGTTAATTTTTTGGTTACACTCCTTGTTCCTCGCTTGCATCTCCCCTATCTGAATTTTTTGATTTTCCTTGATTTCGAGAATCTCAGAATAGATCTTGTTGAGAGTGGTTTGCAGATGATCATGTTCAGTGCAGTGAGAATTTGAAGCATTTGTATTATTTGTAGCTTGAGGTGTTAAGTTGGTTGTTTGTTTTAATTTTTTTTGTAATGATTTGTTGACTCCACTAATTGACGCAGAAAAAAAAATGCAAAAACATTGTACTTTGCGCCTCTTTCCTTACGGAAAAACTTCTTCTTTCTGTTTGCTCTTGGCGTAGGAAACAGCTTGACCTCTACGAAAGAGAGCCAGTCGCATTGTTCCCCTTTGAGCCGGGCCATGATTCAATTCGCATTAAAAGTATCGTATACAGTTACAGTTTTCTGTGGTGCAAACAGACACCAATATTAAATTATTTGAATAACTTCAAATAAGGCCGATTCGTGCCTAAAATCTCAAGATGTGCCCAAAAAGTATATAAGAATGATACGCGATGTGTTCGAAGTTGAGGTTGAAGTACACCAAAGCATTGCACATAGTCTGTTGCTTTTTGATACCGTGCCAGATTTCCTATTACCACAAAGTAGAGTAATAAGGAGTCCAGAATAACTTCGCTTTTTTGGTCGATAAGTAATGACGTGCCAGCATTTTATTATAAAACTCTGAATAATTCTATGCAGGAGGTAGAAGATAACCCAAATTTTAACATCTATAGAGAGAAGTGGTCATCGTGTCAACGCGCGAAAATTTTCGATAATTTGTCTCTGTCGAAAAATGCCGCTTAAATATATGCATCGCAATGTTGAACAATTCAAAAAAAATGAGAGCGACGGAGATGAAAATGTTACTATAACAGGTGTAACAAAATGTGAACTAATGAGCTGTACGCGCATTTGTAGAAGTCTCTGCACTAAGAAGTCGATTCTGGACAAACTTCAGGTTGAGAAAATCACCAGATTTTGCCTTGTTCGATGAAGGTCGCTGAAAAAATCGTCCCAAAAAGCAAAAGAGGCTCAAATCGCAGTCGAGATTGGAAGAAAAGGGTGAAAGAAAAATAATATGATCACTCAAATAAAAAACTATTAGCAAACTTTTTTTTTTATTTATTTTATAATTTTATATAATACAGTATTTCTTACATAATTTTACCCGCAAAGCGCCGTGCTTATCGGCAGGTGGCTATATTCAATAATACATAATTTAACAGTGAACTTTCAAATTTCAATTAGAAAAAGTTTATTAAAAAAAATAGAAATTAATAGGTATAATATTTAAAGAAAGAGAAAAAAAAAATAATTAATTTGCATCAATAGGAAATAACAGTGTATCAACAAACTTGGTATAAATCAAGCAATAATTTTTTTATAAGTTTTTTTATTTTTTTATAATTTTGCAATTCTTTTATATTTTGCGGTATTGTATTAACTATTTTATGCACTACATAACGAAGTTCTCTTGTACCATATACATTGTAAGTCTCTGGTATCTCTAACATTCCTAGGGCTCGTCATCGTGTGTTTTGATTGTGCTGGATAGGTTTCAAAAATCGTTGGTCGTTCATATATATTACAAGCGCCGTCATCTGAAAAATCCCACGAACATCCAGTGCTTTTAAAGATGAATTAAATCCTCTGAGATTTTTATTAAAACGTTGCTGTATGGCTGTAATTTTATCTGTATGGGTTTTTGCCGCAGTCCCCCAAGCCAAGATGCCGTATCTAATGCGCGACTCTGCGAGCGAGTAATACACCTGCTTCATCACATTATAATTACAAAGTCTTTTCAAATATACCATCGCAAAAATAGCACTCTTAAGTTGAATACGCAGTGTATTAATGTGTTCACTCCAAAGGAAGTGTTCGTCAATTGTTATTCCTAGATATTTCGCCCGCTGCACAAGTTTAATCTCCTAGTTCCCTGCCGACAAAGGACAATTTTCGTTTCGTTGAACAATTTTAATTTCTCCGCTCCGCTTAGATGGTGTGCGAAAGTGCATCACTTTCGTTTTTTGTGTGTTGATTGTGAGTCCATTATCATGACACCACTTCGAAACGGCATCAAACTCACTCCGAAGATTTTTAACGGCCGTATTAAGATCTATATGTTTGACAACGATCGCTATATCGTCCGCAAATGCATACGCAGTACTATTTTGGAAGACCCGTAATAGTTCGTTAGTAAAAAGAATGTATGAGATAGGACCCAGTTTGGATCCTTGGGGAACACCGTACGAGCTTGATTTTTCTTGGCTTGTTTCCGTTGCCACCTTTACTCTGGTTGTTCTATCAGTGAGATAGATTTTGAGCCAATTTGATATTACTCCCCTCACACCGATCCTTCCGAGACTCTCTATAATTTTCTCATGAGACAATGTGTAAAAAGCCTTGCTGAAGTCAATATAAAGTACCAGTATGTTGAGGTTTCTGTTTAGTCCTGCATTGATTGTGTTCGCAAACTCTCCTAATAGTCTGTCCGTGCTTTTGTTTCTTTGGAAGCCATACTGGTTTGGATGAATAATTTGATGTTTTTCTAAGAAACCATTGATCCTATTTACCATAACGTGATCCAAACACTTTTCAACAGCAAATAGAATAGAAATAGGCCGATAGTTTTCTACATTATTTTTAGCACCAGCCTTGTAGATTGGCCGCACGATAGCTGCTTTCATTAACCGTGGTACGTGGCCTTGTAAAATACTTCGATTAATAATTGCTTGTATAACAGGGGAAAGTATATGGGCGTTTAATTTTAGATCTATTGCTCTTATATTGTCAGCTCCAGGTCTTTTTTAGTGTTCAAACGAGTTAAAATTTGAAAGATTTCTTCTACTGAAGCTTCTCTTACAAATATACTTTGATGTACCTATACATTCTCATGGCTAGATGTCTTAATATTACATAAGTGTAAGATGGATAGGGTATTTTTAGAAAAATGATCCGCAAACTTATCCACAATGCCAATAAAACCGTTATTTTTTATTGAAAAGTTGTTGCATACTACTTCGTCTATTGAAAGTTTCTTTCTCCCCAATAAGTCATTTATTATATTCCATGTTTTCCTCGGATCATTTTTATTTTCGATAAATTTCTGTTTATAAAAATTAGTTTTGACTGCTTGTATTTTTGCGTTAACAATATTTCGAAATTGTTTATACTCCTCGTAATTTATAGTTTAGTTTTAGTGTTAATTGCATTTTATTTTCTTAATCACTAACTCTTACATTCTAACAAAAAATGCTTAAATGCTAGCTTAAAATTACTTACAATCTTATACTAACTTACTGGCCCCACACAGGCACTCTAAGCCACTCTAAAAACTTATATCTATGTCTTTCGACTTTACTTACATTTTATTTAGAATTATTTATATTGTATACTTTAGGCTAAGAAAAAATATTCGGTAAGAAAAAACTGAGCATATGGACCTTTTTTTTTTTTTTTCTAAAAACTTAATATCTAACTTAAAATTAGCCTTAGTCTACTTAACCTACATACACAAAACACACATACACACACATAGACATTATACACAATTATATACATATATTAGTATATACCTTTGTATACAGTAATACATGTATATATTTCTTAAGTGCTAACCTAAACCTATCTAAGCTGGCGACAGCTATTCACAGAGCAAATAGATTGGTCAGCTCTGCCTCATTAGTGAGGCTGGTCCGTAATTGACCGAAACGACGACGAAGCATCTTCTCCATCATTCAACCACCAGAAATGCTGGTGCTGCCGAACGACATCCCTCTTATCGCGATTCCCCACCGCCCTACTGAACCTGAGACGATCCACACTGCCATGTGCGACGTCTCTGTTGTAGTTGAGTCGCGAGTCCCCAGCTGTCCGAGCGACATGGAAGATTAACGGGACCGCTGATATATCCTGGATCAACCCTTTCTGGTCTAGGTAGAGGAATGCTTCCGGTGGAACGAAGCCGTCAGAGCGCACACTCACGTGGTAAAGGTAATTGTGTTAGTAAGCCCCAGGTTATTCGTCGAGATCATTGCTCTTGCAATGTGCCTTCGAGTCAGCTTAATTACGAAGTTGTCCACTCATATTAGGTTCGCCCTGTTGTAAAGGACCTCATTAGGATAAAATTTCTTCTGCTCCGACTCTGGTGTTCTGTACAAGCGAAGGCAAGCCCTCTCAAACACCCGAATCTTTTCCATTAAGCTTGCTCGTACATTGAACCACACGGGACAACCAAATACCAGCATGGGCCTGATTAGGGCCATGTAGCAGATTACCTTTACCTTCGCATCGAGTTGGCTGCTATAAAACAGTCTCTTTGTAAGGGCAAAAGCGCCTTTAGCTCTGGCCAGAGCAGCATCTACATTTTTGCCAAAATACAGAAACTGATCTAGTCAGATTCCTAGGTATCTGACCACATTTCGACAGGCAAGAGGTTGTCCGTGTTGTCCAATGATAGAGAACTTTCGCCAATTTTTTCTGGTATCCCTAGAGGCTCCAGACAACGGCGTCCTAAAGAGAATGGTTTCCGACCTCTGAAAGTTGATTTTCAACTTCCGTCATCGCAAAATCGTCTTATCTTATCGAAGTCACTCTGCAAGAGAGTATTAATAACCTCGATTTTTGGACCTGATCTGTACGCTATCAAATCGTCTGCGTACGCAATAGTATGGGGAAGTGAACTTATTAAGTCGCTTGTATAAATGTTGAATAGGATCGGTGAATTGACCGCACCGTGCTGAAGACCATTTTTAATTTGAAATATTCCAACAGAAGTCACATCACCATTTTTCACGATGAACTGTCTGTTGGTTAGCATATTATGAAGAATGTGCAAGAGTGGTTTACTGATCCCTAGCCTAGTCAGCTTATAGAAAAGACCCTCTAACCATACGGTGTCGAAGACCTTCTCCAAGTCAACAAGGCAGGCACCAGTACATTGCTTTTTGCCTTTATTCTATTGGATATCGGACACCAGTTTAGACGCGGCATGTGAGATATCATGTCCCGCCTTAAAACCGAATTGATTATCCGGAACTATATGTTTGTCCTCAGCCCACCTAGACAGAGCTCTATTGATTACTTTTTCAAAAACCTTACTGATATTCGGAAGGAGACTTATCGACCGGAGATTCGCCGGATTGGATATATCATCCCCCTTTTTGAGAATTGGTTGAACCACCGCCGTTTTCCAATGCGCTGGATAATGTGCATTATTCATTGCATTATTAAACCGGGTGGTGTAAGTGTCCACCGCTTCTAGAGGAAGATGTCGAAGCACGATGTTCGGAATACCATCGGTCCCCACTGATTTCTTAGCCCTGATTGTGTCGAAGATCTCATGGATTTCTTCCTTCGAAATGAACGGGGGTAGGTCACCCTCTCTGGTTATGACATTATTTGCCATATTTTCGTCGCTAAACCGGGTGAAACCAGAGCCGTTAGATCGCCAATTCTCTATTTCATTTCGAAAGTAGCAGTTGTCCACCAAGACGCGATTGTCCAGGTCATAATTAGGGCCAATGATATCAATGGCCTTGTATACTTCCTGGAAAGTCGCCCCTATGGCCTCAACCTCTCCTGTGGATCCTCTATCACAAAGAAGTTGTAATCATCAGCGGCCTCATTTGGATCAATACCTGCTATTGTCAGTAACCGTTCGTAAGACACTGAAGGTCGTTTTGATTTTTTCTCCGAAATAGTTTATTGATTTGCGGAAACATATTCGGGTTGCTGGTGTTTACAGCCCGAACCTTGTTGTTCCAATATGAGCTTACAGAAATTCTGTAATTCTCTTTTATTAGCGTTTGAATATTTTTAATCGACGACTTCAGTGTCCTAATCTCCGGGTCTTGTCGGTCAGTTAACTGTCTGTACAAGTTTTTAAGTCTTGTCAGAAGTCTACTTTTCTGTCGGTGCAGTGCGTCAATAGTAGGATTGCGGAACAGGTCTTCGTTAGTCGTACGTCGATACCGCGGAATTGTAGTGTCCATAGTTTGTTTAATTGTCTCGTCCATTTGTTTTAGGTAATTGTCGATCTCCTCGTTTGACAAATTCCTATTGGACGGTGGGTGTAGCGTGTTCGAGGAGAGCACTCTTGTCAAAGTTGCGGAGAAGCGTGTCCATCGAGTCTTACTGTAGTTGTAAGAATATCTTTGGACAAACTCCTCCAATTCCACAATTTCGTTGGGAACTGTAATTTCGGTGCTAAAACCGCAATGGTCGCTGTCATACACGAATGTGCGCAGACTGTTCAATGTTTGTAAATTCGTACCTGTCGTATACGTTCGTCGTACAGCAGTAGATCCAGATAAGACCCGCCTCTGGGAAATGACGGGTTATCCGTCGCTTTAAGACCGAGTCTGTACATGACATCGTGCTGACCCCACCAATCGAGTAGTAGGTTCCCTCTAGTACGAGTATTTGGCAAATTATTTGCCTAATCTCTGTGTCTAGCGTTGAAATCCCCGCCGATTATAAAATAATACTCCCCCGATTCCAGCCTCAGAAGTCGAAAAAGCGTGTCGAGCTCTGTAATGAATAGGGTGGATTGTGAAGCCTTAGGTGCATAAACGGAGGCCAAGTACAGCCGCTTTCCACTGCGGAGCGGTATGTAAATGACGACAGCTTCCAGCACCCGGAACTTACGCAACACACCCTTGTACACTCTGTGAAATTTTATACCTTCTTTAATGAAGATCGCGACACCGCCTCCACGTTTGGATTTGGGCCGGTTTCTTCTTCTAACAATATAATTATTGTACTCCAGTTTGTGCTTATCGGTTAGCTTGGTTTCGCTAGCGAAAAGCACATCAGGAGTTTGGTCTTGTAGCAATTTAAACATTGCGGCTCTTCGTTCGATCCTAATCAGTGAATTAACATTCACCAAGGACCTTCGAAGTTTGCTCCACCATGTGCGTACCCATTACGACATGTGTTGCGTTAGGCCCGGCAGCGCATAGATCTGGTCCACCCGCTTGGCCTGTTCTTGTACCTGCTTTTGCAGCTGAGCCATCTGCCCTTGAATTGCGAGCAAGATGGCCAGCATGTTAGTTGCAGCTTCCGTTGTTCTCGGCATTGGCGCCTGAGAAGCAACAGTCGCATGCTGTACCGTAGCCGAACTACCTGCCGCCATTTGTGCGTAGGAAATTTGGGACGTGACGGCTGGTGTTTGGAATCTAACAGGGGAACGTTTGACCTCCACCTTCTGCTGCTAAGCCAGTTTTGCTTTTTTTATGTCTGCGAACTTAGGACAACCCCGATAGTTTGCGGTGTGTACCAAGTTCCCACATAACACGCGCGAGAGCTTCGACCTATAGGATGCTCCGTCAACACCCGGAGCATACTCCTCGGAACTGTGGTTCCTTGCGCACTTCACGCATCGAGGCTGCATTTGGCAGTTCGACGCGGCGTGCCCGAACCTCTCGCAGCGAACGCATTGTATAACGACTTCGCTCCGTTTTAATTTTTCCCAGTGAACCACCTGGTAGTCTAGGACATTAATACTCCTTAGACTATCCACACGGCTTTCGGGACTGAGCTGCACCAGGAAGAACGGCACACTCCGTTTCTCCCGCCTGGCTCTAGCTGTGGTAAATGGCTTTACCCCTACAAACTTGAGTCCCTCGCACTCCTTCGCTTTGAGCAGTGCCAGGATTTCCTCAGGATCAGAAGACGGTTCCAACCCCTTCAGCAGCATCGATTGCCGCTTTTCACACTTCGGTGTGAATGAGAAGTGCTCCGTCATCGTTTCCTTCAGGAGCTCTTTCACTTTCGCGTAGCCCTCCACTGTATTACAGTGGATGGCATGACGATCGTTCCCCAAGCCGAACACGAAATGATCTGTACGGAGGTCTATGAACGCCTGAGCTCGTAATTTATACAACTTCGACTGTTTATCCATCTTCTAAAAAGCTCATCCCTCTTCTTGTACATCCGAATTTCTTCTTTCGTGATCCATGGTTTCTGTTGTCGTGTCTTTTTGGACGTTTTTGTTTTACTGGCTTCAGTATATATATAATTAATTTTTTCGACGAAGTTGTTATATAAATCTCCTACGTTGTTTATCTCCAAAAACTCATTCCAGTTTGTTTTCTCTATAAGCATATTTACTATTTCTTGACTAATCTGTACAGCATTCAATTTATCCATTTTTCGGTTTTTTTGGTATCCTCTGTTGCATACAAAATGGCAAAGTGGTCGGTATGATCTGTTTCTATTACCGCTGAATATATTTTCTGTTTTGTAAGGCTAGCATACATATGGTCAATGAGGCTGGACGTGTTTTTTTTTACATCAACACGGGTAGGTTGCATGATCACATTTGTAAGGCCTTTTGCAGCCATGACTTCCATATATTTTAAGACTAAAGAGTTATTCTTATCTTGAACATTTATATTCATGTCACCTAATATAATGTTCGTATTGTTTTCTTGGATCTTATCATTAATTTCATCTATGAATCTTGTAATACTTAAGTTAGTCCGCCTATAGATAGCATGAATATACTTTTTTTCATCCCCTTGAATTATTTCTAGATGAATTCCCTCATAGTTTTCAGGTTCAGATGGTATTTCTTGAAAATTTAAATTTTCCTTCACAAATATAACAATACCTCCACCTTTTCCATCACGTTTTAGGAATTTCGAAACAAAACCATCAATATTATAAAATTGATTCCTCTCCATTTCCTTTTTAGGTAGGTTTATTTCATTAAAAACTAATATATCTGCATACTGCAATATGCTTTGTATTTCTGCGATGAAGATATCAAAAGTTTTTGTGATAGATCGTATGTTGAAACTTATGCAACAAAAATTCATTCTCTTTAGAAATTCTTTATTAATCCCGCTAACACCATTGATTACCCTAAAATCGATAACAGCTTCACTCTATTCGTTTTCGTTCATCATCTTAATATTTGTTCTGTTTGTACTCTTTTAAAATGCACACACTAATGTGACATTTTGTTTATATGTAAGCGGTGGTAACTTACACAGTGAAGAGACGCCTGGGTCTCTATAGAATTCGCCTGGTTTATGGTGTTATCTGGGTTGCTGTCCGTGGAATCCGTACGCGCAACCAGATTTTACACCTCAAAACTATCAATTTCCAAAGGAAATTGTAAACGGAATCGAATCCAGATAATTTTCCAGTTTACCAGCTGGATGTTAACCGAGTACTTCGCAAAGAAAAAGATCTGACTTGCAATACTTGAAATAATTCACAACTAATTGAATGACTGGATTGGATCTCTTTTCAACCTCATAATTTTATTTTACTTAAGGTTTTCTATGTTCCAAGTGAATGTGAAGTACATCCTTGGATTAAAATTTTAGTTTTACATTTTAATGCATACTTTAGGGTGTTAACAATATAATTTTTTACTTTACTGTAGTTATTTACATTTTAATGCATATTTTTTTGGTGTTAATATAATTTTCCTCTGCAAGCGCCGCTACAGTCTCCCCCTCTGGCTACGAAGGCGTCTCGACGAGTTGCCAGCATCGGTCTGCTTGGGTCGTCCTCTTCGTCTCAGCGGGTTAACTGGTCGTTCGGTGATGACATCGTGAGTTGACTTGAAAGGTGTCAACGCGGACTTGTGGTAAGCACCCAATGGAATATCGGCTGCATCAGGACTAGCCACCTGGTACATTGTCTCACCCATTTGTCGCATGATGATGTATGGACCGTCTCGTCTGGGAACAAACTTAGATGTGAGATTCTTACCTGCCTTGCTTAAGACATGCGTGGTGACTAGAACGGCGTCTCCGACCTTGAACTGGGGACCCTCTCGTCTTCCTTTGTTTGCTTGCTGAATTCTTTGGTTTTTGTTGTTTATCTCCACTTTGTCAGCTTCCTCCAAAACATCGGAGAGAAATCGCAGCGTTGGTGTTATTTCCGGAACAAAGTTTTTGTTGTTCATGATGACACTGAGGTCATTAGCAATGTGGATGGGTGCTCGTAGTTCTCGTCCAAATGTAAGGAAAGCTGGGGTTTGTCCGGTTGTAGCACAAACTACGGTGTTCATGGCGAACCGAATAGCTGCCAAATGCTGTGACCATGTATCATGCTCCTTATCCACCAATATGGCCAGTTGCGTCTTCAGATCGCGGTTTTTTCTTTCCACCATATTCGGCTGGGGGTGATATACCGGGGTCAACATTTGGTCTATACCTAGACTTTTAGTTAGATACTGCATGATTGAAGAGACAAACTGCGGACCATTATCGCTTATAACTTTCCTCGGGATGCCATACCGTAAGAATATCTCGTTCAACAGGATTTTGGCACAGTGTTCCGCTGTAGCATCAACTAGTGGGAAAAGCTCCACCCACCTGCTGGCCGCATCTTCGATGACAAAGATCCACTTATAGTTATCGCTTGGTGGCAGGGGTCCAAATAGATCGATGGAGAGAACTTCAAAGCGCTGATTTTGAGCGGTGGTTCTGTAAAGGCCCATAGGTCGCAGATTGCTGGGCTTATATTTCTGGCAGGGCACGCAGTTCCGTATGTATTCCTCTACCACTGAATACATCTTAGGCCAGTAGAAATGTGATCTGATCCTGCTTAGGGTCTTCTCCACACCGTAATGTCCTGCCGTCGATGAGTTGTGTAATGCTTCCAGAATAGGTTGGACTTCATGCTGTGGCACTACTAGGGTTGCATCGTCCTTATCGTTGGTATACTTATAAAGAACGCCCTGGGTCAGAACGAAGCCTTGAGAAGCGTATTGTTCTCCTTCGGACCCGTCTCCATTTTCCAAAGCCTCTATTATGATTTTTAACTTACTATCTTTGAGTTGCTCCTCCCGTATCTCATTGCTCTGACGGGCAGGGATGTTAACCTCAGTATAGCATACTTCACAAGCTTGTGGGGGGCGTGATAGAGCGTCTGCTACCACATTTGTTTTTCCAGTAATGTACTTGATCTGGATATTATAGGGTTGGAGCTGCAAAGCCCACCTCGCTAAACGTCCTGTGGGTGACTTTAGGCTCATAAGCCATCGTAACGGCTGATGATCGGTGAGAAGCTCGACTTCCGCTCCTTCAATATAACCACGAAACTTGCTAACAGCCCAAATTATAGCTAAGGCTTCCCGTTCGGTTGTAGAGTAATTTTGCTCAGCTGATGATAAGAGTCGACTAGCATATTCGATGGGGTGTTCTTCCGGGCCCTCCCCCTGGACAAGAACTGCTCCGAGCGCGTAGCCACTTGCATCAGTCTTCAGAAAATATTTCTTTGCCGGGTCAGCTTGTTGTAAAATTGGTGCGGTTACAAGAGACGTCTTCAACTTTTGATAAGCCGTTTCCTCAGCAGGTCCCCATTGGAAAATAGCCGCTTTCTTTGTAAGGCTGCTTAACGGTTTAGCTATCTGTGCGAAATTTGGGACGAACCTGCGGTACCAGGAACATGTTTGGAGGAATGTTAGAACCTGTTTTGTGTTTGTTGGTTGTTTCATGTTGGTAATCGCTGAGGTTTTCTCCGGATCCATTTTAATCCCATCCTTAGTGAGAAGATGTCCGAGATATTTAACCTCTCTACAGCAAAACTTACATTTATCAGGGTTAATGCGCATTCCAAATGATTCTAAACGTTTTAGGACTCTGTCCAGGTCGTCAAGATGTTCCTTGAAAGTAGCAGAGCGAACGATGATATCATCCAGATATACATCCAATGCCATATCTCCTAGTCCTGTTTTTAGATAATCCATAAGTCTCTGGAAGGTTGCTGGCGCATTTCGTAACCCAAACGGCATACGTTTGAACCGAAAGGTCCCAAACGGTGTAATGAATGTCGTTTTGTTTTTGTCGTCTTCGTTGACTTCAATTTGCCAGTACCCTGACTGCAGATCTAATGTAGACATATATTTCATCGTTTTGGCTGAATGTAGCAAGTCATCGATTCGGGGAAGTGGGTATCGATCTGGTACTGTGATAGCGTTGAGTTGCCTGTAGTCCACACATACTCGTATACCACCATCCTTCTTCGGCACCATCACTACCGGGGATGCCCACGGAGAGTCACAAGGCTCGATGATTCCTTGGTTGAGCATCTTCTGGATCTCGCTTTTCAGCTGCTCTTTCCGTATTTCGGACAGCCGGTATGGTGGTGATGCTACTGGTTGATGTTGACCGGTTTGGATGTGATGCTTCACATGGTTCACACTCGATTTTTCACCCCATCTGAATAGGTTTAGATACCCCTTAAGAAGTGTTGACAGCTCTTCTTGTTCTTCGGGCTTGAGATCCGTTGTTTTCATCTCCATCATGTTCAGTCGGATTGGAGGGCCAAAAAGTTTATTGTCTAGACATTTGGTTTGGTCTAGCGTATTCAAAAATACGTTTTGTATACCTCGTGAAGGGGATCGGACATATAGCGGTAATGAGTCACGGAAAATGTCATATACTTCGACTGCTGAATACTCTTCCGCTGGTTGAGGTGGTCTTGGGTCTTCATCAATAGACATATTGAGATTTGGAGTTCCTGGAATCGGTGATATAGGTTTCTTGATACCGTGGAAGTATTGTTTCAGCTGTGGTGGTGTTGCAACGTCGCGTGGTTCTGCTATGTGATGGAAGTACGGGAAACACTTTTGGGGTTGGTCGATGAAGTACCACATTCCCTGTGCCAGATTGAGAACAATACCTGCCTCTTCCAGGAAGTCAATTCCTAATAGCGTCACCTTGTTTTCGGTTTCCGGCAGTATGCTGATATTTAGAACTTTGGAGCGATTACCCACAAGGATCCGAGTGTTTGTCCTCATAATCGGTCCAGAACGTTGTATTCCATCCGCAAAGGTCACCTCTGCTTGCTCAGCGCGAAATTTGTGGCCGGTTCTTTTTAGCAGATCATAGAAGGCTACACTTGCCACGCTTGTTTTTGCTGCCGTGTCCATGTAAGCTACTAAAGATACCCCCTTAATGCGAATGGTAACAGCTGGGATATTTCCACCAGAAGTAAGTTCCAGAGCGTTGAAATCTCTACTACCGGAAGCCACTGGTTCTTTGCACTTTGGGCAATTCCTTTTATAATAGCCCTTCAGACCACATCCGAAACACACGATGTTGGTTTCTTTCGGCCTTTGCGGTGTCTCTGCTGCCTTAGCCTTACGGCAGTCTTCAGCTCTGTGTCCCTTGTAACGACAGAACGTACAACGTACCTCGTACTTTTCCTCTGGCTTGGACTTATATATTCGCTCGTAGTCTCTCACCAGGGCAGTCAGCTCGGCAAACGTTACGAACTCATCTCGTTTGACTCTTCTTTTGAGGTCGTCCTGCAAAAGGTGGTAGATGATATCTAGGCAGTGGATATCCGCAACCTTTGGCTCTGGAAGCTCTGAAAAGGGTGCTCTCTTAGAGCTTATGAATTCAATTGCTGGCTCATCGCGTTTTTGCTTGGCGTCCATTATTTGGCCAAAAATGACGTGTGAGGGTCTACTTGGAGCGTATTGGTCTCTTAGTAGATTAACCGCTTGCTCCCAAGTGTCTGCCTCATGGCTTACCCCGTCCCACCAAACGCTAGCATTGCCGCACAGCAACATCGAGAATTCGATTAGACCTTCGTCGTCAGAAATGCCTCGTCTCTTTTTAAAAATTGTTATATTCTTGATGAATATTTTTGCCTTAACGGCGTCGTAGTCTCCATAAAATCGTTCCGGGCAGTCCACCATGCTGACGACTGAAGTTCGGCGCTCCATTCCACACGGCGGTAGTTGGGTTGCCAATTCTTCACCCGCTTCTTCAGATGATGACTGTTTCTTTGGTGGCATCTTGGTATCAGGTATGCCTCACGATGGGCGCCAATTGTAAGCGGTGGTAACTTACACAGTGAAGAGACGCCTGGGTCTCTATAGAATTCGCCTGGTTTATGGTGTTATCTGGGTTGCTGTCCGTGGAATCCGTACGCGCAACCAGATTTTACACCTCAAAACTATCAATTTCCAAAGGAAATTGTAAACGGAATCGAATCCAGATAATTTTCCAGTTTACCAGCTGGATGTTAACCGAGTACTTCGCAAAGAAAAAGATCTGACTTGCAATACTTGAAATAATTCACAACTAATTGAATGACTGGATTGGATCTCTTTTCAACCTCATAATTTTATTTTACTTAAGGTTTTCTATGTTCCAAGTGAATGTGAAGTACATCCTTGGATTAAAATTTTAGTTTTACATTTTAATGCATACTTTAGGGTGTTAACAATATAATTTTTTACTTTACTGTAGTTATTTACATTTTAATGCATATTTTTTTGGTGTTAATATAATTTTCCTCTGCAAGCGCCGCTACATATATCGTTATTGGTCGCAATATGTATAGTTTCTCCATTTTTATTTTTTTTCGCAAGTATTTTTCCTGTGGTCTCCCATACAAATTTCCAGTTACACTCTCTGGCTTTGTTCTTTGCTAACCTGAGAAGGTGTCTGTTAGTTTATGTAAGTCGATTGTTTACAAAAATGACAGCATCATTTTCGTTTTGTGTACTTTCGCCATTTCCCGTATTTTCCCTAATTTTTTTCAGTGTGATATTACGAATTATTTTAGTTTGTTTAATAACATTTGTTTTAAGTGTGTTCCTTGCAAAGGAGACAATAATCGTTGTTTTGTTTGGATATTTTTTGTTTGTTCGGTGTATATCAGTGATATCAGAAACGTTTATGTCACAATTTATTGTTTTGCCCAAAGCTTAGAAATATCAAGTAGGTTTTCATTCTGTGTTGGTGGGATGTTTTTAATTTCAATGTCATTTTTCAGTAGTTGTTGTTCAAGAATGTTTATTTTTATTTGTCTTTTTGCATATTAACTTCTTTGAGTGTTTGTATTTCATTTGTAAGTTTTTGTAGAGAGTCATTGTTAGATGACAAGTGTTTTTTTATTTCTTTATACTTGCATGCAACAAACTCACACCTTAATTATATTTCTGCCATTTCTCTTTGCATTTTTTTCATCTCAATTAAGATAAGCTGGTCGTTTGGTAGTGCGTTGGTTTGTTGTTGTGCACCATCGGGAGAACTCACGCTTCGGAGCCGTTTAGCCATTGGTTCAGCTTGTTGTATTCCAATTGATGTAGCCTTATAATTGGGAAGCACGATGGGTTCTTTTCTACATGTTTGGCACCTCCATGCTTCCTTTTTATCAATTTACTTACAATATTACTAAAACTTACAGTTTTACTTTTTTGAGTTGTTTTTGGTTTTGTTTGTGAAACAAAAAGAAATTTTTAAAATTAAAAATAAAGGAATTTTCCAATTTTGAAGCAATTGTAGTTTCACAATTTTTTTAAAGTCTATGTCTTTATTGAATACTGATTTATTTTAATTTGAATCAAATAGCTTTTATAGATTTGTACAAAGGCACAAACAAAACACAACCGATCGCTTTGAAAGTAACTCACTGACTGTAATGAAGTGATCCAAAATAAAATGGCATGTAGAATGCTTCTACGGTCAACACGTTTGCCAACCTCAGGAGCGGTGCAGTAGTAATGCAGGGTATTGGGTAATGGGTATTGTACTTCCATTTTCTGTAGAGTTTGTTTCTAGTTTTACTTTGGGCAATAACTTCACACGTAAACAAAGGACAGCTTTTATTTTGAATGCTTACACCGTTTTAGTACGTATATAAGCATCAAACAGTTTCCATAATATATGTTGGAAATAGTCGAGTTTTTCGCTTGGATACGCACTAAGCATTTACTTTTAGGTACATATTACTCAATGCCTGTTGCTTCTGACGCACTTCAGTGTAGAATGAACATACAATGCATTTTTATCCTCCTCCAATCGTGTCAGTAATTCTATCATTTCGGTATAAGTTATAATTGGGTAGGGAGTAAAATAAATCGGGAATATCAGTTGGCAACCAGGTCGCACAAACACATATTATATCAACATTAGAGTTCAAAAACCGAAAGTGAAGATAGTCTAATTTATATATTTATTTATTTATTTATCCAAAAATATTCTACAAAATAAATTTGTAAATTACAATACTTATTTTTTAAAACACCAGGGCGGCAAGACCATAGATGTTGTTTAGGAAGTTTATACATCGATTAGTCTAAAACTATATACAGATTTCTATGCATATACATATGTATGTATACTTAGATGTCCTTAAGCTTGTTGTATAAGGTTATGGATTTTTTAATGCGTTGAATAGGTTTTAGAAATCGGGCATTAAGCAAAAATATGCCAAATTGGGAGAATTTTCCTAGAATGTTCGAAGTAGCGAGGTACATTCTTCTCTAGTTAGAGTTTTATTGTATGGCGTTCCTAGATGTGTGGAGTGATGTGTTCGAGAAAGTTCTGTTCATTTTGCCGAAAGCTCTCAAGTTCTTCGTATTCATTAGCATTTAATACTTTTCAGATTAGCTGAGGTACATTTGGAGGTTATTTTAAGTAGAAATAGGGAGTTGCATCTTTGGCTAACTCGTTTCCTTACCAGGAATACGAGGTCATGCTGGTATCAATGCTATAATAAAGTTTGCATTGTTATAAAGGATACTTTTAATGTAGTTGAGAGTGGGGCAGTTATTTGTTGCGCTTTTGATGCCGTTAAGGAAGCTGTAATGTGAACGTAGCTGAACGCGAGGGAGGGACACTAGTAGCACCATCAAAGCGCTATTATTGTATTAGCTCCAACTTTTATTTGTGCCTGCTGAAAATAAAACCTGCTTTCCAAGATCTTTTTTGCTGTTAATTATTTAACCGTCAACAACTGTTACATAGTGTCAGAAGAAAAAAACAGAAACAATATTGTGAAATAGATTATATTATTGATAAAAGCGTAGCAACAGAAAAACGTGTATCAAATAATTTAGATATTGTTTAGTTGGAATAAAAAAAAACACATTTTGAGGTGTAAAATTGGTGGAGAAAATCGCGTCAAATTATCGACTACTTGCAGAATTAGACTATTCTAATTTCGCAAAGGAATAGCCGGAATGAAAACAAACATTTGTGATGTATATGGTAGCAAACGGGAAAACAACGGAATCGCATTAACAACAAATCGCCACGCTGATTTAACGCAAGGCAGCGGAAATTTTTAATACATTGTTTCCGAATGGATGGCTCACCTAACAGCATTTTCGGAATCAATGAGCCTTTAGATGTGAATGTATTTCAATGGTATTAGAGAAGAGAAACAACCGCAACAGCGAACTTTGGAAGTAGTGTTGCGCGCATTGAAAACAACTGTACCCTGAGAAAAAACGTGACTAACGAATCCTTTAAATTTAATACGATAGTGCAAAAGGAAAAACAATTGTTTGCTGACTTTGAAACTGAACTGCGAACAAAAATGCGCTATTGAAAGGTTCATCTATCGAAAATTGCATGCTTCGTGATCGAATCATCCTTGGTGTCTACGATATCTGATCGGAACTATCCACTGTCGCGTGGTTTCTCGATCGCGATGTTAAAAGCAACATCGTCAGTGCATTGACGGAAGAAAAGCAACAAATCGATGGGACAATCAACGCTGTGGGAAATATGTGTGAAATATATGTGACAAAACACATTCGTTACTGCAAGGCGAATAATGTAATATGCAACAACTGTGAACGGAAAGAGCATTTAGAGCGATTTTGCAAGCAAAATGGGAAACAAAACGTAAACAACAAAGCAACTGGTTACCATGCAAATGGACAGGAACAGAAACAGGACAACAACAACAACAAAGGAAAACAAACACATTCGCTCAACAGGAATAGTTATGCAGGTAAATCGAGAATAGTTATGGAGTATGTTGATGGTGAAATTAGTTTATTAATAGGCAATCGTATTTTAAATGTAAATCGTAAACTCGAAAGCAAACGGGATAACGAAATGGTATAAGAAGTATCAAATCTATGACGTACCAATAGCATTTAAGATTGACACTGTATCTGATGTTAACTATATTCCATTAAACGAATTAAAATGAAAATAAGCAATAAAAGTAACAATTTTACTGTCATTGGCTATAGTTCAAATAAAGTTAAAATTGTTGGTACAGTTCACTTAAATTTTACACACATTAATAGCAAACTTGAACGATCTGCTCTCTTTGTAGTAGGGGACACTTTTGAACCATTGTCGAGTCTGCCAACATGTGTTAGCTTTGGATTGTTTGGTCGATACGACATACAATCTGTGGTGTGCTTCCAAGAAAGCAAAGAATCATTGAACGGTTTAGTGACGTGTTCATGGGCATTGGTAAGTTTCTGCGAACGTGTTCAATTCAATTAAAAGATGGTGCGATTCCGTTACTACAAGAAACGAGTGCCATTTAACATAATTGATCGCTTGAAATTGGAACTGGAAGCAATGGAAAAAATAATTTCTCCAGTTGACTATCCAACTGATTGGGTTAACGATCTTCAGGTTGTATAAAAACCAAATGGAAGATTGCGTATTTATCAGCAACCTAAGCCCCTTAATGAATACATCAAACGAGATTGTTTCCTCATTCCAACAATTGATAATGTAACCAGTCTTCTTCTTTTTTTTTTAAGAGGGTTCCCCGTGTTTTTTAAGCATTTTTTGGGAATTTTTTTTACATCTAATGAAAAGATATAACTTTGAGTATTTGTCATTTATTTATTGCTATTTCAAGAGTATGTAAACCAAATGTAAAGTAGAAATTTTCATTAGAACGTAAGGTGTACCACTCTGAAGATACCCCCTTTGAAAAAAAAGGACACTTACTTCCTCAACGATTTCGGCTGATTGGCTTATCATAAAGAAAAAAAAAACAGCGTTTTAGTCTGTAGGCCTAAATGCATCAAGTGACCCAGAATTATTTGCAAATATTGAAAATTGGGTTTTTGGCACACTTCTGAACAAAAAGTTACAAATTTCTAGACTTTTTTTTATGTTTTCGTTACGAAAAAATAGAAATACTCGGAATTTAAGGATGATTCTAGGTTGGAAACAAAGACAAAGAATCTGAAGCTATTCGCAATAAGATTCACAAAGAAAACCGTAAAATGTCGGAGAACTGGGTTTTACGCCGCCTACCTTACATTTGGGAGATAACTTCGGACATCAGATCTAAAAACAATTCTTCGATCTGAATACTTCATTCCACAAATAACCCCACATTTGCCAAGGTTGGCGGATAAACAATCCCGAGAAGCAACAGAGAAAGTACAGGGCAAGAATAAGATCCACGCAGACAAGAGGAGAAGACCACGTCCTATACTTAAAGTGGGTGATACAGTCTTTCTAAAAACGCATCCTATCAGTATACCTGGAAAAAGTTGTACGAGTATATCAAAGTTCGCCCCAAAAAGGGATAGACCCTACGTCAAACTAGCGAAAATTGGTACCACCAATTTTACAATTGCAAGCGAAAGCAATCGAATTATCACACTATGGACCTACCATCAATGCTACCACCGTACATGTGTGGCTCTATTAACCCACCTGAACCAGTGATTTTGATTAAGAAGAGCGCCCGACCTGCAAACGCAACTGCTGTAGAATACGATCTTCTACCGCGAGCATCGAACTTGTCGAGTTGTAGAGGCTGAGTAGGGTCAATGAATCTCGAGAAGAAATTCTCCAGATGAGCCCTGAAACCAAAGGATGCTCCCCCCCCCCCCCCCTCCCCAACTCCCAAAGCACTCCCTCCTACTCCTGGGCTGGATCAAGGTGTCATACGACCCGTGCTGAAGATCAACCTGGCTGAGGGCCCAGTATCTCCAAAAATAGCTCAGTCGCGAACGGAGTATCCGGATACCTGGCGCGCTCCGGATTAGCTGGCCTTATCTGTATACAGCGGATCTCTGTAGAGATGGACACCCCTTTCTCCGCTACTCGTGGGACCATTTATGGAAAAAACCAAGAAAACAAAAACCGAGGCCGGTACTCCTTCAATACCGGGCGGTGGAACGGTGGGTGACCGTGGCTCAAGTGGTAGTGTGTTGGCTTCCAAATCGGAAGGTTCGGTGTTCGAATCCCAGCCTCGTCCGAAAGACATTCTTTTTTTCAGGCAATTTAATTCACGTAAGACGAATGGTTGCCTCTAATACAACAACAAGTCCAATTACACTAATAATTTAGTCTCCCCATTAAGTGTTGTATGCCACCCATGGAGCGAAATAACCACTGAGCCCAAAAATCTTTCTTTCTCTCTCTGTCCCATTTTCCTTAAAAAATTAACACGTGCTCGGGCATTTTAAATGTATTAATACCCACTTGAGTGTTAAGTTCTTTAAAAAAAAGAAGAAAAAAACTACACCGACTACCGGCAAGGCTCCTACATTGCTGAGAGGAGGCAAAACTGTGGTAGGCCATGGTGCGCCATCCTCTAAAGGCAAAAGTGTTAAGACTGTGGCAAGCCATGGTTCTATCACTTCCTCCACCCCTACCAGCAGCAAGTTTGTGGCAGGCCACGGAATTGTCGCTGCTCCCAAAACTCCTTCAGGGAGTGTTAAGACTGTGGCAAGCCATGGTCCTATCACTTCCTCCGCCCCTAGCAGCAGCAAGTTTGTGGCAGGCCACGGACTTGTTGCTGCTACCAAAACTCCTCCCTCCAAGGAGGAATCTGGAGCTCAGCCGCAACGGCAAGCTCCATCTAAGGCGCTCTATATAAGACGTTGAAATGCTTCACGCATCATCGAAACCTTCGGATCCATTCCGGAGGTTGAGAGAAGTGCGAAAATAAAGAGCAAGGTTGAGTGGGCTAAAAACATCCTAAAAGACGGATTTCCCACTGCTTCCACTGCTTCCAAAACGCCAAAAGACTCCTTTAAGCGCCAGAGATCGTTGGAGGAAACCGTACCGGTTTCCAAGAGGCCCAAAACACATAGTTCTACAAAGCCTGGGCCATCCAATAGCAGATCTCTGAGGTCTTACAACGAAGTCCTAAAGGACGCATTGGTGATCGCGGTGATCGACAGGAGCGATACCGACGGTTTCATCACACCGGAACGGTGGCAACTGGTCAGGCTGAAGCTCTCGAGCAACTTCTTGGCCATCATGCGGGAAAACCAGGACCACCTCCTATCACAAGCGACGCTGGCTGGCACCAAGGCCATGTCAAACTCATCGCTTGTTCAAACCAGAGATCTCTCGATCTCTTCACCAAGGCCATCGATGGTTTAGGAGAGATTTGGCCAGGTGCAAAACTCGAGGTCGTATCTAAGGAAGACATTCCTAGTAAACGTCGAACTCGTACCTGGATTCCAGCCGAACCCTCCTCTCCAGAATGTATTCTGGAAATCATCCGGCTCAGCAACCCGACTCTTCCGACTCATGACTGGAAAGTCGCGAAACTGGAGGAACTAAGGGGTTCTTATAGATGCGCGTTAATTGTGATCAATAAGGAATCCCTTAATCCTCTGGCGCAGACGAAAGGCATGATTCGGTTTGGATTCGAGTCCATTCATTTAAGGGTGTACAAAAAGGATGAGCTGGATGCTGATAAGCAACCTCCTCCTCCTTTAACACCTGACATCACAACCTTGGATTTTGGAGAGTCGATATCCTTTCCAGAATTGGATAGCGACGACTCCAATCTGTCCGAGGTGACTATCAAGCCGTCGGTCTCCTCTTCTGACACACTGTCGGAAATGGAAACCGATGACAAAGCAATTAGAGGTTCTACACGATCAGAGATAGAAGATGAGCTCTTGGGCACATCTTCAAAATAAGAGGACCTCAACAACACCGTGGTGGAGGCGACTCTGGAAGACTGTAGCAATGATACGATTTCTCCAGATTAATCTCCACGACTCAAAAAAGGCTTCGGCCGCACTCATTCTGCGTCTTTCTGAAAACGCAGAAGACATAATCCTAATCCAGGAACCATGGATTGCAGAAGGCGTGGCTCGTGGACTTAGGACACTCACATACGCTCCGCTCTATACAAGAGACAAAGGTAAGATTAGAACTTGTATATTAGTGAAACGTAGCCTTAATGTATTTCTACTTCCCAACCTCAGTGACTCCGACTTAACCGTTGCCAGATTAGAGACTGCCAAAGGCTCTTACTGGCTGGCATCGGCTTACATTGGCCACGACCAAGTGGGCCCTGCCAAGGTGGAAGGCAAAAAACTGGCCTCATAATCGGATGCGACGCTAACGCACATAATACGGTATGGGGCAGTACCGACATCAATGATAGAGGTGAGTCCCTTTTAGACTATATTTTAAGTACTAACCTCTTAATTTGCAATATTGGCAATGAGCACACTTTTATAACAAGAAACCGACAAATAGTGTTAGATATCACTCTTGTCTCCGACAGCATCACCCAAAGGCTAACAAACTGGATGGTATCGTCTGAACACTCCAATTCTGTCTGAGTGATGCTCCCCCCAGCCAACCAACTTTCCGGAACTACCGGAAAACTTATTGGTCAAAATACAGAGGAATACTGTCAAAAACGTTATCCTCTGAACTATCAAGTCCCCCGCGTGACACCAATGAGCTTGACATGAAAGTCAGGGAATTTACTCTGGCTCTCAATAAGGCTATGGCCGCTTCCTGCCCTCTTATTCAACCAAGAGGCAAGAAAAAGCCACATTGGTGGACATCGGCACTGGGACTGCTCAGAAACGCCTGCAGAAAACTTTTCAACGCAGCAAAAAGCACAAGAAAAGTGACCGACTGGGACTCATATAAAGAATCCCTCAAATTATACAAAAAAGAACTGAGGAAGGCAAAGCGACAATCCTGGAGGTCATTCTGTGACCAAATTACAGAAACCTCTGAGGCATCGCGGCTTAGAAAAATCCTCTCCACAAATCCTATGATGCCCAGCTGTTTGAAAAAAACCGATGGCTCTTGGACAACCTAAAGTGATGAATCACTCAACCTGCTGCTGGACACCCACTTTCCAGGTAGCTCCCAACTCGCGGCCAGTAGCAGCCCAAACAGGCCTACTGCAACCGTGACCACAATTCATGGTCTGATTACGAGAGACAAACTGCTCTGGGCGCTGCATGGCTTCAAACCATACAAATCTGCTGGTCCGGACGGTATTATACCTGCCGGGCTACAGCGATCCTCAGATATTATTCTACCAGTGTTGGAAAATATTATGAGGAGCTGTGTAGAACTTATCCACATTCCACTGTTATGTAGAGAAGTCAATGTAGTATTCATTCCCAAAGCTGGAAAATGTTCTCATGTAGTTCCAAATACCTCAGACCTATAAGTCTATCATCATTCCTTCTGAAAACTTTAGAACGACTGATTGATATCCGTATTCGAGATAAAGTTGTTCCAAGACCTCTGTCTACGGCTCAACATGCCTACTCCAAAGGAAAGTCGGTGGAAACGGCTTTGCACTCTCTGACTAGCCACATCGAACGATCCCTACAATATAAGGAGTACACAATGGTTGCTTTCCTAGACATGGAGGGCGCCTTCAACAACGTCAACACATTCGCAATTACGACTGTGCTGTCAACTCTGCAGGTAGACGGCTCACTTGGGGAGCTGATCAGTCTAATGCTAAAAAGCAGGATAATCAACTCCAAACTGGGTGAGACTTCTGCTAAAAGATATGCCAGTAGAGGTACGCCGCAAGGCGGTGTCCTCTCTCCCCTTCTCTGGAACTTAGTAGTTAACGAACTACTGATATACCTGGAAGCGGGTGGTAGCAGAGTAATTGCCTATGCGGATGGCGTTGCCATAGCCGTCTCAGGAAAACATATAAATGCCATTAAAGAACTCCTCCAAGTAAATCTCAACAGATTAACCCACTGGGCAGATCGCTGTGGATTGGGAATAAACCCCCATAAAACTGATCTTGTCCTCTTTTCTAGGAAATATAAAATTCCAATCATAGACCCTCCATCAATAAACGGTACCAGTTTAGTTTTCTCCGATACAGCAAAATATCTGGGTCTCATTTTTGACAGGAAACTAAACCGGAAACCTAACACTCCAAAAAGAGTCAATAAAGCTACAATAGCTTAATTCTCTTGCAAAAAAGCCATTGGGAACAAATGGCGCCTTCAACCTCGCATAACCCACTGGCTATACATCTCGGTCATAAGACCGATACTTACTTACGGGGTGGTTGTCTGGTGGACGGCCTTGGAAAATGCAATCAACCGCATTAAACTAAGCAGAGTCCAAAGAACAGCATGTCTATGCACAAGCGGAGCCTTGCGGTCTACCCCCTCTGCAGCATTAGATATTCTGCTTCACTTGACACCCCTCGACATTTTTAGCAAGCAAGTAGCTGCGACTGCAGCTATTTGCCTTAAATCGACTAAACAGTGGACAAATAATTCATTTGGCCACGCCAATATTCTTAATACATTAGGAATCCTCACAGAGAACATCGATTACACCATACATGAACTTTGGTTTGACAAAAACTTCCATGTAAGCTTCCCCTCTAGATCATTCTGGGAGGATGATGCTGAGGATAAGTCAATCCATCTCTAAACAGATGGATCTAAAACCGATAGCGGAGTTGGTAACTGTGTTTTCTCAGATAAGCAAAATCTAAGCCTCTCTTTCCGCCTTCCAAATCACTGTAGCGTGTTCCAGGCGGAAATTTTGGCGATTAAAGAAGCTCTGTCCTGGCTGAAGAAAAACGTGATATCTGCAAAGGATATCCGCATATTTTCTGATAGTCAGGCCGCCATCAAGTCCCTGGACTCGGTCTCCTTATATTCTAAAACCGCCCTTGAATGCCGATCATCTCTCATGGAGATGGCAGAGCAGTTCAACATTCACCTTTGTTGGGTGCCGGGCCACAGAGACATCCCAGGGAACTGCAGAGCCGATGAACTCGCCAAAATTGGAACCACTCTGCCTATCCTACCGGACAAAGATAGTATAGGTATACCAATCGCTACTTGCAAACTAACACTAAAGCTAGATGCCAATAAAAGAACAGACCTTAGGTGGACTGCTGGACAAACATGTCTAGCGACCAAACAGATCTGGCCAAGGCTGGATCTGAGTCGCTCTAAGTGTCTTATCCTTTTAGATAGGAAACATCTCAGCGGCATAATAGGTGTCATTACTGGACACTAGTAGAGTGTATTTACCAATCCTGGCGCACATGGAGCATGGAGCACCATGACGTCACGGGTCAACGGCCTTGAGGTGGGTAAGTGTGTCAGTGTGGTTTTTGTGGTTTTGCGGTGTGTTTTTTTTGTGGTTTTGCTGTGTATTTTTTTGTGGTTTTGTAAGTGTGTGGTTGGTGATAAGAGTAAAATATGATAAGGCATGCATGATCGTGTTGTGAGAAATGTGATAGTGCATGTACGTTGTTGGTGCGGGGATTCCTGGAACCAGATTGCAGGTGTGCGGGGATTCCTGGAGCCAGATTGCGCGTTACCAGGTTACCAGATTGCACGTTCCCAGATTGCGCATTGCGCGTTACAAGATTGCGCGTTACCAGGTTACCAGGTTACCAGATTGCAGGTTACCAGATTGCAGGTTGCCAGATTGCAGGTTGTCGGATATGAGATCGTTGGTGCCAGATTGGAGGTTTCATGGTACCAGATGTAGTCAAAGTAATGTTTTTTTGCGGTTTTGGAAGTGTGCTGTGACATGAGGAGTGTGCGATAAGGTATGTGATTGTTGTTGTTGTTGGTTGAAGTAAAATTTTCGGGTATTTCTGTGCGGTCGCATAAGAATAAAAACAAAAAGACTTGTATTTGGGGATCATTGTCGTAGGTCGGGGCTGGTTCTCGTATTGTGGTTTTTGTACTGTTTTATTGGAATGTGTATTTCGAGTCATTGTTCTGTAGTACATTGCTGGTGATAAGATTTTTTTTGTTTTTCATAGGTTGGTTGGTTTTCTGTCAAGGCCATAGATTATACAGGCGCTTTAAATTAGAATATAAAAATAGATATCAGTATCCGATTTTTTTTTTTTTTTTTTTTTTGTGAAAATTGGGTCATCATGGTACCAGATTCCTGATGTAGTCAAAGTAATGTTTTTTTTTTGCGGTTTTGGAAGTGTGCTGTGACACGAGGAGTGTGCGATAAGGTATGTGATTGTTGTTGTTGATGGTTGAAGTAAAATTTTCGGGTATTTCTGTGCGGTCGCATAAGAATAAAAACAAAAAGACTTGTATTTGGGGGTCATTGTCGTAGGTCGGGGCTGGTTCTCGTATTGTGGTTTTTTGTACTGTTTTATTGGAATGTGTATTTCGAGTCATTGTTCTGTAGTACATTGGTGATGATAAGATTTTTTGTTTTTCGTAGGTTGGTTGGTTTTCTGTCAAGGCCATATATTATACAGGCGCTTTAAATTAGAATATAAAAATAGATATCAGTATCCGATGTTTTTTTTTTTTTTTTTTTTTTTTTTTTTTTTTTTTTGTATGTGAAAATTGGGTCATTTTTCTGCTACTTAAAGGAGTGTATTACAAGAAACACTTTCAATTGAAAACGTGCATTGGTCGTATAAACTGCTAGTTCATTTAAATTAAACTCTAAAGTTTGTGTGTGCTCAATCAAAAAAGAAAAAAAAAGCAATGAAAGGATTTATTTGTGAATTTTGTGGAAAGGATTTTTCCTTAAATAGAAATTTAAGAAGACATGTTGTTAGTGTGCATGGTGATAAACAACAATGTAGTATTTGCTTAAAAACTTTAAGCAGAAGTGATACACTTTTAAACCACATGATTACGTGTCACGATGTTCGTTCTGATATGACTCATTCTATGTGTAAAAGGGACTCGGACCGTCAACCAAAGTTTTTTGAAGACATTTTGCAAAATTTCTGATGTCGTTATGTGTGTGGAGTGTAAGATAGAGGTGCCAAAAAGTCATTGGTATGCTCATATCCGAACAAATTTGCACAAGAAGAATAGTGCACGTCCATGTGAAACATGTGATGAATTGAAAGTTGTTAAAAGCGTTTTTAATAATCGGATCCAGACATTTATATATGAAGACAAAAATGAGGATATTATTGATCCTCATAGATTTTTTAATGATTCGAGGAACATGATTTGTAAAAATTTAAAAAGAATTTGGATATACACTCAAACTTTAAATTTAACATGGAACTTTTTGCTGAGTATATGAAATTAAATAAATGCGAAGAAGGAGAAGAAGAAGAAGAAATGGTGATATCTATTAAATCTTTCCAATCTAAAATGTGCCTCGCTCGAAGTGCGGACGGGATGCAAATAGATAAATTGTATAATGAAATGTATTTGGCATTAACACAAAAATGGAAGAGTTCCAAGAGCGTGATAGTGGGTGGACATTGATAAGAATCATACATATAGAAATAAATGTGAACGAGTACAGACCAATAAGAGGTTCACAATATATACAGCTTCCAAACTTTTTGTCAAATAAAAAAGCGTGTATTAATGTAAAAAATGATGATGAATATTGTTTCAAATGGGCTATAATATCAGCAGTAGCACCATTAAGTAATGACCCTCAGAGAACGTCAACCTATAATATTAGTGATATAAAAAATACCACAATTTCGCTTGAAAATGGGCTGACTCTAAGATTTGAAGATTTAGAATTCCCGTTAAAATTAAGTGATGTAAAAAGATTTGAGCAAATGAATACAAATATCAGTGTAAATGTGTTCGGTTACGATGATGAAAATAAAAAGATTATAGGTCCTTATTACATTACGTTGGATGAAAAACAAATCCACATAAACTTGCTGCTTCTACAAGATAGTGAGAGATCCCATTATGTGTGGATCAAAAATATCTCAAAGTAAGTGATTTTAGTTTTTCTTTGTTTAATTTGTTGTTTCTATATCTATATATTTTTTTCTTTTTGTAGACTATTAAATATGCAGACGAGAACGGATGGACACAAATTCTTCATATGTAACAGCTACCTACAATATTTTGGCAATGAGCGTAATTTTAATATTCATAAGTTAGATTGTAAGAAAATTGTAACAGAAATGCCCCCTGCTGATAAGTCTTATATAGAATTTACAAATTATGAGAGGCAGATGGATGTACCATTCGTAATATATGCAGATTTTGAATGCATTTTAAAAAATGTAGATACTTGTTTACCACAATCAAACGTATCATCTACCACAACAGTTCAAGTGCATGTCCCTTGCGCATTTAGTTATTATGTAAAGTGTTCCTTCAACAACGACTTCAATGTTTTCAGAGTATATAAGGGTTTGGATGCATCGAAAATCTTTGTTGAAACCTTAATAAAAGATGTGCAAGATATAAATGAAAAATACTTGTCTGTTCAGATACCGATGAAATCTCTTACAATAGATGAATTGCGATTTCACAATGAAGTCAATTCTGCCACATTTGCAAAAAGACTTTGGGCTATGATCGAGTAGCAGATCATTGTCATCTCACAGGCAAATACCGAGGACCAGCCCATAATAAATGTAATTTAAAGTTTCAAGTTCCGAAATTTGTTCCTGTGTTTTTTCATAATTTTTCAGCCTATGATTGTCATTTGTTTATAAAAGATTTTTCAAATATTCCGGGTAATATTAGTGTGATTGCAGTAAACAAAGAAAGATACATATCACTGAGAAAATCTATAAAAGTTGACACTGAAAAATTAATTGAGATTAGATTTCTTGACTCCTTTAAATTTATGGCCTCTAGTTTAGATTCTTTAGCTAAAAATTTATCAAAAGATGATTTCAAAATTGTTCGCTCAATTTATAGTGCAGATGATGAATTCAATTTACTAACAAAAAAGGTGTTTTTCCTTATGAATATATTAATTCGTGGTAAGCGATTAAATGAGAAATGTCTTCCACCTCAACTCAATTTTTTTAGTTCAATTAGTAATACTAGTTGCACTGAAGATGAATATAATTTTGCAAAAATTGTATGGAAAACCTTTAAATGTGAAAGCCTTTTAGATTATTTAGAGTTGTACCTAAAGACCAATGTTTTATTACTTGCCGATATATTTGAGAATTTTAGAAAAGTCTGTAAAAGTATTTATGGTCTGGATCCTTGTCAATATTATACATCACCAGGTTTATCATGGGATGCCATGTTGATGGTGACGAAAGTAAAGCTTGAATTATTTACCGATATAAACATGTTCACTTTCATTCAGAGAGGTATTAGAGGCGGTCTTGTTCAATGTTGTTGTAGACACACCAAGGCGAACAATAAATACATGAGTGACTTTAAAAATGACAGTCCCTCTGAATATTTAGCGTACTTAGATGCTAATAATCTATATGGTTGGGCAATGTCACAGAGTCTGCCCTATGGGGAGTTTGTTTGGATGGAAATTGATAATTTCGATATTTTCAATATACCATCAGACTCTCAAATTGGCTACATTTTGGAGGTAGACTTACAATATCCCGAATGTCTTCACGACCAGCATAATGATTTACCTTTTTGTCCAGAGAATAAAAAACCGCCAAATTCTAAATTTAATAAGCTCATAGCGGATTTAACTCATAAATCAAAATATATCATACATTATAGAAATTTGCAGCAATGTGTTACACATGGTATGAAAATCTTAAAAATACATAGAATTTTGAAATTTAAGCAATCGTGTTGGTTAAAGAAATACATCGATTTAAATACACATCACCGTACATTGGCTAAAAATGAATTTGAAAAGAACTTCTTTAAATTATTAAATAATGCTGTTTACGGTAAAACAATGGAAAATGTAGACAAACGAAAGGATGTGAAAATTCTTACAAATTGGGAGAGTTGTGGAAAAAGGGTAGGTGCTCGGGGTCTCATAGCAAAACCGAACTTTCACAGTTCAATGCAATTTACAGAAAACATGATAGCAATTCAAATGAATCGTGTTCACGTAATATACAACAAACCAATTTACCTAGGTTTCACTGTACTCGATCTATCAAAGTGGAAAATGTATGATTTACACTATGAGTACATGAAACCAAAGTATGGTGACAATATAAGATTAAATTATATGGATACCGATTCGTTTGTATATTCTATTCAAACTCAAAATTTTTATAATGATATAATGTCTGATATTGATGATCATTTCGACACATCAGCTTATCCTGTTGATAATATATATAACATACCAATGAAAAACAAAAAGGTAATTGGAATGATGAAAGATGAAATGAATGGAGGAATTTTAAGAGAATTTGTCGGTCTTCGTTCCAAGATGTATTCAATAGAAGTCGAAAACGATAGCAAACAAATTAAAAAAGCTAAAGGAGTAAAGAAAACAGTGTTAGATGGTATAAATATTGATGATTACAGAGATTGTTTGTATAAAAAGAAACTATTTTATGGTAATATGTTTATAATTAGATCTAAAATACATAATATTTATACGCAATCTGTAAATAAGCTAGCGCTAAGTTATGTAGATGATAAGAGATATGTAATGAAAAATGGTGTTAATACTCTTGCATGGGGGCATTATAGGTTAAGAAATTAGAAATAAAATACTGTATATAAAATAAATCTTTGTCTTTCTTATTTTTGAAGAAGATCCCTTACAGGCACAAAAGGTAAGAAAAAGTGAGTCCAAAAAGCATTAACCAAAATATTCAGCGAACAAAGCACAAGCAATTCATATCAATTTGCGGCAATATCTAATGTGATGTTCAGTTCAATCGATAGCGTGCCCCCCCTTTGAAGAAGATTCTTTTCAATTATTAAATCGTGAAGAAGGGGTATTGAAGGAAAATGGTATTTATTTCCGTCCTGGTGAAATGACTCAAGAAGATGATGAACTTTTCAAATCAATGTTTGAATATGAAGAAATAAACGTGGAAAACAAAGATATCTGCAAACATCAAAATTTTGTTGATGATAGTGAAATAACCAGCTCATTATACTCTGATGAAATCATTCCCCCTAAGAGTAAAACATGATAAGGCATGCATGATCGTGTTGTGAGAAATGTGATAGTGCATGTACGTTGTTGGTGCGGGGATTCCTGGAACCAGATTGCAAGTGTGCGGGGATTCCTGGAACCAGATTGCACGTTACCAGATTGCGCATTGCGCATTACCAGATTGCACGTTACCAGATTGCATGTTACCAGATTGCAGGCTACCAGTCCGATAAGAACTGATCTGATAAAAGCTGATCTGATAAAATCTGATCCTATAAGAACTGATCTGATAAAAGCTGCTCTGATAAAAGCTGATCCGATAAAAGCTGATCTGATAAAAGCTGATCTGATAAAAGCTGATTCGATAAAAGTTGATCTGATAAAACTGATCTGATAAAAGCTGATCTGATAAAAGCTGATCTGATAAAAGCTTATCAGATAAAACTGATCTGATAAAAGCTGATCTGATAAAAGCTGATCTGATAAAAGCTGATCTGATAAAAGCTGATCTGATAAAAGCTGATCTGATAAAACTGATCGGATCAAAGCTGATCAGATAAAAGCTGATCTGATAAAAGCTGATCCGATAAAAGCTGATCTGATAAAACTGATCTGATAAAAGCTGATCTGATAAAAGCTGATCTGATAAAACTGATCTGATAAAAGCTGATCTGATAAAAGCTGATCTGATAAAACTGATCTGATAAAAGCTGATCTGATAAAAGCTGATCTGATAAAAGCTGATTCGATAAAAGCTGATCTGATAAAACTGATCTGATAAAAGCTGATCTGATAAAAGCTGATCTGATAAAAGCTGATCTGATAAAAGCTTATCAGATAAAACTGATCTGATAAAAGCTGATCTGATAAAAGCTGATCTGATAAAACTGATCTGATAAAAGCTGATCTGATAAAAGCTGATCTGATAAAACTGATCTGATAAAAGCTGATCTGATAAAAGCTGATCTGATAAAAAAGCTGATCTGATAAAAGCTGATCTGATAAGAACTGGTCTGATAAGAACTGATCCGATAAGAACTGATCCGATAAAAGCTGATCTGATAAAAGCTGATCTAATAAAAGCTGATCTGATAAAACTGATCTGATAAAAGCTGATCTGATAAGAAGCTGATCTGATAAAAGCTGATCAGATAAAACTGATCTAATAAAAGTTGATCTGATAAGAAGCTGATCTGATAAAAGCTGATCAGATAAAACTGATCTGATAAAAGCTGATCTGATAAAAGCTGATCTGATAAAAGCTGATCAGATAAAACTGATCTGATAAAAGCTGATCTGATAAAAGCTGATCTGATAAAAGCTGATCTGATAAGAGCTGATCTGATAAAAGCTGATCTGATCGGTAAATCAATGGAAAATGTAGACAAACAAAAAGATGTGAAAATTGTTACAAATTGGGAGAGTTGTGGAAAAAGGGTAGGTGCTCGGGGACTCATAGCAAAACCGAACTTTCACAGTTCAATACAATTTGTCACAATTTTCACATCTTTTTGTTTGTCTACATTTTCCATTGTTTTACCGAAGATGATCTGATAAAAGCTGATCTGATAAAAGCTGATCCGATAAGAACTGATCAGATAAAACTGATCTGATAAAAGCTGATCTGATAAAAGCTGCTCTGATAAAGGATTTATAAAGGCGGATGATTAATGCAAATTAATAAGCGAAAACCTGACTATACATATTCAGCAGGTCATACAAATCATAATAATGAAATTGTCTCCATCATTGATGAATTAAGGGAAAGTTATTAAATAGTATAAAGCAATTATTATTTGTTCCATTTACAAAATGAGTGTTGACAAGTTTGGTCACTCTCCCCATACCAATTTTCAAAATGAAAATAAGTTAAGAAGGTTTTTGGGATTTAACTTAGATCGTGATAAGAACATAAACCTCCATAACAAACGCTTAAAGAATCTAGGTTTGCCGATGGAGGACAATGATGCAGTTTCGAGAAGATTCGTTAGAGGGGATATAAGTCATTTAACACTGAAAATTCAAAAAGAAAATGCGATTGCCAAGAATATCCTTAGTAACTGTTTAAAATTAAACCAAGAAACTCTTGATAAGGAAATACACATTTTAAATACAAAAATCGAAAGCCTGAAAGAAAATATCACAAACATTGAAAATTATCTTTTTAATCAGGTAGCCAAAACGAAACCAGAAATACTTCCAAGACCACAAACTGGTAGATTTTCGTGAAAAAACAATAACTTTCAATCTTTACTTAAAACCAGATAAATAATGATTATTTTATGATGAAAAATGGTCAGCCGATCGTGGACGCTGTGCACTTGAAAATGCATTGCTTCTAGAGAAAGCTTTGAACGAATTGGAATAAGCTACACTACACATTATTCAAGATTTTGTAACCAATTTCAGCAATAAATAAAAAGAAAAAGAAACATTTTATTTGTTTTCTCACTATTTATTTTGTTTCTTAACATTATTTATTCCTTTCATTTACAACTTTTCAATTCGTACTTGTGAAGATCTTCCCAATGGGCCAAGATATGTCAGGGTATGCGCTTCCTTGTTAATTATATTTGACGTTTCTTCACTCATGCTGCTATACCGTGATGGAAGAAAAACCTGTTATATGAAGATATATATATATTTTTTTTGTTTTCATATATACAGAATGTGTACACTTACTTGAAAATCCACCAACTCGCACAGCATGCGCTTACCGTATTTAGTTTTACACATTTTAATTTGCCTTATTTCATAAGGCAAATCTTTTTTCAATAAGGAAACTTTTACTGTATCCTTAAAGACAGCAGTTTCAAGTTGGTTTAATTCCTTCTGATAGTCCATTTGTTCGTTTTCGTAAGATCGATTTAAGTGGTGTGTAGTAAAACAGAATATGGTTTCACATTTTATAGGTTTTTGATTTGTTAATTTAGAACAGGGCGACTGCAAATATAACATATGGCTATTGCCATTTTAAGTTAGTTAAAGGTCTGTAGATATACGCATGTATATAAAACATACAAAACAATTACCACAAGTTCACGAAATTTATTTCCATAAATAAGAATCCATACAGCTTATCATGTCAAAAAACCAAATTCACACGCCTAATATTTTCCTCATTAAATACAATCACATTCACGAAACTTATTTCCATAAATATGAACCATGTATCTTATCATTTTCCCATGGCACTCACGCTTCCAAAAAAAATCCAAAACTACCATCGTAAACCGCGATAATCCGACAATTATGATATTGTACTATACTTTACACTCAGTTTTGACTATTGCCATTTTAAGTTAGTTAAAGGACTGTAGATATACGCATGTATATAAAACATGCAAAACAATTACCACAAGTTCACGAAATGTATTTCCATAAATAAGAATCCATGCAGCTTATCATGTCAAAAAACCAAATTCACACCCCTAATATTTTCCTCATTAAATACAATCACTTTTATAGGTCAGTTTTCTGTAGATAGGCAAACGGATGTATATAAAACATTCAAAACAATTACCACAAGTTCACGAAACTTATTTCCATAAATAAGAACCATGTATCTTATCATTTTCCCATGGCACTCACGCTTCCAAAAAAATCCAAAACTACCATCGTAAACCGCGATAATCCGACAATTATGATATTGTACTGTACGTTCAGTTCTTTAATTTCTGCTATAAAAGCCTGGATAGATGAAATATAGGGTATCAGTCTTCAATAAAGCTTTAAGCGTTTTAAGTTGTTTTAAGTTTTAAGACATAAGTAAAATAAAAAAAAATGAATAGCATCATATTAAAATATATATCGGATGTTGAGAGGAGTTGTTGGGATATCCCCAACTTGATAATCAGCGTGAGGGCTCTACTGAGCCATATAGACGAGCACCAGAGCGAGGAGTGTGCTCGCACCCTACAAAGCATAATAAAGGAGATAGACGCGTACATGCGTCAACACGATTATGGGGTTCAAATGAACCCCATACTAAAAGTATTCATAAGTAAATAGATATAAATAAAAATATGTTGTTTGTTTTTTTAAATGTTTGTTTTATTTTTTTGAATTTTCAGGGTTAAATCACTTATTTTTTATAGTTTTTTTAAAAACTGTATACTGCAGTATATTATGCAGTATATTCTTTCCTCTCAGGTTTTGGATTCTGAACAATAAATAAAAATATGTTGTTTGTTTTTTTAAATGTTTGTTTTATTTTTTTGAATTTTCAGGGTTAAATCACTTATTTTTTATAGTTTTTTTTAAAAACTGTATACTGCAGTATATTATGCAGTATATTCTTTCCTCTTAGGTTTTGGATTCTGAACAATAAATAAAAATATGTTGTTTTTTTTTTTAAATGTTTGTTTTATTTTTTTGAATTTTCAGTGTTAAATGACTTATTTTTTAGAGTTTTTTAAAAACTGTATCCTGCAGTATATTATGCAGTATATTCTTTCCTCTCAGGTTTTGGATTCTGAACAATAAATAAAAATATGTTTTTTTTTAATGTTTGTTTTATTTTTTTTGAATTTTCAGTGTTAAATAACTTATATTTTCATCTATTTTCATATTCTAATTTAAAGCGCCTGTATAATCTATGACCTTGTTAAAGCGTCTGTATAATCTATGACATTGACAGAAAACCAACCAACCTACGAAAAAAAAAGAATATTATCACCACCAATGTACTACAGAACAATGACTCGAAATACACATTCCAATAAAACAGTACAAAAACCACAATACGAGAACCAGCCCCGACCTACGACAATGACCCCCAAATACAAGTCTTTTTGTTTTTATTCTTATGCGACCGCACAGAAATACCCGAAAATTTTACTTCATCCAACAACAACAACAATCACATACCTTATAGCACACTCCTCATGTGACTACACCAGGAATCTGGTGTATTTTTATATTCTAATTTAAAGCGCCTGTATAATATATGGCCTTGACAGAAAACCAACCAACCTACGAAAAATAAAAAATCTTATCATCACCAATGTACTATAGAACAATGACTCGAAATACACATTCCAATAAAACAGTACAAAAAACCACAATACGAGAACCAGCCCCGACCTACGACAATGACCCCCAAATACAAGTCTTTTTGTTTTTATTCTTATGCGACCGCACAGAAATACCCGAAAATTTTACTTCAACCAACAACAACAACAATCACACACCTTATCGCACACTCCTCATGTCACAGCACACTTCCAAAACCGCAAAAAAAACATTACTTTGACTACATCTGGTACCATGAACCCTCCAATCTGGCACCAACGATCTCATATCCGACAACCTGCAATCTGGCAACCTGCAATCTGGTAACCTGCAATCTGGTAACCTGGTAACCTGGTAACCTGCAATCTGGCAACCTGCAATCTGGCAACCTGCAATCTGGTAACCTGCAATCTGGTAACCTGGTAACCTGGTAACGCGCAATCTGGTAACGCGCAATGCGCAATCTGGGAACGTGCAATCTGGTAACCTGGTAACGCGCAATCTGGCTCCAGGAATCCCCGCACCAACAACGTACATGCACTATCACATTTCTCACAACACGATCATGCATGCCTTATCATATTTTACTCTTATCACCAACCACACACTTACAAAACCACAAAAAAATACACAGCAAAACCACAAAAAAACACACCGCAAAACCACAAAAACCTCAAGGCCATTGACCCGTGACGTCATGGTGCTCCATGCTCCATGTGCGCCAGGATTGGTAAATACACTCTACTGACACTGTCTCATAGGCAAGTACGCAAGAAGGCTTGGCGCTTTTACTTATGATTTCTGTAGAAGCTGCATGGACGAGGAAGAGGAGGAGACAATCCCCCACCTACTCTGCACATGCCCAGCTCTCTCCCAGAGAAGGAAGCTTCATCTAGGAGCTTTCTTCTACAACGACCTAAACGATCTAGAAAAAATAGACGTTAACAGTCTCCTACGCTTTATTATAAGCTCAAACTGGTTCCAGTAGTAAGAAGATCATAGATCCACGTGGCATCACAATGGGCCAATAGGCCTAAGTGGGTTGGTATTTCCAACAGCCACTCTTACCTAACCTACCCTAGAATACGATGCTCCAAGGATAGCCCAAAGAAGGACGACCTCACCTGTTCCTGCCACATCATCACGATAATCCATGCGGCAGAGGGGGGGATTGTAGCAGCCATCTTATATTTAATTACATACATACATATAAATACATAAATAGTATATATATATACATATATATTGTTCTACTTATACATGTATTAATATAAAACATTTGTAAACAACCTACATACATATGTGAAGAAACACTTTACGAAAGAACAAAATTTAAAAGGAGCTTCACTTATTTAACGTACTACCTCTTCGCCAACACAATTAAACAATAAATAAATGCAGAGATTTTAAGCCAAGGACCGTTACAATTGTGTATACATAACAGCGACACGATCAGGAGCTAATCGCAGCCTTGCCAAGTCAGCGTAAGCAAACAATTAACTTGGAGCTATACTGGCAGTAAGAGTGTTCCTTTCTTTCTTTTTGGTTGAGTGGACAAATTGAACAACCATTGATTGGTCATTCGGCCCTCACCTTTGTCTAATAGAGAAGTAAATTTTTTAGTAAGAAGAAAATTACTGTTTTATTTTAGATAACAAAAAAAAAACTGGCAACCAAATATTTAAGCAACAGTAAAGAAAGTTACAGTAGTTTTTTTTTTATTATTATTTCAATTTCTTAAATGCTAGTTGGAACAAGTTATTATAAATATGTGCGATAGGACACTTAGTAAATTAAAAAAAAACTCTGCCTTTTTTATTCAGCTGACATTTTTTATATATTTGATTTCGCGGTGAAATTAACAAAGAGAAATAATGCACTATCCCAAAACGATAAGCAAATGAAAAATGAAACTTCTTCGAATTCAAATGATGATTTTATTGTCACTGTCTAAGTGGGTGGGAAAATTGGGAATGAATCGACTCGTTGTTGTTCGCCCAAACGAAATCTTTTCGTCCCGCTGTTTTTGCTGCGAAACATCTACGGCCAGCTGTTTCTGCTGCGAAACCTCTACGGCCAGCTGTCTCGGCCGTTGGCTTAGTTGTCCTGGTCATTGACCTCTCCAACGATTTGCCGTCAATGCCGGTGAAGGAGTTCTCTCCCGCTCCGTGTATGTATTACCCACGACAACATGCACACACACCAGCATAAACTGCGTAGAATGTAGATCAGTGGGAGGCGCTTATGAAAACAACCATGGTATTTTTTTTATATAAAGTTTTGTCTTCGTCACTCCCACTGAGCGTGTGCTGGTTTTATGTTTTTTATGTTCTCCCAATTTTGGCACGGGGATGCTGTGGTGGTTTGCCGTCGGCTTGTTGCATTTTGAGATCATCTATTGTATTTTGCTGACGGAAAAGGCATTGCGCTGCCTTGAAGCCGGGATGTTTCCATGTTTCCATGTTTCCATAAGCCATTTTGGCCGATGTTGGAGTCGAGCAAGGTATTCGGATTTCCACTTGTTCCAAAAATCTTGCTGGATTTTCTGCATAAGATGCCAACGATCTATGTGATTTGTCGAGGTGTTTGCTAGATCCTATTCCGGTGCTGTACGTAAAGAGGTCCCTATGAGAAAGTGTCCTGGTGTCAGGAAAGACAAATCCTCAGGATCTTCGCTTAATGGGCAGAGGGGTCGCGAATTAAGACAAGCTGAACGATCAGGGAATTAGACCGTCAACCGGAGGATCTCTATTAACTCCTGTTTATCAGGATAGGAAGGTCCTGGTTGATGCGTTGACCGATTGTCAACGGTTGCGAAAAAATGCGAAGTATTCTAAATTACGAGTATGTACAATACATACGAGTATGTTGCACGACGAAATATTTTTCACGCTTTGGAACCAACACCGAAGATTAGTAGCGAACTTTTGCGAACGACAAATTACAAACGAGCAAAGTTTCCCCTAAGGGTTATGAATACAAAAGAGCTTTTCATTTTATTGTTGCGATGGTATTTATACAAACCTTGATAACAGTTTTTCCACATAGTATGTTATTTGTTAACGTTTGAAATTTACAGCGAACTCAACAATTACAAAAATATGGCGACTGGTATACAAAGAGCGCCTAACTTGAATCTGACCAGCGTATTAGTTGATACATTTTTAGGAATAACTCATTTATGTATAATGTCCTTGCATGTACATACATGTGTTAACCAATGATTAAGGTGATGGTGATGATGATGACGATGATGATGATGATGATGATGATGATGATGATGATGATGATGATGATGACGATGATGGGCAACTTCTCAGCCCCAACACAAGCCTCGACTTGTGTCAAGACCGTTGCGTATTCCTCAAATGTAAGGCTGTAGTGACCGATGATTCGCTTTAAGTGAAATTTCATGGACTTCACACCTGCTTCCCACAGCCCGCCAAAGTGCGGGATAGCCGGAGGGTTGAAATGCCAGGAAGTGCCATTTTGTTGCAGTTGCGTAACTATTTCTTTAGACCATTGCTTCGACGTTTGTAATATTTCCGTGTCGAGGCTTCTTGCTGCTCCTTGGAAGTTGGTTCCGCAATCACTGTAAATGTTCCTGCATATCCCACGGCGCGCAGTGAAACGTTTGAATGCTGCGAGAAAAGCTGAGGTGGTGTAATCGCTCACAAGCTCTAAATGAACCACTTTTGTGGAGAAACAAACAAAGATTGCGATGTACGCCTTGGTGAACTTGCTGCAACGACCTTTCCATGCCTTGAGTTGTACAGGGCCTGCATAGTCCACTCCACACGTTTCAAACGGACGAGCCTGATTGACTCTCGGCGCAGGCAAATCACCCATTTTTTGTTGCATAACCGTTGCTTTAAATCTGAAACATTTAATGCATTTATGGATACAATGCTTTACATTTGATTTGAGCTGCAATATCCAATACTCGGCTCGTAGTGATGCCATCATAAGTTGTTGACCGCCATGCAGCGTTTTGACATGAGCATCATGAACTATGAGCTTAGTGAGGATATTTTGTGAGGGTAAAATAATTGGATGGCGTTGTGCATATGGTAGGTCAGCATTGTCTAGTCGGCCTCCAACCCGTAATATTCCTGTTTGATCAATGAATGGCGAAAGCCTTGCCAATTTGCTTCCCTTGTGCACGTTTTCGCTGCTGTGTATTTTGGACATCTCTTCGGGGAAGACTTCCTTCTGAACGATGGTGATCAATCGTGTTCGAGCTGATGAGATTTCGTCGAATGAAAGCGGTCCGGACAAATGCTTGGCGGTTTTTCGAGCATTGTTGATGAAGCGAATGCAGTACGCTGTAGATCGAAGTAAACGCTGTAAAGTAGAGTACTTAGCAAGAAGGTCGTTGTGTGAAAACGCGGTGAAATGAGAGCAGAGCTGAAAAATAGTTTGTATGGGGTACACAGATGCAATTAGCTCATTTCTTACCTTTGCAACCTTTGAAGTTTTCATTTCCAGGTCAGTTGTTTGACTTGTATATGGTGCATGCCGTTTGTCGTCGAAAAATTGTAAAAAATCAGGACCACGCTACCATTTTTGGCTGTTTAGAAGCTCTTTTACAGAAAGCCCCCGTGATGCCATATCTGCTGGATTGTCCTTATAGGGAATATGGCTCCAGCAGTTGGGATCTGTGAGCTCTTGGATTTCTGCCACTCGGTTTGCGGCAAATGTAGTGCGTGTGTATGGTGTCGACTTAATCCATGCTAGTGTGATTTCCGAATCACGCCACGCAAAAAGTTTGGCATTTTGGAGATCCATAGTTTTTATGGCGCGTACTAGTGATTGCGCGACCAACAGGGCTCCGCATAACTCAAGGCGTGCCAACGATTTGTTTTTGAGGGGTGCGACCCTAGTTTTCGACAAAAGGAGTGTCGTTTGTGTAGCACTGCTATTGATGGCTCTTAAATACACCACTGCGGCGTATGCCTTTTCGGGGGCATCACAGAATCCATGGATTTCCAGTTGAGAGTCAATTGTTGTATTTATCCAGCGAGGGATTTCGATGTTCTAACGGAGTTAAGTTGCATTTTCAAATTATGCCACGTTGAACATATTGTAGATGGGAGCTCAGCATCCCACATCTGGCCTTGTTTCCAAATATCTTGCATTAGGATTTTCGCGACGATGACGCAAGGAGAAATCCATCCCATTGGGTCGTACAGGCTAGCAATGTCAGACAATATTGTTCGCTTCGTTGACCGCTTTGCGTCTGGAATATTGCATTTGATTGAGAACATGTCCTTAAATGGATGCCATTGAATACCTAGTGTTTTTATCGAGTTCCCTTCATCGAATGATAGTGGTAAGTGAACCTCTCTGTCGGCATCTGGAATTCCTAATAACAACTTCTCGCTATTGCTGGCCCATTTTCGTAATGGGAAACCACCTCGATTCAGCATAGTAGTAAGTTCATGTTGCATCTTCATTGCTTCATCTTCTGAGTCTGCGCCGTGCATAACATCGTCCACGTGATATTTTCCATGGCAATCTTTGACGCCAGCGGATAGTCTTCTCGTTCATCTGCAGCCAATTGTTGTAGTGTCCGAACCGCCAAGTATGGTGCCGCAGCAGTGCCAAATGTGACGGTGTTGAGCTGGTACGTTTTGACTTCTCCTCCTTCTATATTCCTCCACAGAACGAGTTGATATGCCGCATCTTCCGAGGGTACCCAGATCTGCCTATACATCTTAGTAATGTCTGCTACGAAGACGAACTTATGTTTTCTAAAGCGCGCTATATGATCGAAAATGTCATCTTGTAGCCGTGGGCCAACAAAAAGATGATCATTTAAGGATTCGCCGTTGGACGTTTTGCAAGATGCGTCAAAAACGATGCGCAGTTTTGTTGTAGAACTTGATTCTTTTGTGACAGCGTGGTGGGGGATGTAATAATGAGCGTTTTTTAGAGACGAAGGATCTACTTCCAACATGTGTCCTAGTTCCGTGTATTCGTTGAATACCCTCTTATATTCATTAGCAAATGATGGGTTATTTCGGAATTTTCGTTCCAATTGCAGATATCTAACTAGAGCAGATTTGTGAGAGAGGCCCAAGCTAGGGCGTTTTCCTTCCTTAAATGGAAGTTGTACCATATATTTGCCATCATCTTGTCGCTGGTGTGTTCGGCAAAAGTGTAGTTCACACTTCTCTTCATCTGCCGATATCATTTTCTTCCTTGCTATCTCTTCAAGTTCCCAGAACTTAAGAAGCATCTTTTGAAGGTCGTGTTCACAACCTTCAGTTATTGTGTGAAGCGATGTGATCGCCGTTTGGTTGTTAGGCGAGATGCAACCGGAGAGCACCCAACCGAGTTCAGTCTTTTGAGCCATGGGGGTGCCTGGATCGCCTTTCACAATGCCTTCCTGAATAATAAATGAATATATATCGCTGCCGAGTAAAACGTCTATTTTGCCTGACTTATTAAATGTCGGATCGGCGAGCTGGATATTTTGAAGGTGGCTCCAAGTGACGCAGCGAATGTTGTGCGTCGGAAGAATAGCTGTAAGCTTAGGTAAAACTAGCGCATTTAGCTGTAAGCTGAATTGCTCATTGACATTTGAGAATATCATCAGCGTTACCTTGTGTTTAGAGACGCCGGTGTAGGTTTCTCCAACACCTAATATACTGACATGGTTTTTTTCTTTACGGAGATGTAACCGTTGCCCTGCAGACTCAGAAATGAAGGATGCCTCCGATCCAGGATCCAGTAGTGCTCGCAGTAGCACTGGTTGGCCAGTGGATGTGACCACCTTAATGAGCGCATTAGCCAGAAGAACAGTTTGTATTCGGTTGTTTTCGGCTATGTACGTGTTGTGTGCTGAGGCAATTCTGTTGGAGGAGGTTGGATGCTCCGATTTTGCTGACTGTGATGTCTGAACGGAAGCGAAGCTTTGTTGAGCAGGTAGCAGACTAGCTCCTGTCGGCATCGCATTCGATGCTTCATTCAGATGCAGCAACTAATGGTACTTTTGTTTGCATACGAAGTACGTGAACATGCTTGTACAATTTTGCGTTGAATGTGCATTGGATAAACAATTGTTACATAAATTGTTCCTTTTAACAAGGTCCTGTCGCTTCTTCGGACTCAGCGCCTTGAACTTGAAACAATTCCTGATTGAATGCGAACCCTAACACATTGAACATTTAGAAACCGTGGAATTGTGTGAACGAACGACATTTACCGCGGGTTTTTTTACTTTAATGTGAGTTGTAGGAAATGAGGATTCTCCTAGGATATCTAATGTTCTAGATCTCGTAAGAAGGAAATCCTCAAGAACGTTAAATGTTGGATAATCTACGTAAGCTGCAATGGTTGATTCCCATAGACTTCTAGTGACAAGAGGTAATTTTTGCACAGTGTTGAAAATAAGAACATCTTCCCAGGATGAAACCGGAATTCCAAGATTCTCTAAAGAATGTTTCGCTTCGTTGGTAGTACTAGAAGCAACTTCAGATCTTCTGCTGATTCCTGCGATAGTTTTGGCTGATCAAAAAGCAACTTAAATTGGTTGTCTTTAAGTAATTGTAGGTTTTGATACCGTTTAACTAGTGTTGCCCAAACCGAATCAAAATTACCCTCTATGATCGCTGTATTTCGTAGTAAACGTTCAGCTTCACCACTTACATTGGCTTTCAAGTAATGAAGCTTTTGCACATCCGATATCGACGAGTTTTTACTGGCAAGGCTTTCAAATAGGCTTCGAAATTCAGGCCACATTTGAAAGGAGCCAGAAAATGTAGGGATTTTTATTGCCGGAAGCTTTAATTCTATTGAAGAAGCCTTTAATCCGAAGATGGAAGTATTAAAACTACCTGGGGATTGATTTTGAACGCTTGAATTCGGTAATTGTGCCTTCAACTCGGAAGAGTATTTGTAGTACAATTCCTTAAGATGGTGGAAAGTTAAAGCCTCTATGAACTTGATCTTTGCTTCTTCCGTAGGATTCCGTAGGATTGATGCATTGCTTGAGCTTCATCAAAAGATTTTTCAATATAATTTAAACGAGCTTCACACATGTGCACGGATTTGTGTTGATTGGCTAACTCTAAATAAGCCTTGTAATCGGCACGTACTTTTAAGCACACATTCTCAATTGAGTCTATTAGATTACCTATTTTGCTCTTACTCATTCTGATTTTTATAGATCACACAACACACGATATGTTTGTTATATGAAATGTTTATTATATGCAATATAAATTATATAAAAGAAAAGTTATAAAAACTGCCACACACCTGTTGAAAGCGTTGCTCCCTCGCTGCACCAGATTCTTCTTCTCAGCTTCTTCCAGATCACTGAACGAGACTCGTTTAGGATTTGAAATTCATGAACGATTTGCCGGTATTTTTTAAATTATCTCATTTGCCTTTACGCATTCACTTTAACTTTAAAGGATATAAAGGATCAGATTCGAAGGACCACTCTGTGCGATAGGACACTTAGCAAATTAAAAAAAAAACTCTGCCTTTTTTATTCAGCTGACATTTTTTATATATTTGATTTCGCGGTGAAATTAACAAAGAGAAATAATGCACTATCCCAAAACGATAAGCAAATGAAAAATGAAACTTCTTCGAATTCAAATGATGATTTTATTGTCACTGTCTAAGTGGGTGGGAAAATTGGGAATGAATCGACTCGTTGTTGTTCGCCCAAACGAAATCTTTTTGTCCCGCTGTTTTTGCTGCGAAACATCTACGGCCAGCTGTTTCTGCTGCGAAACCTCTACGGCCAGTTGTCTCGGCCGTTGGCTTAGTTGTCCTGGTCATTGACCTCTCCAACGATTTGCCGTCAATGCCGGCGAAGGAGTTCTCTCCCGCTCCGTGTATGTATTACCCACGACAATATGCACACACACCAGCATAAACTGCGTAGAATGTAGATCAGTGGGAGGCGCTTATGAAAACAACCATGGTATTTTTTTTATATAAAGTTTTGTCTTCGTCACTCCCACTGAATGCGTGCTGGTTTTATGTTTTTTATGTTCTCCCAATTTTGGCACGGGGATGCTGTGGTGGTTTGCCGTCGGCTTGTTGCATTTTGAGATCATCTATTGTATTTTGCTGACGGAAAAGGCATTGCGCTGCCTTGAAGCCGGGATGTTTCCATGTTGCTTTTGCAACAAAATATAATTCACAATAAAGAGACTTGTATAAAATACAACAGCATAATAAAGGATCCGCCATCTAACGTTTTTTTTTCAACTAGTGCTTATTTCATGAATGGTAACACCTAGTTCATGTCTGATTTGACAGATAATTAGTTGTATCCTTCCGGTTAAGAACGGAAAATAATTTCATTCAAATAGCTGCCTAGGCTGGCCATGCAGTAGCCTACACGATCGGTCCAATTTTTAAGCACATTATCGATTGTGTGCAGCTGTATTTCACCAATGGCTTCACGAATATTGTCCCTTAAAGCGTCAATTGTCTCTGGCTTGTCGGCGTAACACTTATCTTTTACGGCACCCCACATATAATAGTCCAACGGTGTCAAATCGCAACTCCGAGGTGGCCAAACAACATCAGCTCTGCGGCTGATAATGCGATCTTCAAAAACAGGGCGCAAATCATCGAGTGTAGCTTCGGCTGTGTGGCACGTAGCGCCGTCCTGTTGAAACCAAATGTTGCCAATATCCTCCTCTTCAGTTTTTGTGCACAAAAATTCGTTCAACATGGCCCGATAACGATCGCCATTGACTGTAACGGCCATTCCTTGCTCATTTTCGAAGAAAAATGGCCCAATTATACCAAAATCCGCACCAAACAGTGACTCGTTTTGGGTGTATCGGCTTTTCAATGTATGCGTGCGGGTTTTCTGTGCCCCAAATGCGACAATTTTGCTTGTTTACATACCCGCCAAGATCAAAATGAGCTTCATCTGAAAAGATGATTTTTTTGGCAAAATCGGAATCTTCTCTAAGTCGATCGCAGGCCCACTTAGCGAAGTGAAAACGCATTGGATGGTCAGTTGGCTTCAACTCCTGAACCAATTGGACTTTGCGTGGCGTCATACCAAGATCTTTCTGCAAAATTCGTCTCAATAATGTCTCCGAAATGTTCAATTGTTGAGAACGACGGTGAATTGATGTTGATGGCACTTCACGCACACTTTCTGCCACAGCAGCAATATTCTCGGGTGTACGCACTGTTTTTGGCTTTTCACGCTTTGGTTTATCGATGAGGATGCCAGTTTCTTTCACTTTTTTCACAAGATAACGAACATACGGAGCTGACGGTGCTTCTCTTCTTCCAAAATCCGTACGCAATTTTCGCACACATTCTGCAACATTACCATGATTTTCAAAGTAATGTCGCAATATTTCCCAGCATTGTTCAAGCGTATACACAACCATATTCGTTCAGCGGAAGGACAAAACTAATTATCTGTCAAATCAGACATGAGCTAAGTGTTACCATTCACGAAATAAGCACTAGTTGAAATAAAACAACGTTAGATGGCGGACCCTTTATAATTTTACTACGATTTTTTAAGAAACCGATAAGAATAATAATGAAAAACAGGTAATATTACTTTACAAACATTTAAGATATACTATTTATATAATTAACAAATTAAGTGGCTGTATTTAAAAATCTTTTGACTGTAGAACTATCCATACTAAAAAGAAATTTGTTTACTTCTCTAAAAAATAAAATGGGTTCTACTATAAATCTAACTTCGATTGGTAATTTATTAAAAAGCATTGATGCTGTCGCAGTGTAAAATTTCAAGCAATGAGTTTTATTGGAAATTGGAATGTTAACTATTGCCATATGATTTACTCTTAGTCCGTAATTATTCGAGCTTCTTAGTGTAGCACTGTAGCCGCTTCGCATGAAAAAAACTTTAAGAATCTTAAAGATGTATAGATGCTTTATTGGAAGTATGCGTAGGCTAGAAAACAATGGCCAGGTATGGGCTAGACGATTTTTATTGCAAATGATTATAATTATATGTTTTTGGGAAATATTTAGTATTTCGATGGTGCTGTTGTAAGTTCCACCCCAACTCGCAATACCATATTGAAGTTTAGAGTGTACAAGTCCATAATAAAACATTAGTAGTATTTTTTTTTAACAATGTTCTTTTAAGAGATACATTTTGCCAGTGACAGATAGTATATAATTTTTTAGTTCTTCGACATGTGTCTTCCAAGACAGGTTGTTGTCTATTAGGACACCAAGATACTTATAACTCTTAACACCTTCTATATGAAAACAATTTAAACAGCACACTAAATCTTTGTTTAAGTTGGTATTGCAACACGTATGAATAGATAAGGACATTTTCTACAAGAGCTAGAGTGGAAGATAACATCACAATTAAGTGGGCAAGGACCTCTTAAGTTGCATATCATAAGTTTTGTTTTATTGCTTATAAGTAGCTTATGTTTCGCGAACCATTGTCGCAGGATACTTACATAAATCCCTATGTAGTTTAACAACTGAGTTAAAAAGACTTTTTTATCATATGTCAACGCCATATCATCAGCAAATGCAGTGATACGATTACTGAAGTTCTGATAAAACATTGAATTGACATATATTAAGAATAAGATTGGTCCCAAAACTGAACCTTGTGGTACACCAATTGTGGTTTTTAACTGACTGCTAAAGATCCCTTCTATTTTTACTCGTTGAGTTCTCTCTGATAGGTACGTTGAAAACCACTTATGAATCGCACCTCTTAGCTCTATACAATTTATCCAAAAGTATATCGTGATTGACCATATCAAATGCTTTTGTCAAATCGATGAAGAGTACTAGAATAGTGTTATTATAATAAAAGCTTTCATAAATTTCACTACACAACTTTAGAATAGCGTCTTCAGTAGATCTCCCTTCGCGAAAACCAAATTGGTCGTTTCTAAAAAAAACTTGTTTTTATTTAAAAATGATACTATACGTACTCGTATTTTTATTAGTTTTTCAAAAAGTTTGCAGAACGTTGGGAGTATAGAGATGGGCCTATATTGAGTCATTGAAGCTCGATTTCGTTTTTTGAATAGAGGAATGACTTCAGCACATTTTAAGGACGCAGGAAATATACCACAATTAACACTTAAGTTGAACAAGTGACTTAAGACATCAACAATAAATAAAGAAATACGTTTAAAAAGACAGTTAGTTATGCCACCGGATGTGCAAGAATTTTTGTTGTCAAGAGACATTATACATTTGTGGATTTCTATCGGTGTCAAAGGTTGAAAAACAAAACTGTTGTGTTGAGAGGTATCTTCGACTATATCTGAATACATATTACAATTGCAAGTGTAGTGCGGCGGATATGCGTTCGATTCTGTTGCAATAGTATCAAAAATATTATTAAATTGATTGGCAATATCTACTGGGTCTGATATTTCTATACCATCCACATTGATTTTAAGCATTTTTGCTTATTCTTTTCTATTGTTAAGGATATTATTGACCACTCTCCACTCATATTTCACATTACCCTTACAGTCTTGCAGTTTATTTGCGTAATATTTATCCCGACTTAATTCCACTTGCTTCTTAACCTTTTCACTTAATTTAAGATAGTATTTTTTCAACTTTTGGTTACAAGGATGGCGCTTGCATTTTTTTTTTAACGTGTTTTTTTGTTTATTTTTTTAAGCAAACCTCTGTCAATCCATGGCCTAATGCGTTTTAAATGTGAATTTTCTAGTTTTTTAATATTGGTGCAACTTACAATATGAGCCTCAAGAGTGTTCAAAAATATATATTAAGCTACTGAGGGATTACTTTCCTCATAAACAGACTCCCAGAATTCAAACATTAAGCACTCAACTATTATAATCAACTCTGTGGTGTTCCTTGAAAGGAACATATTTATCGAAACTATTTGATTGAAAGTTTCTATGTTTACATTAGTCATGCAATGATCAGTAATTTCGTAGTCAAGCACTTCACCCGTTAATTTATGTGTAAATTGCGAATTTAATCTTACAAAAATATGATCATTGCGTGTTTGTGTTTTTTCCGTGATTCGCGTGGGTTTCATAATACGACATTTCAAGCCAAATGATGACATTAAAGCCAGATAATTATCCGAGTCATTACTAATTTTTAATATATCAATATTTATATCTCCTACAACCAATAAGTTTCGTGTCTTTACATCTTTACTCGTAAGTAGGTTACTCAATTGTTCTATGAAAACGTTTTTATTTAAGTTATTTTCATGCATATACCATAAAATAGTAAAATGTTCATTAAAAATACGGCAACTAGTTTTTAAAATATCAGCGCTCATCAGACTTATTTTTTCCACTTTACGATCGCTTTCGTATTATTTTTTAATATATACTATGACACCACCTGCGCTATATGAGTTATTGCAATTGGGATAGGGTTCATAACCGGGAATACTGTAATTGGATATTTCATAGTGGCACAACCAGGTTTCAGTAAGTGTAATAAAAAATGCATTAGAATTATAAGCGTTTAAATGAGCTAAGAATAAATTGAAATTTTTTCTTATACTACGAATATTTTGATGGATGATTAGTTTATTCATGGGAAGAGCGGTATACTTTCTTGCGCTCGGTGAGCTCTTTTGTTTTATTTGATTTTAAACTGTTATTATAATTGATTGATGTCTTCTAAGCACCTCACTTTAAAAACAATATCTCCCTCATCCTTGCGCAAGAATATTATGGTGAGGATGAGGAACAGCACATCCATTTATATTTAAATTCCTTCTGTATTTTAATTTCTTTTGTTGAATTAAATAATGCTCTCATGTGGGAAGTTAAGCTTTCGTTGATGTAGATCTGTGAACCATCATGATTTCCGCCTAGCAGCTTCGTTGTTAGTTTTTGTTCCTTTTTTCCCTTAAGTTTCATGATATTCTCCTTCGTTACGTGGCGAGTTAGTTTAAAAGACAGAACATTAGTGGGAGTAGCATCATTTTTCTTTGTTTTTATCTTTCTTACATAGAGAGAGTCAATATTTCGCTCATCAAAGTCGTAGCCGACACCATTACGAACAATGTTTAACGCTGCTTGCAATGCAGTTTAATTTTCAACATTTGGCACGTTAAAAATCTCAATCGAATTATTGAGTTTTGATTGTTCCAAAACATTAATTTGATTTTGTAATATACTCACTGTTGTTTTGAGTTCTGTATTTTGATTTTGTAGTACGGTGATTTTTAATAAGCATTCTTGATTAACTTTTTTTAGTTCCTTTATTTCATTGTAAACCATTTCAATTGTTATGTTTTTATTTGTTTGTTTTTTATTTTCTTCTTGATTCGCGTGAGAAACCAGGAGAGGGCTATTATCGGCACAGAACAAGTTTCTTCGCTATGTAGTGCACTGAGAGCACCTCCAGATTTTGCGATCAGCACATTCACACACTTCGCATGAAAGAGTTTTTTGCAATCGTTGCATTCGATTTTTAGCCACTGCGTTCGACTTTTTTTGCACAGAGACAAATCATTTTGGATTTAGTTTTGTACTTAAAAGTGAAGAATTAAGCTTAAGCAAGCGATTTTTACAATTTGTTGAGGAATGATTTCGACCAACTGCTTTATTTTTTAATTATTACTTAATCTATTCTCAATACATGTGTACCCCACAACAACTGCTTGAGAACTTGTTTTCTCCACACTTTCTGTCCGCCTCGGTTATTAAACGTCAATGTAGTTAACGGCAGCATAATAAGCAAAGTACAAGAGGCAGATGCCTGTTAATAAGCGGAGCCTTACGTATTACACCCTCCGCGACACTGGATATTCTGTTTCACTTGACATGACACCCCTTTATGTTTTCAGCAAGCAAATGAATGCTAACGCAGCTAGTCGCCTTAAAGTGACTACACAGTGGGCAAGCCAACTACGAGTATTTGGCTGTGCTAATATTCTTACGAGTAGTACATTTAAAATCTACCAAAGCACACTGACTGCATTATACCCCAACATTGCGTTGAAAAAGGCTTTCATGCAAGCATCCCCTCTAGATCTTTCTGGAGGAGGAGGTTTGGACGGTAGGTCAAACCATTTCTACACAAATTGATCAAAGACTGATAGCCGGGTTGGAGGCGGTATTTTCTCACCTTTCCACATCTTCCATATCACTGCAGCATGTTCCAGGCCGAAATTTTTGCTATTAAAGTAGTTTCTTCCTGGATGAAGAAAAACGTGATATCTGCAAAGGATATTCACATCTTTTCGGTCTCCCTAAATTCTAAAACCGCCCTGTACTGCCGACCATCTCTCAGGGAGCTGACCGAACAGTTCAACATCCACCTATGCTGAGTGCAAGACCATATATATATTCCGAGGAATTGTAGGGTCGACGAAATCGCCAAAATTGGAATCCTACCTTGGAGCTTTCTTCTACAGTGACTTAAGCGACCTAAATAATATACCTACACGTTAACAGTCTCCTACGTTTTGTCAGAAGCTCAAATTGGTCCCAAGAGTAGGAGGATTACAGATCCATTTAATATGGCAATGGGCAAATAGGCCTAAGTGGGTTGGTTGTTCCAACGGTCACTGTTGCCTAATCATGGATTCTGCAGCGGTAACAGTCAAAAAGTGAGACTAGAATACCATATATGAGACGATACGCTGATAGGACTGCCTGCAATAGCAGGACATTTATTAGAACATTTTTCAGGTTAAAGGACATGAAAATAACGCGGAAGTCTTCGAGAGAATTACGTCCTGCTCTAGCCGAAGGCATTTGCAGCTAGGAAGACGTTTTACATTATGTCAGCAGCCATCCAAATACCAGTCTTAGGCAAGAACTTACATCTGTATAATTCAACATTCAGAAGGCTTGAATGCATTCCATCGTATACAGGAGCTACAAATCGGGGACTCTGCGAAGCTTTTAAAATTCTCCAATTGCATTCTGAATGGACACTTTGCGGAAGACAGCTTTATTGGACGGATGAGTCCCAATTCAATAGGAATGGAATCACCAATGTCCACAATTTACATACCTGGGCAGAAAGTAACCCCACTCCATGAAACACAAAACTTTTCGTCATAAGTTATACGTCAATGTGTGGTCAGGCATATTACGTAAAATGCTGATCGGACTCTATCTATAATACGATATACCATTGAAACAAAGAACAGCCATTTTACATCAGCAGAATGGGATCTCCATTATGGCTATGCAGTTAGAGAGTAGTTAGATCGCGTGTATGGAAATTCGCGAATAGTACGGGATGGACCCATTTTGTGACCTACAAGGTCCTAGAACTTGATCTCAATGTACTTTTAGTTATGGGGGCGGATGAAGTGCCTTCTTTACTCTTCAGGGATAACAATATTCTATAACTTGAACCATAGAATTGAGCAGGTAGTTGCGAAAGTCCAAGAAGAATTGGAAAGAACAGACATACAATATAATTGATTGCATTTTGAATAATTGATATGGTACAAGGTATTATATTGTATAATAAATAAAAATGTGCCATCAATATTTGTATTTTTTTTTTCTAAATCGTTTTACAATTCTTAAATTAATATTTTACCTGTTTTAATAAGATGTGTCGTATCTTGTAAATCACTGACTTAAGATGGGATGACCTAACATTTTTTTTTGTAAGTACTAAGTACCTACACGTTTCAAGGTTGCAAAAAGTGTGGGTTAAAAAAACAAACAAACAAGTGGCGAAAAAAACAATTACTAATCAAAATTTTAAGTTAAAAAAAAAACAAGTCACCTTTGATCTTGAATAACTTTTGACACATTAACATTAAGGAAACAATTAAAATACTCATAATTATGAGTTTAACGATACCTACACGTATACATAAATTTAAAAGATGTTAGTTCCAAAACCAATGAAAACAGAGCAGCAAGGTCTTTAATTAAAAACTATGTATTTGGGAGGATGCATTTCCATTTGTTACCATACATGTACACATACATTTAAAAGATGTTATTTCCAATACGAGTCAAAAAACGGGCAGTGTGAACTTTAATTAAAACTTGTGTATTTCGGAAGATTGATTTCCTTCCCCCTCACCACCAGTACGATTTTTTTCCCGAAGTATGTCAGGGAATCTCCCCTTAAAGTCTTCGACATATTTTCCTGAGCACCCTGCGTAATGGCTGAAATAACTGGATCAGATTCGTCTTCAATTATAGTTTTGGCCAAATGTACATACTCGTACCTCAGTACCATTTTATAGGCTTCTATTGTATATCGGATCATTTCATTAGCTCGGGGAATTTGATAAATATTTTTCCACTTGAGTGATCCAATTATTTTTCTGTTGGCCCCTTCTTCGATATCCAACGTCGCTTGGAACTTATGCTTTCGTGATTTTTGGACCGGATTTTCCGATGAACTTCGTGTAAAATGTTAAGCCCATCAATATCAGTTTATTGGTATAGAGACTTCCGCGAATATGCGTACCTAAATCTGAAAACCGGATCAGAAAAAGGTGTGTAACAAAACACAATGTAACAAAACAAATCATTTCGGTTTTCTGCTTTTTCTAAACGAAATAAAATAAATAAACCAATGCAAAAAAAAAAACATTAACAGCGATATTTTGTTTCTGAAAAACAACTTTCCAACTGCTTGTCTTCTCTTTTTGTTTTGTTGCATGCGGTGTGGGTTGCGCCATAAGCAAGTGTGCAATAATCGACAATGACGCTGGTTTGAAACTTATTGCACACATAATAAACTTAGTAAGTTATTTATCGGTAAGTTTATTATCTGTGCTTATTTGTTGCATTCGCTGTGTTTTGGTCGTATGTAAAGCCATGTATCTTCGACAATTAGCCATGAAACACAACTAGTCAAAAACGTTTTTTTTTTCAAATGCTTTGGTGTGTTTTGCCTCATAAGAACAATGGATTGTTGTTTCATTAGTCAACAAAAAACATTTTGTACTTCGACGGCTATTTCATTTCCGACAATAACCCCTTATAGAAGAGGTCTTGTTGTACACATATTGAAGCATTGCAAGACTAATTTGTTAGTCTTAGTATGAGTGAGGTTAGAGTCTAATGCTTTAATGGCTGCTTGACTATCTGTGAGTATGTGGATGGGGACATCCTTCATTCCCTCATCGATGATGAGGTTGGCGCACACCTAAATGGCAGGTATTATATTTCCGCTTGAAATAGGCTGGGACTGCTTTAAATTTGTAGCGATATTCTGGTGTTTGGTCCAAATATACCAGCACCCACTCCGGTATTCATCTTTGTACCATGCATATACCACTTAGCACCTTTCAAGTTTGAGGTTGGGTTTTTTTTACCTTCTGCATAAGTACAGGGATTTTGGTAGGCGTTCATTTGCCGCGCAGATCATGTCAAGCTCGGAAATTCATTTGTTCCCCGTGATCTAAGTGACTAACCTCTCTTTTGAGTGGCGTTAAGCCAATGAAGGCTTCTATAGCAGCTATATGGCATTTGTGCATTACGACTGCGGTAAAGAGGCATGCAAGTCTTTGTAAACTCTGCAGTGTTTGTATGGCAGATTACTCTTTTATCCTGTTTCACCATACTGCTGAAAAGTAGGTGATGATGTATGGCATCATCTTTGTACATATATGTATGTATATCCAATGGGTGACCTTTAGGGTTATTCCCGAGGACTTACCATACATACGACGGCAAGTCCGCATGGCTTTACTGTTGCTGTTTGAGAGATTTTCTCTGACACACAAGTCATTTACTATCTTTACAGCAGTCTGCATAGTATTGCAAACGTCATTAGGATGTTTATCCTTCTCCATAATGACTAAGCCGTCGGCATATCCTATTGTTTTACTTCAGTAAGTTTTACTTCAGTTCAGTTTTTGTTTTTCAGTTTCTATGAATTTTTATTTATATCACTTAAATTACTCTTACTTGCTAGACAAAAAACGCTTAAAAATTAGCTTAAATAACTTAAAATTACCTTATACTAACTTGCTGGCCCCATGAGGGCACTCTAAGTTACACCTAATACTTAGACTATGTCTTTCGAGGTATCTTACAGTATAATTTTATTTTTATTTTAACATTAAGTAATACTAAAACTAAGAAAACATTTTTTAACAAAAAAACTTAGTAACATGGCCTTTTTTTTATTTTATTATGAAACTTAAAACTAAAAAAAACCTACAGACTACCTAAAAATAAATCTTAATCTACTTAACCTACTTACATCTAACACAAATAGAGACATACATAAATATATATATACATAATGCTAAGTTTTACTAGTCGGTCATCAATGACAAGTGACCACAAGAGCGGTGGGAGAAAACCTCCTTGTGACCAAAGGTGAGAGAGAGATTTTAGTCTGAGACAGAGATTTTAGCCTCACCAGAAGAAGAGGGGACAGCTGCTAGACAAGTACACTGATGGGACGGAGTTTCTTGGTGTCGTCAAAGTGTTTCCTTTTACGTTCATTTTGATACCAAATAATCGCAAAAATAATTATTTGTTTCCTTTCAAACACATCTCTACACAGTTCATGTGCCGTAAATGTTGCCAAGTATTCACCAAGTGGATTTTACATCGCTTCAGATGATCAATCAAGAAAGATCCGCATCTGAGACACTGTCAATAAGGAACATCTGCTGAAGAATGAGTTTCAACCCATTGGCGGACCAATCAAGGACATAGCATGACCCCAAGATAACCAAAGAATCGTCATAGTAGGCGAAGGACGTGAATGGTTTGGTCATATTTTCATGGCCGAAACAGGAACTTCAGTTGGTGAAATAAGCGGTCAATCGAAACCAATCAACTCGTGTGACTTCCGACCAGCTAGACCATTTAGAATTGTTACAGGAAATAAAGACAACACAATTGGTATTTTCGAAGGCCCACCTTTCAAGTTCAAGGTGACCAAGACAAGCAGTTCGTTATTCACCCAGTGGTCATCTCCTTGCTTCGGCAGGTTTTGATGGAAAAGTATTCATTTATGATGGTGCCACATCTGAGCTTGTTGGTGAGGTTGGTAATCCAGCACAAAAAGGTGGTGTCTATGCTGTTGCATGGAAAGCAGATGGTACACAATTGCTGACTTGTTCGGGTGACAAATATTGTCGTTTGTGGAATGTCGAAACTCGTGAGTTAAACTCGGAGTTTGTTATAGGAACGACTGTGGATGATCAGCAAGTTTCCTGCTTGTGACAAGAGCATTTACTACTGTTTCTCTGTCGGGTAACATTAGTTACTTGGATGTTAATGATCCGTCGAAACCACTGCGCGTAATCAAGGGTCACAATAAACCAATTACTGTTTTGGGGCTGAGTGATGATCGTAGCACTATCTACACTGACAGCCACGATGATGTGGTCACAAATTGGAACTCCGGAAGCGGCGTTAACGAATTAGCGGTGCTGGACATGGCAATCAGATCAATGGTATTACAGCTTGGGAGGATTTCGTTTATACATGCGGCATTGGTGAATCTCTGCGAAAGATTAGCATCGTAGTAAAACTAAATTGTCAGCCGCGTAGTATTACAATCTTCCGTAATGAAAAGATCATCGCCCTTGCATGTGTTAAGGAAATCATACTTGGACAGGACAATAAGAAAGTCTTTTCACTTCCAATCAAATACGAAGCAAGTTTGATTAGTGCCAATTCGGAAACATTAGAACTGGCCGTAGGAGGTGGTGATCAAAAACTAAGAACATACACGTTTAGCGGAACCACTTTGGAGTTGAAAGCCGAGCTGGAACATCTCGGTGCTGTGACAGACGGCATATATTCGCCAGACAACAAGTTGCTTGTGGCTTGTGATGCCCACCGTAAAGTTGTGCTGTATTCTGTTCCCGAATATAAGCCCGCTCACAACAAAGAATGGGACTTCCATAATACACGTGTCAAAACTGTGGCATATCCACCAAATTAACTTCAAGTCTCTAGTGGATCCCAACCATCATCATTTTATCTGTAGCAAACTCATCGAAACACACTATTATCAAAAATGACCACCCACAGTCAGAAATTACACGCTTAGTGTGATTGGACAACAATACTGTAATCTCAACTTGTTAGGATTGCAACACAAAAATTTGGGAGGTCAAAACTATCTAAAAACATGCAAATATCCCAACCAACGAAGTTTATTAAAAAGGAAACACAAACTATCTACACTTAATTATTCAGTAAATTACGTATTGTATTGTTGATTTATTTCAAATTTATACTTTCAACGAAACCAAACTAGTGTATAATTTACTTTTTCCTACCACCCCCACACGTACGTATATTATTTGTACTTCAGTTGGTTTTGAATAAAACGTACTGCATTGTTAAGCGTTCCATGATTTATAACATCCTTTTTGAAACAAAACGTAGACGTATATTTAGACAACCTGATCTCCATAACGAAAAAAAGAATTGTCAAGGAATTCCTCAAGGAATATTTAAACCCCCATAAATTAACAGCCATCTACACAGACGATGATACTTTCAGAATAGTTCAAGAAGTATTCTTCAAATACCTTGCCGATAGTAAAGTGTTTAAATTAATACGATGTATGGAAAAACTAGACGATACGAGTATTACTAATAAATAAGTATCACATAGATAGCAACCACCGCGGCATTAATAAAACCTGTTATCACCTCCGCAGAACATCTTATTTTCCGAAAATGAAAAAGAAAATACGAGTAACTAAAGACATTAACAACTATGAGAAATTCAAATTATATAAGTACGATAGACATCCCCCGAAAATAAAATGTGAACTTTATGAAATTCCAAATAAGCCCCTTGATATTCTGCACATACGAGTAGATGTTTACAGTATTCACAATATACAAATACTTACAATAATCGTCAAATTTTCAATGTTCGCTTCTGCTTTTATCTTAACTGCACGTAATAGTATCAATATAATCAGTTCTTTAAGGCAATTCTTTTCCCAACACGTTATACCCAAGAAAATTGTATGCGATTCAGCCGCTGAATTCACTTCAAACTTATTTAAAGAGTTTTGTGATCAATTCAGTTACATATAACCTCTCTTCAAAACTCTACAGGCAATTCTCCTGTCGAAAGATTTCATTCAACATTGACTGAAATTTACAGAATAATTTACGACAAAAATAATAGACAAATACCGGCAGACATACTGAACGAAGCATTGACTACATATAACAATTCAATACATTCGGTTACAAATTTGGCACCTTTCGAACTCATAACAGGAAGAACATATAAATTAAGGAAATCAATACAGCATGTCGTCTCTGAGCACGATTACGAGTATATAAATACATTTAGATCTTATCAAGACAAACTATATAACGAAATAAGGACCAAGCTTGAACTTGGTTTTAATTAAGATTAAATAGGAATAGTGAAGAACCACCCAACTTTAGTACAGATGATATAGTATATGAATACAATAATAGAAGAAATAAAATAGCTCCTAAAGCAAAGAAGTTACAGGTAGTGACTATCAATAAAGTTACTGTATTAGCTAAAAATAATAGGAAAGCTCATAAAAATAAATTAATAAAAAAACGCAAATTTCAGGTTAACATAGGCCATGAGTCAACGAATCGAAATTCAAGATATCTCGAAGAGTCAAGGTCTTCTTCCCATGAAATTAGACCCGGTACGGTTAATTGACATACACAATTCATACACACTATAAATTTGACATTTTCTTCATATGTTAGCAATATCAAAAGATCTGTAGAATTTATTAATCAAAATAAAAACATTGGTCCAATGAAAGAAGTCACAAATATGAAATTTAGGGAATTAGAAAATAAATTGCTAACACTTCTTCCTCGATATCGAAATAAAAGAGGGTTTATCAACGGAATAGGATCGCTAATTAAGAGTTTTCAGTTGTTTTTTTTTTCAGTTTGTATTAAATATACCTAATTTACTCTTATATGCTAGTCAAAAAACGCTTAAAAATTAGCTTAAATAACTTAAAATTATCTTAATCTAACTTACTGGCCCCATGCGGACACTCTAAGTTAAACATAATACTTAAAAATTATGTCTTTCGACTTTTATGACGGGTTTTATTCTTATTATATAGTGACTTAACTATAGCTTAAACTAAGAAAACATGTTTAAAAACTTAGTACATGGAATATTTTATTATAAAACTTAAAACTAAAAGCCTACATACTACCTAAAACTAAATCTTAATCTACTTAGCCTACTTACATCTACATGCATATATATATACCTAATATATATATACTTAATATATAAATATATGCATATATATATTTATTTTTTTCATTTTATATAATTTTTTTTTTTTTTCTTAAAAACTAACTTAAACCTACCTAAAACTATGTAAGCCGGCCATGGCTAAAAAAAAATTAGGCTGGCCCACCTTGCTTCACATTAAGTTCGAACACTGGAGGAGTTCGACGACGAAGCATCCTCCCCTTCAACAAGCCACCAAAAGTGTTGGTGCGGGCGAGCAACATCCCTCATGTCGTGACTCCCTACCACCCAACTGAACCGGAAACGCACCGCACTGCCGTGTGCGACGTCTCTCTCGTAGTTGAGTCGCCTGTCCGCAGCTGTTCGAGCGACGTGGAAGATTAGCGGCACCGCCAATCTCTTCTGGATCAGACCTTTGCTATTTAGATAGAGGAACGCTTCTGGAGGAATAAATCCGTCAAAGCGAACTCTCTAGTGATACATATAATTGGGGTAGAAAGCTCCGGAGATCAGGTTGTTCGATGAGGTCATTGCTCTACCCTTCGAGTCAACTTAATGACGAAATTGTCCACTCTTATTAGGTTCGCCCTATTGTACAAAACCTCATTGGGATAGAATTTTATGTACTGAGACTCTGGTGTTGTGTATAAGCGAAGACAAGTCCTAAGACAAACCCTCTCAAACACCCGAATCTTTTCCAATGAACTTGCTCTTACGTTGAACCACACGGGACAACCAAACACAAGCACAGGCCTGATAAGCGCCATGTAGCAGATAACCTTTACCCTCGCATCGAGTTGGCTGTTATAAAACAGTCTCTTCGTAAGGGCAAAAGCACCTTTGGATCTGGCCAGATCAACATCTATATCTTTGTTAAAATACAGAAATTGATCTAGCCAGATCCGAAGGTATCTGACTACATTTCGACAAGCAAGTGGTTGTCCGTGCTGCCCCACGATCGAGAACTTTCGCCAATTCTTTCTGGTATCCCCAGAGGCCCCAGACAAAGGCATCCTAAACAGAATGGTTTCCGACTTCTGAAAGTTGATTTTCAACTTCCAGTCATCGCAATATCTCTTAATTTTGTCGAAGTCACGCTGCAAAAGTATATTAATGACCTCAATCTTTGGACCTGATCTGTACGCGATTACGCCGTCTGCGTAGGCTATGGCATGGTGAAGTGAACCTATCAGATCACTCGTGTAAATGTTGAAAAGGATATGCGAATTAACGGCACCCTGTTGCAGACCGTTATTAATGTTAAATGTTGCAGCAGATGTCACATCGCCATTCTACATGATGAACTGTCTACTGGAGAGCATTTCAAAAATAATATACGAGGGCGGTTCAATAAGTCCGTGACTATTTGAATTTCTGACCTCTTTACTGAAACAGCAACACTGCTCCTGTCAACAGGCATCTGTCAGTTGACTCCTGTCAAAATTTAAACTTGCTGCGTCAGTTAGTTTGTGTTTGACAGCTATTTTTATCAGACTACTCACTAATTTGAGGAGAAAATGGAAAAAAGTGAATTTCGTGTGCTTCACTTCACAGGAAGGTTTGGTGTTGTTTAATCGCAATATGGAGGAGTTTTTGCGCCGTTTTGTAACCGTGGACGAAACATGGATCCATCACAACACACCAGAGAACAAACAACAGTCAAAACAGTGGGTTTCTAAGGGTGAATCGGCGCCAAAGAAGGCCAAGGTGGGTTTGTCAGCCAATAAAGTTATGGCGACTGTTTTTTGGGATGCACGCGGGATAATCCACATTGACTACCTTCAAAAGGGAAGAACAATCAATGGGGAATATTATGCCAACTTATTGGACCGATTCAATGACGATTTGAAAAAAAACCGACCTCATTTGGCCAAGAAAAAAGTTTTTTTTCCACCAAGACAATGCAAGGGTGCACACATGTGCAGTTGCCATGGCAAAAATCTATGAATTGGGCTATGAATTGCTCCCTCATCCACCCTATTCTCCAGATTTGGCTCCGAGCGACTACTTCTTGTTCCCAAACCTGAAGAAATGGCTTGGTGGAAAAAGATTTGACTCCAATGATGAAGTCATCTCGCAAACAAAGGCCTATTTTGAGGACCTCGACAAATCATTTTTTTTGGAAGGGATAAAAAAATTGGAGAAGCGTTGGACAAAGTGTATAGAGCTCAAGGGAGACTACGTTGAAAAATAAAATTATTTTTTTATCAAAAAATCTGTGTTTTATTCCAAAAGTCACGGACTTATTGACCCGCCCTCGTACAACAGTGGTTTACTAATGTCCAACCTGTCCAGCTTGAAAAAGAGTCCTTCTAACCATACGGTATCGAAGGCTTTCTCCAAGTCAATCAGGCAGGCACCACTGCACTGGTTCTTGCTTTGTTCCATTGGATATCAGAAACCAGTTTAGACGCAGCATGAATGATATCATGCCCCGCCGTGAAACTGAATTGATTACCCGGAATTATTTACATAGTTGATTAACCGGAACGTTTACAGCTCAAATTTTGTTGTTTCAATTTGAACTTACAGCTGCTCTGTAATTTTCTTTTATTAAAGTTTGGAGGTTTTTAATCGACGACTTCTTAAGTCTTCTTCGTCAATGTGTTGCTACCGAGGTATCATTTTGTCCATTGTTCGTTTGATTGTCTCGTCCTTTATTCTTAGATACCTGTCAATCTCCTCGTTTGACAGATTTCTGTTGGACGATGGGTAGAGCGAGTTACGTCTCAGAGACCACTACCACTTAATCCCGTTAGTCTCCCTACCTCCTCTTGCCAATCTAACCAATGATAAAGGCATGAATGGCAGAAGCTGCCACTCCCCCCTTTTCCCGTTACTTCGCCATCATCCAAATCCCACCATGCAAATATGCATCACCACTACCCTACTCAGGTGAATGATCACGCATACCCCACATGCACACTTTGCACTCGCAGAAGATGCCACTTCCCCCTTTTCCCGCTACTTCGCCATCTTCCCAATCCCACCATGCAAATATGCATTACCATCACCATACTTAGGTGAATGATCACGCATACCCCACATGCACACTTTGCACTCAATAGTGCACGATCTTGGAATGCGCTTGGAATCAAATGACAAGCCAACGGCAGACGAATTCTTTTCCCACGAAAAGAATGATTACGTTTGCAAATGTGTAGCTATAAGTATAGGTAAAAAAGATATGTTAAGTTAGTTCTTAAGTGGAAGTCGATAGATGAGAACAAATAAAGTTTTTTTTTGAGCAAACCGGTGTTTGCTTCCATAACTGGCGCAGTCGGTCCTCCGTTCAAGGAGAAATAAATGAAACTCCGTTCAAGGAGAAATAAATGGAACTCCGATAAAGGAGAAGTAAATGAAATAAGGTGGAAAGTTCCGTTTAAGGACGAAAAACGCCGATAAAAGTGAAAAAATAAAAATAAGGTGAAAAGATCCGTTTAAGGACGAAAAACGCCGATAAAAGTGAAAAAATAAAAATAAGGTGAAAAGATCCGTTTAAGGACGAAAAACGCCGATAAAAGTGAAAAAATAAAAATAAGGTGAAAAGATCCGTTTAAGGACGAAAACGCCGATAAAAGTGAAAAAATAAAAATAAGGTGAAAAGATCCGTTTAAGGACGAAAAACGCCGATAAAAGTGAAAAAATAAAAATAAGGTGAAAAGATCCGTTTAAGGACGAAAACGCCGATAAAAGTGAAAAAATAAAAATAAGGTGAAAAGATCCGTTTAAGGACGAAAAACGCCGATAAAAGTGAAAAAATAAAAATAAGGTGAAAAGATCCGTTTAAGGACGAAAACGCCGCTAAAAGTGAAAAAATAAAAACAAGGTGAAAAGATCCGCTTAAGGACAAAAACGCTGCTAAAAGTGAACAAAATAAGAACAAGGTGATAGGATCCGTTTAAAGGACAAAAACGCTGATAAAGTAGAAAAGGTGAAGAATACGTGTAAAGGAAAAGAGTTTTGTTGAAGGAAAACAACATATCAAGAATAATAAAAAATACAAGTAAGAAAAAAGAGAGTGAATACGAATACAAAAATAAAAACAAAAAGTAGAAAAAAGACAATAATAACAATAAACGTAAAAAGTGATAAGCCCTGGAGGAATTAAGGAAAATTAAACGACGAATCCTGCTTGAACAAAGAAGAAATCTAGAAATGGCGACACAGGAACCAGCAGCAGTAAGCCCCCTAACTTTAAGCATAGACCCAATTAAGTATTTAAGCAATTTACCTCCTTACGATGGTAATAGGAACAATCTTCACAGTTTCACTGACTTAGTAGATAGAATTTTTCCAACTCTCAGTAAATACGACGAGACGAGTCAGCTTATTTTCTTTGACATTATAAAAAGTAAATTAGTAGGCAAAGCTAGAGAGGCAATTGAAATCAACAACAGTGTTAAGAACTGGCATGAGACAAAGAAAGTATTCTTCCAATACTTCGGGGATAGGAAATCAGTAGAACAGCTATATGATGATTTAAGGGGTATACAATTCAAGAAAAACTGTCAGGAATTCTATAACGACATAAAAGTAGTCCTAAGACGTCTCAATAACAAGACACAAATAGATAGAGGTGCCAATAGTTCCGAATTGGAACAAAACTGTAAAGCTGCTTTGAACATTTACATTAGTAAATTACCAGAGCCCATGAAAGGATTGCTATATTGTAGGAATCCTAGTAACTTAGAAGAGGCAATGCAAATCTTGCACGAGACAGGATATGCATATTACGGTCAGGACTATAGGCAAACTAGCTATCAGAATAACAAACAACAAAATAACAAGCGACAAACAGACAACCAAGAAGAGAAACACCAACCTCGGGAGAATAACTCAGGAAATTTTAGGAAGAATAACAAACCACAAAATAGCAATGATTTCGGTAACTATAACCAAAGAAATAGTATTAATAATAATAACTAAAGTAGGTAAGAGAAAAGGCGACAGAATGAAAATAACTCTGGCATGTCCAGAAATAATACCAATAGAAATTTCAGAACAAATCAGGGTAATTCTAGGAATAACGAAGATACTGTCGAACCAATGGACAGTCTTTCAGCTATGAGTAGGCAATTATATAATCTAGAAGAAAAGTCGGATTTTCAGGAAGGCAATCCTCCCGAAAATTACCCTATATAATTGTTAAAACTAACACCTATGATCTAAGAATACTAATTGATACCGGTTCAGAAACTAGTATTCTCAGAAAAGGGATATGCCACCCCAAATGGCAAATTAAGTTACAAAAACCAGTCAAAATTTTGACTACAAGTACACCATTACATATAAATTCAAAAGTTAGAATCCCTTTATTTAAGGAATTCAAAAAACCGAATAGAACCGCGGAATTTCTGGAATTTAATTTTCACGATACTTTCGATGGTTTACTCGGAAATAACATCCTTTTACCACTAGAGGCAATGCTCGATTTTAAGAATAGACTTCTCATTGTTGATGAAACGGAAATCCCGATATATTTCAATAAAGCTGAAGAAGAAGTAACGTATGAAAATTACAAAAAACAAATACCAGCTTTGGAAATATATCACACGGAAACCAGCAAAGATCCGATCTCTGAACAGATCAGAATCGATCACCTGAATGAGGAAGAGAAAAGGGGAATCACTCGCCTCGTCTCTCAGTACTCATCAATTTTCTATCAAGAAGGTAGCGAATTGACGTTCACTAATGCGATCAAGCATCATATAAAAACGTTCAATGAAATACCAATATACACAAAGACATATAGATACCCGGAGGTACACAAAAATGAAGTAAAAAGGCAAATAAATGAAATGCTACAGCAGGGTATTATACGCCCAAGCAAGTCGCCCTATTCGGCACCAATTTGGATCGTTCCAAAATCTTTGATAAATTAGGAAAATCCAATTATTTCACGACATTGGACCTTGCTAAAGGTTTCCACCAGATAGAAATAAATGAAAGCGACATAATGAAAACGGCGTTCTCAACGAGCGACGGCCATTACGAATTTATTCGAATGCCGTTTGGCTTAAAAAACGCACCATCCACCTTTCAGCGTTTAATGAATGCCGTTCTGGCAGAATTCATTGGAAAAGTTTGCCTCGTCTACATGGACGATATCATTGTGTTTTCTACTAGTCTTGAGGAACATCTTACATACCTTAAGAAAATTTTTCAAAGATTAAAAGAAGTCAACCTCAAAGTACAACTGGACAAAAGTGAGTTTCTGAAAAAGGAGACTGAATTTTTAGGCCATATAGTAACAACGGAAGGCATTAAGCCGAACCCTAACAAAATTACGGCCATAAAAAACTATGCAATCCCAAAAACAACGAAACAAATCAAATCCTTTTTAGGCATTACTGGATACTACAGGAAGTTCATTAAAGATTATTCAAAGGTGGCAAAACCTATGACAGCTTTTCTGAAAAAAGACGCAAAAATTGATGTGAATAGTCCTGAATATATTGAGAGCTTTGAAAATTTGAAAGCACTAATAACATCAGATCCCATCCTGAAGTACCCAAATTTTAACAAAAAATTTACACTTACAACGGACGCATCCAACCATGCATTGGGAGCCGTCCTGACACAAGAAAACCATCCAGTAAGCTACGCTAGCCGTACATTAAATGATCACGAGACTAGGTACTCCACCATAGAAAAGGAGTTGTTGGCGATTGTATGGGCCACAAAATATTTTAGGCCTTACCTCTATGGCAGGAAGTTTACCATAAGAACAGACCACCGACCATTAGTCTGGCTCAGTTCATTGAAGGAACCAAATGCTAAGTTTCAAAGGTGGAAAATCAAATTAGGTGAATATAACTTCAACATAGAATATGTAAAAGGTAAGGACAACCAAGTTGCAGACGGATTGTCAAGGATAGGAATTCATTACAGCGAAAATGTAACGAATTTGGAAAACCTTAACGAGGTCAACAGAACCACAGTTCAGAAAACATAAATCTCGACGACCAATCTGTCATAGCCACAATCCATAGTGCTAACGAAGATGGTAGCGAGTACATCCCTATTGTCGAGACACCAGTTAATATTTACAAATCTCAAATCATTTTGAATAACTCAGACTCGATAAATACACATAAAATATATACAGAATTTGGCAAAAGAAGACTTGTTATAGAATTAAAGGAATTCAAGGAAAATTACGTTTTAGATATTTTGAAAAAATTTATTCCACCTAAAGGAATAGTAGCTATATTTTCAAATTACGACCATTTACTTGCAAAGTTTCAAGACACATATATAAAATATTTCAGTAAAATCGATTACTTAAAACAATAAAATGCAGTAAATTTCTAGGCGCCATCATGGACGAGGAAAAATTAGCAATAGTAATCTTAAACACTCACAAGCTTTTGAACCATAGAGGCATTAACGAAACATATGCGGAAATCAAAGACATATATTACGCTCCGAATCTCAAGAATAAAATCCAGAGATTTATAAACAATTGCGAAATATGTAATAAAGCCAAATATGAACGACTTCCAAACAAAATCCCTCTAAAATTAACTGATACACCAGAAAAACCTAACCAGATTCTATACATCGACATCTGGTATGCAAATATTAACTTAATATACGTTACGATGATCGATAAATTCACGAAACATGTAACAGTTCAGGAAATAAAACATCGTACATGGATGGCACTCCTCAAAACCTTACAATGTAGATTCGCTTCCCTGGGAATTCCTCGGAAAATAGTTGTGGACGGTAAAAGCGGGTTCTCTTCAATCTTAATAAAGGAATTTTTAAAAGAGAATGACGTTGAACTACATATTACTACACCCTATAATAAAACCGGAAATTCTGACATAGAAAGGTTTCATTCCACGTTGAATGAACATATTCGTACATTTACAGCTGACGAAAGCAACAAGGACACGTTACGCAACAAAGTATTAAAAGCCGTAACAATTTACAATAAAACGATACATTCAACAACTAAACAAAGACCAATTGACTTTCTTAATGGCACCATTTCTCGATGATTATGTCAAAATTATAGAAACAGTTAATAAGAACAAAGAAAATTACATTAAAAAACATAATAGAAATAGAAACGATATAGATTTTACAGATAGTCAGGAACATATATATTTAAAAAATAGAGATAAGAGTAAACTCAAACCAATACATAAGTAAACAGACCTAGATATTTTAGATAAAGATCACGTTATAGATGAAAAAGGTAGCAAGTTTTACAAGACACAAACTAAACGCAAATACAAATACGAAAATTCAGACTAAAATAACAATATATTTAATATTTCAGAAAATATTTTTAATTTACATTACAATGACCATTATACATGGGCAAAAAATTGACGTACTTGACTTAAGAAATGGACAAGGATATGTGACTATAAGAGACGAACAACTTCAAGTAATAAAAGGCTGCACGAAACTACTTCACTGTGTTAACCTAACATCATGGACTGATAACTTAGAAATTATTGAACACAACATTAACAAATTAAATAATAAAAATGAATACCCGACCTTAATGCATAGTTTTAAACTTTTAACACAGGAGATAGAGAACATTTCGTATAGGAATAGGCATAAAGTCAGAAGGGGATTAGTCAATATTGTCGGAAAAGGTTTAAAATACCTTGTAGGTACAATGGACTATGACGACGAGCAAGAGATAAGAAAAAGTCTAGAAGAAAACGAAAGAAGTAGTCATAACTTAATTAATGGACTAAATGAACAAATTAACATTAATTACCATTTCGATGAAGCTTTAGAAAACATTACAAGACATATTAACAAACATCAATTAGAAATCAAAGGACAGTTACAACATTTAGGAAATGCTATCAACAGAGAGTTCTCAGAAATCGCACATATGCAGCAGGTATTTCAGATACAATATGACATACAGCTCCTAAAGGAATAGATAGGAAAAGTCAAAGAGAATTTGCTGGCAAGTCAATTAGGAATTTTAGGAAGAGATCTACTACTGCCAGAAGAAATTAGGAAATTTAATATAACAATTGTGGAATTAACAAATATAAAGAGTTCCGTTATAATATATGATAGTGAAATAATATTCGTTGTAATGATACCACAATACTCAAATGTAAATTTTTACAGAATAGTAATTGAACCAATACCAAATAAAAATAAACTAGAACTTATTTCGCCTTTTAACACATTTATAACAAACAATGAGAATAATTACCAAGATGTAAATGGAACAATCCATATAAAGAATTTAAAACCAATAAAAGACAATTGTATTTCAAATCTGTTCAAACAAAATGCGTCATGTAGCTTTAAGGAAAGCAAAGATGTAGTAATTAAACAGTTAAGTAATAATATTATAATAAGTAAAAATATTCCATATACACACTTAAAACATAATTGTCATAAATTTAGCATAAGTCTCATAGGCAATAATATAATACGATTTGAAAATTGTGAAATTGAAATAAATAGCATTAAGTATGAGAATTTTATAACATATGATAATTTTATTATACCAAATTTTAGTAATGTAACAATAGAAAATATTGCAGTAAACGTTTCCACACAAGAAATACATATAAAAAATGTAGAAAACAGAAAATTAATAGAAGAATTAAGAAAAGGAAAAACAATTTATGAATATGCAAACTCTGCAACAATATTTCTGATCATAATTGCACTCGTAATCATTATTTTTAGAAGGGAAAATAAAGATCGCACAAATGTTAAAATAAAAGTTCAGAACATTGATTCTTCGGAGCAGAATCGTATGCGGGGAGGAGTTACGTCTCAGAGACCACTACCCTTTAATCCCGTTAGTCTCCCTACCTCCTCTTGCCAATCTAACCAATGATAAAGGTATGAATGGCAGAAGCTGCCACTCCCCCCTTTTCCCGTTACTTCGCCATCATCCAAATCCCACCATGCAAATATGCATCACCACTACCCTACTCAGGTGAATGATCACGCATACCCCACATGCACACTTTGCACTCACAGAAGATGCCACTTCCCCCTTTTCCCGCTACTTCGCCATCTTCCCAATCCCACCATGCAAATATGCATTACTATCACCATACTTAGGTGAATGCACACTTTCCACACAATAGTGCACGATCTTGGAATGCGCTTGGAATCAAATGACAAGCCAACGGCAGACAAATTCTTTTCCCACGAAAAGAATGATTACGTTTGCAAATGTGTAGCTATAAGTATAGGTAAAAAAGATATGTTAAGTTAGTTCTTAAGTGGAAGTCGATAGATGAGAACAAATAAAGTTTTTTTTGAGCAAACCGGTGTTTGCTTCCATAACTAGCGAATTCGAGGAGATTGCTCTAGTCAGTGTTCTGGTGTAGTGTGTCCAACGCACCGTACTATAATTGTAGGAATGCCTTTGGACAAACTCATCCAATTCCGCAATTTCTTTGGGAACAGTTAGTTCGGTGCTGAGACCGCAATGGTCACTGTCATACACGAAAGTGCGTAGACAGTTTGTAGTTGGTTGGTTAGTGCATGTCAGTTGTATTCGTGAGTCGGACAGCAGAAGATCCAAATAGGACCCGTGTCTGGGAAACGACGGACTATCCGTCGCCTTAAGCCCGAGTCGATACATTACACTGTGCTGACCCCACCAATTGAATAGTAGGTTCCCTCTAGTATTTGGTGTATTATTTCCCCGATCACTATGTTTGGCGTTGAAATCGATAATAAAATAAGTAGTTGTCTTTCAATTCCAGCCTCAGGAATCGAAAAAGCGTATCGAGCTCTGAGATGAATAAGGTGGATTGAGTAGCTTTAGGCGCATAGACAGACACCATGTACAACCGCTTTCCACTACGGAGGGGGATATACACGATGCATACTTCCAGCACCTGGGACCTACGTACTACACGACTGTATACTCTTTTAAAACGCATACCTTTTCGTACGAAAATCGCAACGCCTCCTCCCTGAATGGAGTTGGGTCGGTTTCTCCGTACTAAATTGTATCTTCTGTGCCTCAAATTGTGTCTTTTGGTAAGCTTAGTTTCGCTAACCAAAAGCACATCCGGGGCTTGGTCTTTAATCAACTTAAATAGTGCGGCTCGTCGTTCGAGCCTAATCAGTGAATTCACATTCACAGCAAGGACCTTCAGGGTTTGCTCCGCCACGTACGTACCCATTATGGCAAAAGGTGCGTTAGGCCAGGCAGCAGTGCGTATACTTAATCCACCCGCGCGTTCTGTTCAGTCAAATTACGTTGTAGCTGCGGCATTTGCCCCTGGATATAGAGCAAGTTAGCTAGCATGTCAGGTACTGGTTCAGGTGCTCTGTGCTCTGGGGCCTGAGAAGCAACCTTCGCTTGCTGTACCGTATTTCTCCTACCTACCGCCATTTGGGCGTAGGTAATATGGGGAGTAACGGCTGGAGTTTGCAAATGCACGGGTGGACGTTTAACTTCCACTTTCTGCTGCCGAGCCAGATTTACTCTTTTGATGTATTGGAATTTGGGACAACCCCGATAAATTGCGGTGTGTCCCGTGTTCCTACATAAAGCACAAGGGAGTTGGCTTTATTCAGACGCTCCGTCCTTACCCTTACCATTCGATGGATCTAGTCCCCTCAGCAGCATTGTCTGCAGCTTGTCCCCCTTCGGGATGTAGGAGAAGAACTCCGTCGTCGAATCCGTCAGTAATTTTTTTATTTTGTAATAGCGCTCCTGTGTTACAGTGGATCGCGTGCCTATCTTCACTTAATCTTTTAATAAAAAAATTACAACCTATGGCCGACTTACATAGTTCGATTGTGTCCTTTAACTCCAATTTGTACGTGTTGATTGGTGGCACTTTCTGCTTGATTGATTTCTGCTTGTTGTTGTCGCTGTTCTTGTTGTTGCTCCAGCTGTTGTTGCTGCTTATTCTGCTGCAATTGTTGTTGGTTATGTTTTTGTGTATCTGTTGTTGTTAATTTTTGTTGTTGTTTGTGAATTTTTTGTTTTTGAAGCGGTTGTTTCTGTTGCGGTTTTTGTGGCATCTCCACGTTTCTATTTTGTTGTTGCTGAGGTCTCTGGAGTAGTTTCTGCTTCTCTATCTCCCTCCGTGCAACTTCTTTTGCTTTTATAGCAGGCACTTGTTGTTCTAACTGCTTGATGCTACCGCTGCCGTTTCCAGAGCAGACAATTTCCCTTCGACGTCCTCATCTCCTATTTTTCACACACAATCGAGAGAGAGTGCGATCCTCTTTAGACTTCTACCTGTCACACTCTACGGAAATAATACACAAATGGAAACATTTGCATTTTTAGACGATGGATCGTCTACGTCGTTAATCGAAGAATCATTGGCCAACAGCTTAGGGGTTAAAGGAGAACATTTGCCATTAAAGTTGAAATGGACATCAGATACAGTGCGCGAAGAAATTAATTCGAAAAAGATAACATTAGAAATCTCAGGAAAAAAAAGGAAAAAAGGAAAATAAATTTACAATTTGTGATGTGCGAACTGTTGAACATCTGAACATAGCGGAGCAGACAATCGGTGCATCAGAATTAGTCAAAGGATATACCATTTACTTTTTATTTAAGGGCAAAACCCGGCATTTTAATAGGATTACAACATTGGAATTTGGAAATACCAATTCGCACCAGAGAAGGAAGTACTGCAGAAACTGTGTCAGCCAAGACACGGTTGGGCTGGACAGTATTCAGACCATACAACCCAAGAGCAGTAAAAGTTTTAAGTTTTGGATATCAATTGTATGTCTGTGAGCGCAATCGGTCTGATGACGAATTTTTGAGTGACTCTTTAAAGGAGTTCTTTGCAATAGAAAACATGGGTACAAAAAAGGTCAACCTTCGGTCGCCTGAAGAAGAACGCGCGAAACAAATTCTTGATGCACATTCACAGATAATTGGAAATACCTTTCAAGTGCCTCTGCTGTGGAAACATACTAATATTAAATTGCCTGAGAGCAAAACAAGTGCACTCCGTCACCTTCAGTCTCTAGAAAAAAGATTTGTAAGAGAACCACACTTTTGTGATTTGATATCTAATTTAATTCAAGATTATATGGTAAAAGGTTATGCGCGGAAGATCAGCCCAACATCTATTGTGACGGAGAGGACCTGGTATCTTCCAATCTTCCCAGTTTTCAATGCATATAAACCGAATAAAATTCGCATCGTGTGGGATGCTGCATCAAAAGTCTCATCAAATTCTGTTCTATTGACTGGTCCAGATATTATGTCGCCGCTTCTCGGGATTCTCTTTCGTTCCAGGGAACGAAAAGTGGGTCTGTGTGCAGACATAAAAGAATTGTTTCACCAGGTCAAAATGAAGAAAGAGGATCACGATGCCCAGCGATTCCTTTGGCGAAATGCAATTAGCAACGAGGTCGACGTGTATGTTCTGCAGGTAATGTCATTTGGTGCAACGTGTTCACAGTTTTGTGCCCAATACATAAAAAATAGGAATGCAGAACGTTTTCTGGTACAATTTCCAGAAGCTGTAGATGCCATAATAAACAATCATTATGTGGACGACTTCAGCGCAAGCTTTGACAGCAAATATGAGGCGACAAAGATCGCCAATAAAGTCATGTATGTGCATAATCAAGGTGGGTTTGAAATTAGTAACTTTAGGTCCAACTCACAATCTGTAGTGAACCAATTGGAATTCCTCAGCAAATAATCAGTTGTACCAATGTCAAATACCGAGACAGTGCTTGGGCTTTGGTGGTCAACAACAAGGGACGAATTCTTTTTCACATTCAACAGCGAACGAATTAATTCTCGGATTATTGACGGCAACCAATTGCCTACAACAAGACAAGTTCTTCGATTCTTGATGCAGATATACGATTCTCTAGGATTAATTGCCAATATCTTGATAAATCTGAAAATTTTGCTTCAATCAATTCGGAGATACAGCATCAGTTGGAATGACCAAATACAACATAATCATAACATTATATGGCGTAAGTGGGTCCAGTTAATACCTTCAATTAGTCAAATAAAAATTCCTCGTACATATTTTACAAATTTCAGTATCGTAAAGGCAGACAAAGTCGAGCTCCAAATATTCTGTGACGCCAGTGCGGATGCCTTTGCTTCTGCTCCATTTATTCGAATAAGCTGAGGCGAAAAAATTCAGTGTTGTTTAGTAGCAGCAAAGTCAAAGGTAGCTCCGCTACGCCACATTTCAATCCCACGGATTGAACTTGAAGCTGCAGTCATGGGCTGTACACTCGCCTCTTCCATCATTGAAAATCACTCAATTAAGTTTACACGCCAAGTCTATTGGATCGATTCCAAAACCGTGATCTATTAGACCACATCACCCAACAGAAAGCTTCAGCAGTTTGTTTCACTAAGGATAGGTGAAATTCTTTCAACGACCGAGGCAACATTGTGGAAGTGGGTTCCATCAAAATTGAATATAGCGAACGAAGCCACAAAGACGCGTATAAACTTTGAAGAGATGCGGAGTGATTTTGTCCCGCTTAACAGTAAGAGCCATTCACGTGGAAGTTGCGTATTCTCTTAGGACCAGCTCAAGCATTCTTGCATTGCAACGTTTTATCGCGAGGGGGGGAGAGTGCCAAAACACATATACACGGACAACGGTACCAACTTTCGGTGTGCTAGTAGGGAACTGAAAGCAGTAATTGTAACATCGATGGTAAGAAACTGGTAGAAAATAGGGGAAGGTAGACTCAAGTGGTTTTTATTCCTCCAACCGCTCCACAGATGGGTGGTTGTTGGGAAAGGCTGGTTCGCTCAGTAAAGCAAACCCTAACACAAATAAACACAACAAGGATTCCGTATGATGAATTACTACAACCAATAATGGCCGAAATAAAAAACATCATAAACTCTAGGTGTTGGTTCCCAACACAATTTAAAAAACAAGGCACCACATTACGCCGACGAAGAAACAAATATAAACTAAAATTTATTAGTGGCATTAAAATGCAATTGTCAAACCATTTGCAAAATTGACTGTTGCATTCATTGTGCATATTGGGCTAGTCACTGAGATATGGAAATGAGAAATACATATCCCAGATGACTAGCATATAGTACGCACAATGAAATAAACCCGATCGCGTCAAACTTTCGCGTATTTTATTAAATTAAAAAATGTTTGAATAAAAATAAAACCGATCGACCGAAACGAGAAAACAAACGAAATGTCAAATTTGCAACATGGTGGTAATGGCCAATAAAATAATATAAACAGAAAGAGAAAGGAGATCATTCACTATATGATCATCCCATTCCCACCCCCCAACATCAAATATGGGGCATTAATGTAAAAAGTAGAACACTAATGTAAATGTAATACATGTAATTATTCATACAGTTCCCATAAAAGCAAATGATAATGTAAATGTATTAATGGATCTGTAGGTATATAAGAATTTCAAGTTCAAGATCAAGTTCAATGACCATATAATGTATAATAAAATAAAATTTGTATGCAAAGCACAGTAGCGACTAAAAGCAAGGCTTCATGGGAAATAAAATGCAAATCTTACGGACACTTGTCAGTTAGCAGTAGACTAGATCGGTAATATTAAAGGATTGTAACGTCATACGAGCAAGTTTGTTTCATTTTCTATTTCGAGCAAGTAAGCCATTTTTGGTGCAAGACATCCTTCTTGCAATTCAAATTATTTCTAAGTTCGACTCAGCTTAGAACATGGTCCTTCGAGCCGGATTTGAACCAGCGACCTATAGTTCATATACTGAAGTTGCAGTTGCAAAAGCAATCCAAGGATTTATAGTGATATAGTGGTCTACAAGAGGCACAACGGTCTTGAAGCGGTACAACCATCTTGAAGCGGTACAACGGTCTACAAGCGATACAGCGGTCTGCAAGCGGAACAACTGTAGTTATTCACAGCAAGGAACTGTGCAACACAAGTCTTCTGCAACTGTAACTGTCAAGGAGACTCAAGTTACAGTTGCAAAAGCAAATTAAGGTAGGAATTTTATTCCTCTTTTCTAAAGCCTTTTTGCAATATACATTATATACCAACATTCATATTATACATAAGTGCATGAACCCAATTCTACCTAAGATAATACATATATTAAACTTAAAACACAAAAGTTGAATCAATCAGTGAAATAATACAACATACATAATCATGAGTAAACTCCAAAAATCGATCGAAAAGCAAGAACGTATTCATGAGGAATTGTCTAGTGATTTCGAAGAATACCAAAAGCAAATCGAATCGCGCAAATCAAAGGGTTATGTAATAGCGTGTTTAGCTGATGTCGATGAAGTCTTTAAATGTGCTAAGGGTATACACACTTCAATAATTAACAGTGCGGCGGATCCGCAAAAAGACAAATATCTCGTAGATGAAACATATGCCAAAATCAAGCATATGTATTTCAAATTCAGTGGCATGATTAACGATGACATTGATAAATTTCCGCACGACCACAGTGCCAATCTCGATATCTCACGATTAAATACCACTAGATCTGGGGTATCGGATATTCGTCTTCCGCGAATTAATATAAAGCCATTTTCAGGCAAACCCGAAGACTGGAGTGAATTCCACAACGTTTTCGAAAGTTTAATAGATCAAAACGCTGATCTGTCTGATATCCAGAAGCTACAATTTCTAAAATCTTCTTTGGGTGAAAAACCTGGAGAGTTAATCTCACATCTTCCAATCGATAGCAAAAGCTACGCATCGGCTTGGGAAATCATCACCGAAAGGTTTCAAAACAAAAGAAAACTAGTCAACACACAGTTGAAAATTTTGTTAGAGCAACAAAAAATTACATTTGAATCAGCCGATCTCTTAAGGGCCTTGCATGATACCAGTAATCAGTGTATCCATGCTCTTTCAAATCTGGGAATGGAGGTGGATTCATAGGATCCCATACTAATATACCTCATATATCACAAACTCCCAAAAATCACACAAAAAGATTGGGAAACGAAATTAGGGACTTCAAGAAGTATTCCCGATTGGAAAACCTTCTTATCTTTCATTGAGGGTAGATTCAGCTCACTTGAAAATTTCATGGAGTCGAACACACAATCGAAACAACCGTTGCCATCAACATCCTTTCGAAAATCTATTTCCAACACATATCATGTAAAAACGGAGGGGGTAGACAAACAGTTTCGTTGTAGGCTCTGCAAAGGCGCGCACAGTTTACGCCATTGTAAGAAATTTTTAAAAATGAGTATCAAATCCCGTATAGAGGCAACCAAACGAAATTCCGTTTGCTCTAATTGCCTTGGTTATGACCATCATATGAACAATTGCACAAGCACGAATCGATGTTTCAAGTGTAATTTAAAACATCACACTCTTCTTCATATGGAAAGGTCTCAACAAAACGTTCAAAATCACTTTTGTCAACAATCATTCCCCAACAAGTCCACAGAGTGGACAAGTACCACTAATACTTTGTCAGTAAACCAAAATCAAGCCAATACCAATCCGTTAAAACAGAATTCTAACTCATATATTCCAAATAAACCACAGGACTACATGAACTGTGGTCCTTCAACATCACAACAAGCAATAAATGCTCAAGCGTACGCACAATCTCCAAATCAACCTTATGCGTGTCAACAATGTAGCATAAACTCTCACCTTATTAGAGACACAAATGTCCAAAATATAAACACAACAAAAATGGTATCTAACCATCAACAAACATGTTGTAATCTATCCAATCAAATGCATTCAAAAGCATTGCTAGCGACAGCATTGGTCAAAGTTTCTGCAACCAATGGAAAACAGCACATTCTAAGGGCATTAATCGACCCCGGTTCGGAAGCAACATTTGTCACCGAAAATGTCGCTCAACTGCTCAATCTAAAAAAGAAAAAGACTTCAGCACAAGTCACAGGTTTAGGGCAGACGTCAACTGGCGTATCAAATCACCAAGTTGAGCTTACAATCCGTTCCTTGACTAAGACATCATTTGTTCTACATGTCAAGGCACTTGTCTTCGAACAACTGACGTCACTGCTACCAGCACACCAGTTGACCACAAAAGCGTAGACGCATTTGCACAATCTACCACTGGCCGATCCGTCGTACAGTTCGCCAGGAAAAATTGACCTTCTTCTAGGTGCTGATGCATATTCATCAATTATTCTGGAAGGTCTTGTAAAAGGTGAAAACGGAGCCCCTGTTGCCCAATGCACGGAGTTAGGCTGGATTCTAATTGGGAACACAACCAGTTCAGGTCAATCCAACACAATAACTATTCGAAACCATTTCAACTCCTTGGACGCTCAGTTAAAAAGGTTTTGGGAGTTAGAAGAGGACCTAGATGTTAGGAAATTTACTGAGGAAGAGAAGAAATGAGAAGAACACTATAAAAGTACCTGCAAAATAAGAGACGATGGCAGATACGAAGTTCAGTTACAATTTAAAAACAATAGTCGCCCAAATCTTGGTGACTCTAAAAGAGCAGCTTTAGCGAGGTTTTTTCAAATTGAGAAACGACTCGAATCAAACACGAATCTAAAGGAGGCATACACAGCATGTATTGAAGAGTACATCGCACTCGGGCATATGCAGGAAACAACCTCAGACAGGTTCTCCACAGGAGAACACTACTTTCTTCCACACCACGCAGTGTTTAAAGAGTCGAGCACAACTACAAGGTTGCGAGTGGTCTTTGATGCTTCATGTAAAACATCGAACGGAGAATCCTTAAACGACAATTTAATGGTGGGACCACGCATACAGTCAGATATCATCGAATTGATCGCAAAATGGAGAAAGTTTAAAGTGGCATTTGTGGCTGACATCAGTAAAATGTACAGGCAGATTTGGATGGCACCTAACGATACTTCCTACCAAATGATTTTGTGGAGAAAAAGCAGCTCAGAGCCCATTAAAACATTTGCGCTCAAAACTGTCACCTTCGGCACTGCATCAGCACCTTTTCTGGCAGTGCGCACATTGCATCAGCTAGCGTCTGAAGTAAAAAATTCGCATCCGCATGTCACCAAGGCACTTACCGAAGGATTCTACGTGGACGACCTTATCTATGGGTCAAATAACGAATCCGATGCAATCAAACTTCAAGGGGACATGTTGGATATCTTGAAGTCGGCAGGATTTCCGCTCAGAAAGTGGGCAAGTAATTCCTCTAAGGTTCTAAGTCGAGTACCTGAAACGGAAAGAGAGATAGATCTTCCCCTAAATTTCGACTCAGCTGATTCCATTAAAACACTCGGAATTCAATGGCATCCAGCACAAGACGTGTTTAAATTCAAAATAAACTTACCCCTAGTGAAGGGACACACAAAACGCTCAGTCCTAGCAGACATCGCCCGTCTTTTTGACTCTCTTGGGTGGATCTCGCCCTGCATTATTAAGGCGAAACTCATCCTGCAGCAGCTATGGCTTCAAGAGCTAGCATGGGACAACCAAATTTCCAAAGAGACAGAAGATCTTTGGGTGCCGCTGCGAAATGGCTTCACATCCCTTGAAGACATCCAAATACCGCGATGGATCCAATATGAAGATTTGGATCAGGTACAAGTACATGGCTTCAGTGACGCCTCTGAGAAGGCATATGCAGCAGTAGTGTACGTTCGCATCATTGAAACCGGCAAAGAACACATACAGCTCCTAGCGTCAAAAACAAGAGTGGCGCCGGTAAGGTGCATTTCCTTACCGCGTTTGGAGTTATGTGCAGCTCTGCTCTTAGCGAAACTGTTACGTCTCATATCACGGGCAATGCAATTCCAAAATCCTGAAGTCTTTGCGTGGTGTGATTCCATGATCGCACTAGCTTGGATCAAAGAGAGCCCGTTAACACGAACAACCTTTGTAGCTAATAGAGTGGCTGAAATCCAGACCCTTACTAGCCCCACAATTTGGAGACACGTCGCTTCAAAAGAAAATCCTGCGGACATCGGCTCAAGAGGAATTTCACCAGAGGAGCTCATCGACAACCAATTGTGGTGGCATGGGCCCCAGTTTTTAGAAAATTTTACTCTTTCGGAATCTCCAGCAGCAATCCCAATCCAGACTGATCTGGAATCAAAAGAAAAAATTAATCGAACAGATATTCATGTAGGATTCTATCAAACAAAACTATCCGACAATTGTAGATTACCCAAATTCGCAGAGGTAGTAGCTCACTGCATTATTGACCAGACGTTCTTCGAACAATATTCAACATTACGGCGATTGGTTCGCAACGTTGCCATATGGCGAAGGTATTTCGCAAATTTAAAAAACCCACAAAACAAGAAAACACTTAACACACATCCCATTACGCCCGAAGAACTTACCTCAGCTTACAACCAGCTCATAAAAATAGTACAAGAAGAGCTATTCTTGGAAGATATCAAAAAATTGAAGGGCAGTAACACTGTTAGTAAAGGGAGCAAAATCATTAACTTAAACCCGTTCCTCGACGCGGAAGGACTACTGCGTGTCGGAGGTCGACTAACAAACTCGTCACTTCCATTTAATCAACGACATCCTTTAATACTCAAGGATTCGCACCACTTCTCCAAACTAATTGTGAGCGATATCCATCAGCGGACTCTGCACGGCGGCGCACAAATGATGATGGCAGAAATACGGAATACATATTGGATAACGAACATAAAGAGACTCATAAAAACCACAATACACAAATGCGTTCGATGCATGGGAAGCCTCCCAGCTGAGCGAGTCATGTGCTGCAGACCCTTCACAAATACCGGAGTAGATTATGCCGGGCCTATAGAAATAAAGGCGTGGAAGGGCAGATGTAACAAATTCTCCAAAGGTTATATAGCGGTATTTGTATGCCTCTCAACGAAGGCCATTCACATTGAACTGGTGAACGATTTGAGTACGGCTTCCTTCATAGCCGCTTTTCGAAGATTTGTCGCAAGAAGAGGCACATGTGCTAACATATTTAGCGATTGTGGGACGAACTTCCAAGGAGCGCACAACGAAATAAAAAGGGACAACAAATTCATCTCATCCGAATGGTCATCAGAAGTGGCCAAAGAACTCGCGTCCATAAATACAACATGGCATTTCAACCCCCCTTCTTCTCCACATTTCGGAGGGCTATGGGAGGCGGGAGTTAAATCTATCAAGCACCACATCAAACGAACCATTGGAAATTCCAAATTGACATTTGAGGAGTACTCGACATTGCTCACTGAAATTGAAGCATGCCTCAATTCGAGGCCACTATGTCCAATGTCTTCGGATCCCGAGGATTTAACATTCTTGACTCCTGGACACTTCCTTATAGGAGGATCAATGCATACTGTTCCCGAAAGAAACCTGTGCGACGTTAACATTAACAGCCTGAAAAAATGGCGATACATTCAGCGGCTTATGCAAGACTTTTGGAAGCAATGGAGCATATCATATCTGCATCTGCTCCAACAACGACCAAAATGGCTCCAAAGGCAGCCTAACATCAACATTGGAGATATCGTCATAGTCAAGGAGGACAATTTACCACCCTCATCGTGGTCACTCGAGCGTATAATACAACTACATCCGGGATCTGACGGTCTCACGCGCGTCGCGACAATAAAAACCAACACATCAACACTTAAAAGGCCAATCGTAAAACTATCCCCCTTACCGATCTCTGAACCAATAAACAATTTAAAATAATCATAAACAGAAGAGTTGTTTTCCCCCTCCCACAACCCATTCATTATCTAAGAACATGAATTACCTATAAAACACCCCAATGGAGCAAAAAAAAAAAAATGCTAATATAGCCGATTATCCCTTGAAACTAATAGGGAACCAGGTCCAAAAAAGACAATAAATATTAAACATCTCTGTCACCTTGCACATTATGTATATTTACACACACAAAAAAAACATTACTAATGCTTTTGTTTGTTTTTTATCATTTTGCAAACCACACGTCGTACCGAGAGCAAAACAGCCATCCGGCCAAGGAACACAACAACAACAAATTAGCGGCAGGACTAGCCGCATGCAAGAGGAGGCTATGGTGAAATGTGAGATGACCAGGATGTCTTGAACTCTGTCCCCGAAGGCCGGGAGCATGTTGGTTCCCAACACAATTTAAAAAACAAGGCACCACATTACGCCGACGAAGAAACAAATATAAACTAAAATTTATTAGTGGCATTAAAATGCAATTGTCAAACCATTTGCAAAATTGACTGTTGCATTCATTGTGCATATTGGGCTAGTCACTGAGATATGGAAATGAGAAATACATATCCCAGATGACTAGCATATAGTACGCACAATGAAATAAACCCGATCGCGTCAAACTTTCGCGTATTTTATTAAATTAAAAAATGTTTGAATAAAAATAAAACCGATCGACCGAAACGAGAAAACAAACGAAATGTCAAATTTGCAACATGGTGGTAATGGCCAATAAAATAATATAAACAGAAAGAGAAAGGAGATCATTCACTATATGATCATCCCATTCCCACCCCCCAACATCAAATATGGGGCATTATTGTAAAAAGTAGAACACTAATGTAAATGTAATACATGTAATTATTCATACAGTTCCCATAAAAGCAAATGTAAATGTATTAATGGATCTGTAGGTATATAAGAATTTCAAGTTCAAGATCAAGTTCAATGACCATATAATGTATAATAAAATAAAATTTGTATGTAAAGCACAGTAGCGACTAAAAGCAAGGCTTCATGGGAACTAAAATGCAAATCTTACGGACACTTGTCAGTTAGCAGTAGACTAGATCGGTAATATTAAAGGATTGTAACGTCATACGAGCAAATTTGTTTCATTTTCTATTTCGAGCAAGTAAGCCATTTTTGGTGCAAGACATCCTTCTTGCAATTCAAATTATTTCTAAGTTCGACTCAGCTTAGAACACTAGGCCTTTAACGTATGTTCCACTGAGTTCGGAAAATGCGGAGGCTCTTACCCCGAATCAATTTCTGCTGGGCTCTTACAGCGGAGCAAAACATTTAGGAGAATTTTCCGAGTCGGTGTTGTTCTAAAACAGAACTGGATGGTTGCTGAGCAATTTAGCAACTCTGGTGTAGATGGATTCGGGAGTATCTACCGAATCTCACAAGAAGGACGAAGTGGTTTCATCCGACGAAGCCGATTTCAGAAAATAACATCGTTATTGTCGTCGACGAAAAAAGCCCCAGAAATTGCTGGTTAAAGGGCCATGTTGTCGAAGTCAATCCCGGAAGGGATAGGAAAATCAGAAGCGCTGCCATACAAACAAAATTTGGTATTTATGTTAGACCTGTATCTAAATTAGCAGTACTGGAAGTTGCCAGTCCTAATCATATCGGTAAACAGGATCTAAGCTCCAGCTTACCGGGAGGGAGTGTTAAGAAACCTGGCAGCACCGGTCCTATTGCCCAACAGATGGTGAATACTCAAATTCGAGACAACAATTTCCGAACTATAAAAATCATTAAGAGGCCATTTTGTTTCCTTTTTTAAATTTTATATTAAAAGCAAAGAGTCGAAGGAATTTATAAAATATTTGTTAGGTTTGTTCCAATACCAAACGTAAGAAAATTTATAGTTTTTATTGTTTTCAAAAATAATATATTGCGTATAAATTTATTTAGGAAATTATCATTTCCATGTAGAACTAATTAAAATATAAATGGAGTAAAGAAAATTGAGAAAAAAAACCTGTCTTAATTAATGAAGAACTTAAAATTCAGAAACTAGAAAAATAAAATTTAACAGTACCAATAGTGCAATATGCCTTTGTCAGTAAGCCTCTTTAATCTACATTACAAGATTCAGTTGAGCCCTTACCGTGGATCTTTCCTTCCCTTATTCGTATTGGTGAGTGTACAGAGTGTTCTGTTAAGAAAGTCTCTAATGTGTACATCGATTAGTCTTTCCATGGCTATTGGAAAAAATAACCCATATGTCTAAGGTTTAAGTAGTTTATTACTTTTGTCTTGTCTTGGGATAAGGACTACGAGTACGTTGTCCTCCTTCTAGGCTTGAGAGATGTGTCCCCAATTGAAACTAGACGTAAACAAGGCGGCTAGGGTTGGAGGAAATTGGACCAGACTTTTTGAATAAGTGCAGGGAAGTTCCGTCTGTTCCAGGTGCCTTGTATGGTTTATATGAGTTTATAGATCATTCAACTTTGTCTATACTATACATACTCGTATTTCGAGATAGGCTGTTAATTCTTTTATTTTAGGAAAATCTTGTGACTTTAGAATTGACATAATAAAGGGTTCACCATCTAACGTTTTTTGTTTTTCAACTAGTGCTTATTTCGTGAATGGTAACACTTAGTTCATGTCTGATTTGACAGATAATTAGTTTTATCCTTCTGCTGAACGAATATGGTTATGTATATGCTTGAACAACGCTGGAAAATATTGCCTGCGATCGACTTAGAGAAGATTCCGATTTTGCCAAAAAAAATCATCTTTTCAGATGAAGCTCATTTTGATCTTGGCGGGTATGTAAACAAGCAAAATTGTCGCACTTGGGGCACAGGAAACCCGCACACATACATTGAAAAGCCGATACACCCAAAACGAGTCACTGTTTGATGCGGATTTTGGTCCAGAGGCATAAATTGGCCATTTTTCTTCGAAAATGAGCAAGGAGTGGCCGTTACAGTCAATGGCGATCGTTATCGGGCCATGTTGAATGTTTTGTGCACAAAAATTGAAGAGGAGGATATTGGCAACATTTGGTTTCAACAGGACGGCGCTACGTGCCACACAGCCGAAGCTACACTCGATGTTTTGCGCCCTGTTTTTGAAGTTCGCATTATCAGCCGCAGAGCTGATGTCGTTTGGCCACCTCGGAGCTGCGATTTGACACCGTTGTACTATTATTTGTGGGGTGCCGTAAAAGATAAGTGTTACGCCGACAAGCCAGAGACAATTGACGCTTTAAAGGACAATATTCGTGAAGCCATTGGTGAAATACAGCTGCACACAATCGATAATGTGCTTAAAAATTAGACCGATCGTGTAGGCTACTGCATGGCCAGCCGAGGCAGCCATTTGAATGAAGTTATTTTCCATTATTAACCGGAAGGATAAAACTAATTATCTGTCAAATCAGATATGAGCTAAGTGTTACCGTTCACGAAATAAGTACTAGTTGAAAAAAAAACGTTAGATGGCAGACCCTTTATAATGCGTGTTGTTTAGTTGGGTCGAGTCTGGCAAATGAATCTTAAATAGCGCTTTAAGAGTTTCCTTTCGACTAGCCGTGAAAGTACCACCTACTTTTTGTAACAGACCTAAGCTATTTGAAGAGCCTTTTGAGAAAACTTTTTGGATACGTGCGGCCACTTCTTTCTCCATGAAGCTTTCTTCGACTTTCTCCATTCTTTATTAAAGGGGCTAGAGGAGATTTGTATAGGTCCCAATTACCGGTGTGTTTAGATTTCTTAACAATATCTCTCACCATTTTGCGCAGTTAGTTGTTCAAGTTGTGGGTTCCACCATGGTACACACCTTTTAACCATATCACTTTTCAATTTGCAAGTGCATCTAAATCATGAGATGATTGTTTCATTTAGTTGATCATTTCATTTCACGTCCCCAGTGGAGATGTGGTGGTTGTTGGTGACATTAACCAAAAATATTTCTTTTCGTTATTATTCGCTTTTACTGTTTAGGTAAACGATATTGTTATTTTCATATTTAGATCAACATTTTTTTGTTATTCTATAAATTGTACCATGTCGTGCTTAGGCCAGCAACATTTTTGTATAAATTAAGTAGAAATCAAGTTACTGCAGTTAAGTCTTGTCATTTAGTCGAACTAAACCTATTTACTACCTAATGTGAGGCAGCATTAGGCGATTGAATACAAAATATAGAAATTCTAAATAGTAAAATTTACATGGTCCTTCGAACTGGATTAGTCGAAACATAAAAAAGTGATTTGCAAATACTGTTACTAGACCAATACACAGTAACCGTTTAAGATCGTGATACAAGCACCACAGTCTATTACACAATGAAGTAAAAATGAGTGAATTCGAAGACATGTATCGATTATGGTCTAATTTTAAGGAATATGCAGAATCTCGATACTCTATGGGGTATTTCGAAAGGAAACTTGATCAGTTACAACAGCACTGGACCAACTTCCAAATAAATTACGGGTATTTGGAAGATCTACGAAAGACCCAGCATGAGTACTTTGTGAGGAAGTATTTGAAAGGAGCTATCTCGACAGGGGTTACATACATCTCTCCGCTCAAAAAAAAAATTTTTTTTTTGCATGAAAAAATTTTATATTCTTTTGCAATTCAAATGCCGCAATAATTTTTTAAAAATTCCAATAATTAAGAAAGTTATGATCGTTAGACGTCGGACCGGACGGAGCGCTCATTAGGGACATGAGCAGCTGCGTGCCTGCTCTGCCTTCCTACCTTCTCTAATGACGGGTCAGTGCCTATACCTGCTTAGCAAAGATTTAAACCTTGTATAAGAATATTAGAATTCAGAATATTCCAGAAGGCACTACTCGAGCACATTTTCAGTTTTGTTTTCGAAGCCACGCAGGCAAGACACACTGCAGATTTTGCATTTCGTTTGCATTTTTCTCGAAACAGTGTTTTCCGAGTCGGTACCAGAAATATCTCTTGAACCACTCGACCGATTTGCATGCCATTTCACACGGATATTCTTAATACCATTATCTAGTCTCCTACGTAGGATTTTTTGATATCTTAATTTTTAGATTTGTTATAAATAAAAATATGAATCGTTTTTTTGTCAAAAATATCCTTGTACGTTCAAACAGCTGCCATTTTGTTAAAAATGAAAATATTTGAAAACGGCTATTATAGAGACTAGTTTTATCCATCTACTTTAACAGGTTTTTTTTTTTTTGTTTCAAATGAAACCTACCAGAGATATTCCTGGTACCGCCCAGCACGTTTTTGAAGAGAGGTTTCTGGAGATGGGCGAAATGAATACTTTATAACTGTTTTTCTTGAATTGTCAATAAAGTTTTGTATTCGTCAAGGAATACTTTACATAATGTATATTTTACTTTTTTAAATTAATTTAATATCGTAGCGAAAAAAAATCTTGAAAAACGCTCCGTTTTTGAGCGGAGAAACATATGTAACCTCTTAAGGGAACTTTCAAGGCAAAATTGGAGCTAATCAAGAAAAACACGCAACCAAAGCCAATTCCATTACCAAGCGATGCAGGCATTTAAGTTTCACGGATATCTCCTGTACATCGAAGTCCAAATAATTCAAGTGTAACAAGTCAACAATCAACATTAGATCCAGAAAGAACTAAAGAGTCAGCTAACATCAAGAAGTGCCCAGGAAATTTAAATAGTTAACTCAGAATACAGTTTGCCTAACATTCAAATTGGATCAGATTAGGGAATACTGGACAAAGCTGGTGACAATGAACGACTAGATCATGTCTTCATTGGAAAAAGACAATTACGAGCAGGAGTACGTGTCCAACAACGTACTCATTGAGTTGGAGCAAATATATCAAGATGCTTGTATCCAAATTAAAGAAGCAGAACAACGACAATACCAACCAGAGGCAGTAACTCCGCCAGCTACAACACGGAAAATCAAACTTCCACCAATAAGCATATCATCATTCAGCGGCAAGTATGAAGAATGGACATCATATGGAACTGTTTGATCGATCAGTTCACAAGAATGGAACCCTAAGCGATGTCGAACAAATTCTATATTTAAAAGTCAATTTAAAAGGACACCAGTTGATACCTACATCAAGCAATTATGCAACAGCTATAGAATTGCTCACGAACCGGTTTCAAAATTTAGCAGCATTGGCCAAAACCTACATCCAAATATTGCTTCAAAATCAGTTCGACATGAAAATGCATTCGATTTGAAAACCATCATGAATATGTCAAAGGAAATCTTGTACAGTATCAAAAATTTTGAGGTCGACGTAAGCTCGTGGGATCCAGTAGTGATTCAGTTGTTATGCCCGAAACTTGACCCTGAATCAAGGAAATTATATCAACAATCCAGAGAAAATTCAAAAGAAATTCCTAAACTAATCAAATTTTTTGACTTCATCGAGGCTAGATTCAGAAGACTAGAAAACAGTCGGGAATTCAACCGTGAACATCAGTCGCACGTACGAGTAACACCTATACAAAATCATTTGACTACAGTCACAGATTCGGAATGCGTTGTGCGCAGCGAGTCTTATTAATTGCATAACTGCAAACGATTTTTAAGTTTGAAGAGGAAAAACCGATTGGAAGTAGTGCAATGGTCAAATCTGTGTTTCAAGTGTTTGCGATATGGACATACCGCAAGGGAATATATGAGGAAAAGGGGTTGAAGAAGTGTACACAACAGCATAATTCCTTACTCCATTTCCGTCGAGGTGAGAGTACAGCAGTTTCGGTAATAGGAAGATCATACATAGTAATAGGATGGCACTACTAGCCACAGCCATGGTGAGCATATGCGTTGGAGGAGAAGCTAGACTTGTATGAGGTCTGATTGATCAAGGGTCTCAATCATGCTTCAGGACGGTGAAATTAGCCGGCTAATTAAAAGTTCCATTGGTCAAGTATGAGTCAAGGATCAATGGTATCAACAGTCATGCTACGTAAATCATCGCAGCATGCCACTTTACCACTCAATCAATTCACGATGAGAAGGTAAACTTGGAGGTAGATGCTCTAGTAATGCCAGTTATTACATCAAGGCTGCCAGAACAACAAGTTACACCCAACCAGCGACTACACATCCAGGGGTTGAAGTTGGCAGATCCATGGTACAAACAACCGAGGAAGATTGAATTGCTAATTGGATCAGGCATTTTGGCGTAATTTTTGACGCATAGACTAGTCAAGGGTCCAGCCAATACTTCAATGGCACAAAACACAAGGTTTGGTTGGATACTATCGGGACCACTCAGCACCATTTTAAGCCCAATGAAGAAAAATCAAGTTAATATACTCACATCATGCATCAGTGTGAGCAGTAAAGACGAAGGCTTAAAGAAATTTTGGGAATTAGAAGAAGTTCCAAGTGCAAATATCGAGCATAGGGGAAACTGGGGCCCATTTGACACTTAATTTTTAAATGTCTGTATTTGCCAAAATTATTGATGAATTTCAATGATTTTATGTTATATGACGCATTGAATATTCTGGATAAAACTCACAGATAAATTTTACTTTTATAACAACTTCATCATTTTTTTTAAAATTAGTTTTTTAAAAAAAAGTCATTTTTGTCACAAGTGTCCCGAGTACGAGGCATCTTTGACTTTACAAGGGGAATATTTGACAATTGCAGTTTTAACTCATGATCGTATGCATAAAAAGTATCAGCGGGTGTATCCTGCCTGTTGTTTGAATGGAAAGAAAAGTCAAAAATTTTTCTAACAATTTATTTTAACAATATAAAGAAGCATAAATAAATAAATCTATTTTCTTAAAAAAAAAAACAAAAATATTATTTCATTTAAAAAACTATCAGTCCATAAAGTCTTTAAGAGTAATACTCGTATATAGCAACATTTTTAAATTTATTATTTAATATACAGTTTGCCGAAGACAACGCCAAAGTTTGAATTTGATTTCACTCCTTAACGTCAAAAAAATATCTTCAAAGGCTGGTTTAGTAAATAGCCAACCTACAATTGATGCTTTTCGTAGATAGTTAACAGTGTAAGTAGAATCACTATGGACTTTCTGAAATTTCCCCCGCATAATAAAATGGCTTCTTAGAATGTTCACCAAATTCCACAAGATCATAATATCCGACTTCCAATCTCTCATAATTTTTTGCGTGTGTCTGACTTTTTAGTCGACTTTTTTTAGTCGATTGCACTCCTATTTGTCTTTTTCTTGTAGATTCTAACCATATCTTTAAAATAAACATGAATAAAAAATTAAAAACACAAATATTTGCATAACAGATCAAATGTCAAATGCGTCAAAGGTGCCCTAAACGTTCTTTATAATTTTTCACAAAACTGGCTTTAAAATATTAACATTTTAAGAACAGTGCTATCATAATATTATTTCACAATAAAACAAACTCTTTTATTTCATTCACAAATTTCTTTTTCAGTTTTTTCAGTTTTAAATGCATTTTATTTATTTAATCATTAACTCTTACATACTAACAAAAAAAATTAAATGCTAGCTTAAAATTACTTAACAATCTAATACTAACTTACTGGCCCCATACAGGCACTCTAAGTTACTCTAAATTCTTATATCTGCGAGGACGGGTCAATAAGTCCGTGACTTTTTGAATTTCTGACCTCTTTACTGAAACAGCAACACTGCTCCTGTCAACAGGCATCTGTCAGTTGACTCCTCTCAAAATTTAAACTTGCTGCGTCAGTTAGTTTGTGTTTGACAGCTATTTTTATCAGACTACTCACTAATTTGAGGAGAAAATGGAAAAAAGTGAATTTCGTGTGCTTATTAAGCATTATTTCTTGCGAAAAAAACCCATTACCGAGACCAAGGCTAAGCTTGATAAATACTATGGGGACTCTGCACCATCGATTTCAATGGTAAAAAAGTGGTTTACTGTAAGACGATTTTCGAAAGGTAGAAAAAAAACACCGAGATCAAAAAAAAAAACACTTGTTCGATCAAAATTCCTTTATTTCAATAAACCACTCTCATGTGGGCTTAACCAATAACTCAACCCGTTTCACCCCAGATGGTGTCTTTTATACTCTCCCATCTCATGATGTCGCATGATGGTCAGCTGATGGTTGGGTCATCCTACATCTCCCGTTGAAATTTCTGTATCACAGCCAGGGGCGGCTGCAAAAATAAGTGCCCGCAAGGCGCCTATGAATTTTTACCACTGGCTGACCTTCAGATCTAGATTTTAAATAAATTAGGTGAAAAGGGTGTTACAGTTTCGTTGTGGCCGTACAAGCACTGAAGATGCCGAACGTCCTGGATGCCCAGTTGAGGTCTCTACACCCGAAACAATCGAAAAAATTCACGATATGGTGTTGGCCGACCGAAGATTGAAAGTGCGAGAGATTGTGGAAGCCGTAGGGATCTCGCATGGCTCAGTGGTTTCAATTTTGAATGATCACTTGGGCATGAGAAAGCTTTCCGCAAGATGGGTGCCGCGTTTGCTCACAGTCGACCACAAACGCAATCGTGTAGCAACTTCACAGGAAGGTTTGGCGTTGTTTAATCGCAATATGGAGGAGTTTTTGCGCCGTTTTGTAACCGTGGACGAAACATGTATCCATCACAACACACCAGAGAACAAACAACAGTCAAAACAGTGGGTTTCTAAGGGTGAATCGGCGCCAAAGAAGGCCAAGGTGGGTTTGTCAGCCAATAAAGTTATGGCGACTGTTTTTTGGGATGCACGCGGGATAATCCATATTGACTACCTTCAAAAGCGAAGAACAATCAATGGGGAATATTATGCCAACTTATTCGACCGATTCAATGACGATTTGAAAAAAAACCGACCTCATTTGGCCAAGAAAAAAGTTCTTTTCCCTTGGTGGAAGGGTGCACACATGTGCAGTTGCCATGGCAAAAATCCATGAATTGGGCTATGAATTGCTCCCTCATCCACCCTATTCTCCAGATTTGGCTCCGAGCGACTACTTCTTGTTCCCAAACCTGAAGAAATGGCTTGGTGGAAAAAGATTTGACTCCAATGATGAAGTCATCTCGCAAACAAAGGCCTATTTTGAGGACCTCGACAAATCATTTTTTTTGGAAGGGATAAAAAAATTGGAGAAGCGTTGGACAAAGTGTATAGAGCTCAAGGGAGACTACGTTGAAAAATAAAATTATTTTTTTATCAAAAAATCTGTGTTTTATTCCAAAAGTCACGGACTTATTGACCCGCCCTCGTATGTCTTTCGACTTAATTTACATTTTATTTAGAATGTTTGTTTTGTATACTTAGGGCTAAGAAAAAATTGTTAACCAAAAACTTAGCCTATGGATGTAATTTTTTATAAAAGCTTAATATCTAACTTAAAATAAACCTTAGTCTACCTAATCCTACATACACACACATAAACATTATACACAATTATATACATATATTAGTACATCCCTTTGTATATACCAATATATGTATATATTTCTTAAGTGTTAACCTAAACTTATGTAAGCTTGGCATCGCTATTCACAGAGCAAATAGATTGGTCAGCTCTGCCTCATTAGTGAGGCTGGTCCGTAATTGACCGAAACGACGACGAAAAATCTTCTCCATCAATCAACCACCAGAAATGTTGGTGCTGCCGAACGACATCCTTCTTATCGCGATTCCCCACCCCCCTACTGAACCTGAGACGATCCACACTGCCGTGTGCGACGTCTCTGTTGTAGTTGAGTCTTAACATTCGAAATGCAGTGAAAAGGTGCATTCATGACTGCATGATATGCTAACGTTTCCGAGCGAAAACGTTGCAGCAACTAATGGGCGATCTTCCCGCGGTTAGGACGGCAATGTCAAAACCATTTGCTCACTCTGGGGTCCCAGGCGGTCTCATAGATGTGTAGACGTGGAAAGGTCGCAATGCAAAAGTGTTGAAATGGTATTTTGCTATATTTTTTTGTATGGCGACCAAAGTCATACGTGTTGAATTGGTCGGAGATAAGACCACCCAGTCATTTATAGCTGATTTTCGACGATTTGTGGCACGAAGGGATCTTCGTCGGCAGCTTTTTAGCAATTGTGGGAGAAACTTCGTTGGAGGAAACACCGAACTTCAGAGGCAGCTGCGAGAAGCACAAGTCAGGTGGGAGGAAATAAAAGGGTTACTGGCCAACGAGCGAAGCACATAGAATTTTATTCCACCCGCTTCTCCACATTTTGGTGGACTTTAGGAAGCAAGAGTGAAATCAATTGAATTTGATCTCAAACGTGTAGTTGGCAACCAAATATTGACATTCGAGGAGCTCTCCACCTTTCTAGCTGAAGTAGAAGCGTGTCTGAACTCGAGACCGTTATGTCTACTATCAGATAACATCGATGACTACCAGCAGCTAACAGCAACACACTTTCTCGTAGGAGAACCATTAATCGCTCCGCCGCAGCCAGACTACAACATAGTCCAGCACTCGCACACTTATTTTACAAATGAAACCGTTATCCCATCAAAAAACTTCTGTATTGGACAATTATCAAATACCGCAATCGTCCAACTAAGAACTCTGCGAACAGCGAATTGAGAGACCAGAAAAGACCGAGTCAACGTCTTATGATCAATTAGGGCAACAACGTCAGAGAAGGCAAAATGTTGATGACATAAAAAAAAAATATTTCTTTTTTTTTACAATATTATTCGTTTTTACTGCTTAGGTATACGATATTGTTATTTTCATATTTAGGTCAACATTTTTTTGTTATTCTTTAAACTGGTACCTTGTTGTGCTTAGGCTAGCAAAATTATTGTATAAATTAATAAATTAAGTGGAATTAAAGTTGCTTATGGTCCGATAGGGATGCTTCATCTGGTATATGTCAGTCTTTAATAAATGTGTGAACAAAAGGAAACCAGTTAGTAAGGAGAAGTACCTCTTCTCTTATAGAATTGATAAAAGTGGGTTTATTACAGTACGAGATGCCAATTGCGACATTGGTGGCAAGGAGTTCAATCAATTCCTGTACAGAAAATAGAGGGAGACGCACGCCATTCACCCCACCCCTCTAATTTGATTATAGCTGCCACAAGATCTCTGGTGTGAAATTCTCCAATGAGAATATATATATTAAATTTTAGAACTCTGTAAAGCAGCCCTCGGCCTAAAATCTCCTTGGGAAAATTCTAATTTCCGCTTACTATTATTGAAGCTAAAAATCGTACACTTACGAGTAATAGCCCAAGGTTTTTGGATTAGTTTTTGCGCATCCTTGGTTAGCGCACTGCAGTAACTCCTTGAGTGTCATTCATTTTATATGCATTTTTATTTATATACTTAAATTACTCTTAGATGCTAAACAAAAAACGCTTAAAAATTAGCTTAAATAACTTAAATTTTATTTTTATTTTAACATTACTTAATACTAGAACTAAGAAAATAAATTTTAAGTAAAAACTTAGTAAATGGACATTTTTTTTATCTATAAAAATTAAGACTAAACCTACAAACTACTTAAAAACCAAACCTACTTAAATTACTTACATCTAATACGCACACACTCACACACACACCTACTAAAATTTGTTGAATAAAGAGAATGTCGGCAACTTTTCGGCGTATAGAAAGGGGTTGTAAATTTATAAGTTTCAGCCGGTCAGTAAGGTGGTAAGTTTTGGTTATCATTCCAGGGAAGACCACGTAAAGCAAACCGTAAAAACCTGCGTTGAACAGCTTCTATCCGGAGGATGTAAGTTCTGTAGTAGGATGACCAAACTTGGCTGGCATATTCAAGAAGAGGCCTAACAAAGGTTATGTAAAGTGATTTGGTAACATAAGGATTGGAAAACTCCTTAGACCAGCGCTTGATAAAGCCAAGGGCAGAGTTGGCTTTTTTTATTATACTATCAAGGTGCGAACAGAAATTGAGTTCCTTATCGCAGATAACACCTAAATCACGCAACTCATTCGCTAAGGGAACAGGCAGATTAAAGATTAGATAGCAACGAGGTGAAGTAGGAAGGTGTTTGCGGGTATAAGTTATAGCCTGACACTTATTGACGTTAAGCTCAAGAAAATTCTTCTGACACCATGTACAAAACCTGTCTAGATCTTGCTGCAGAAGTAGGCTATCTGAGGAAGATGATATAAAATATCTTCATATCATCTGCGTAAACAGATACGAGATGTATGAATTTTTAATGATACAAGCAACATCATTAATGGTCAGAATAAATAATAAGGGACCAAGGTGGCTGCCTTGAGGGACACCAGAAGAGGCTTTAATTGGGTCAGAAACCATAAGTCGTTCACTTAAATAGGATTGAACCCAAGTTATAAAGTTGATCTTTAAACCAAGAGCCTTTAATTTTAGAAGGATTATATCATGTGAAATTCTATCAAAGGCTTTGCTGAAATCGGTGACAATCACATCAACTTCATTTTCAGATTCCAGTGCACATAAAGTTCTTGATACGAATTCCGTTAATTTGGTGGTCGTAGATCTGCCTTTGAAAAATCCGTGCTGGTTTAGGGAAACAATAGATTTACAATGGAAAAGCATTATGTCATAGATAATGCTCCAAAAAGCTTAGGTATGCAGGACAACTTAGCAATTGGTCGATAGTTGGAAATATCGTCTTTTCTACCTTTAGGGTGATAGAAAGCTGTAAGAGGGTGGGCTAGATGCATTTGACATTTCTTTAAAAAAATAGGGGGAAGATCATCAAGGCCATCAGAATAATCATCTTTGAGTTTTATTATTTTATCTCTAACTTGCTCTAAAGTTATAGACACCGATTCCAAAGTTGTTTGTCGGCAGCTGTTTAAGTAGGAAAAGTAAGAATGATCTGGCTCTTGGGAATGGATGGCAAACGCTTGGCCAAAAAAAATTGCGAAGAAATTTGCAATAATTTGGGGATCGCCCGAGGACCTATCAAGAAAATTTAGAGATGATGGATAGTTATCCGATTTGATTTTAGTTTTGATGAACTGAAAGAATCTTTTGGGGTCGGAAATGAGTGTGTGGTCCATTCGGTTTAAATAGTTGTCATAGAGAGTTTGGCAAAGTACAGAGAAATTTATTTGGGCAGACTGGTAGTAGAAGAAATCGGTGTCGGAACGCGATTTTAAGTAAGTATACCAGAGCTTATTTCTCTTGTTACGAAGAGATTGCAGCTCTTTATTATACCAGGGTGGTGACGATGAGGGATTCCTTTTGGGTAAAAAAGGCACATATTGGGAGAGACATTTTAAAATTTCAGTATAAAAGGATGCAAGAGCATCGTTAACTGCAAGGTTAGGGTTATCGTAGAGAAAGTTAAAATTGACCATACTGAGGAGGTTGTTCAGTTTGGCGTAGTTAGCCCTATGAAAATTAAAACTGTAAGAATATTCATAGGAAACGGGATTAAAACCATTGTCATATGTCAGCGTAAGAGAAAGGGGAGGGTGGTAACTATCCAACTTAGAAAGCAGATGTTTACTTTCTAAAACGACGCAGTTATCTGTATCAGTGGCGAAGACTAGGTCGAGTTGTCTGCCGATGTTATTGGTGACACCACTTAATTAATATAGACCAGAGTCAGTTAGGCAGTCGATGAAAAGATTTTCTTTATCAGAGGTAGGATTTGTAGCAGTATAGTAGGACTGATCAGTCTGAGTCCATAGAAGCTTAGGTAGATTAAAATCACCTAAAAAAATAACAACGTCATTGGGATCAGCAGCATTAAATATGCAGTCGATTGCATCAACAGCTAGCTGGTAACCTCGAATTGGTTGAGAGGGGCGAATATAACAGCAACAAATATACAGGTTACGGTTGCAAATAGGAATTCTAGCGCAAACAAATTCAAAGAATGCAGTGGACGATTTTTTAAAGGGTCTAGACTCGAGACGAGAGTGTATAGCTAGAAGTAAAGTTGAGTAAAGAACGTCGTGGGGTACGCACGTATCGAAAAATCTCCTCCAAGTATTAAAACCTACACCTTAATTCATACTTCAATAATTCAAAATGTCGTGTCCAATGTGCAAAACAAAAGTCGACAGAACCCATCTCAAAGTGGAGTGCTTTGATTGCAAAAAGTTTTTTCACGGAGATTGTGCCAAAGTCACCACAATTGATTTGGACTTCTTGAAAAAGAATAGGAAAGTATGGCGATGCATGCACTGTACAAATCAACGCCGACTTTCTGTTTCTGCTGCTGGAATAGTTCCTACAACATCTTCGCCAACTACATCTTCAGTGCCTATATCTGTTTCGTCGCCTCATCGCCAACATCTACCTTGCGACGAATCTCACAGCACTTCTACAATTACATTGGACATGATCTACGCTAAGATTCTACACATAGAAGAAATTCAAAAAGAACAAATTGCTGCACTTCAAGAAAAAAACAAACAATGCGAGCTTAAAATCCGTTTGCTTGAGAACAAAGTAAATTACTTAGAACAACAACTACTAAGCAATTGTATTGAAATTGTTAACGTTCCTGATAACGCTTCCATCGGTACTGCACTCAAAGTTTTTGATGCCGGCTTAAACGTTAGTGTGAAAGAGGAGGACATCGACTCATGTTATGTGAAGAAAATTAAAACAACAAATAAACAAGGAAAAACAAATCCCTCTCATTTGGCTGACGACCGAAACATTTTATGTGTGCGCTTTGTTTCTCGCTACCTAAAGGCGAGAATAATGAGAGCAAAATACTCAACCAAAACAAAATTAAAAACAACGCTAATCGATGAGAAGGCTATACCACAAAATCTGTACATCAACGAAAGCTTGTCGTATACCTCGCGTCAACTGCTTAAATCTGCGTCATCGTTGAGAAAAACCAAATGTTATGAATTTCTTTGGACAAGAGGAGCAACTATTTACATGCGTAAAAAGGAAGGGGAGACTGCTGTGAAGATTACCTGTGCTGCGGATTTAATGAAATTGTAAATGAACTCTATAATTAATAATTCTGATCACCTTTCCTTTTATAATGCATGTGATAGTGATGGTGTTTCACCAGTTGTAACTGAATGCTTTTGTATTCATCAGAACATTCGTAGTCTTCGTTCTAATTTTGATTCTTTTTTAGCTCAAGTTGAATCTATGGAAATATTGCCTATAGTAATCGTATTAACTGAAATTTGGATTTTCGACAGTGAATTAGACTCTTACAATATTCCCGGCTATACTCCCTTTGGTAATTGCAATAATTCTTATGCAGCGGGCGGTGTAATTGTGTTTACGAAAGATGGTTTTGCATGTGATTGTTCCAAAGTTAAAATTTCTAGTGCCGATATTATTGAAATTGATTTGACCTTTGATAAATGGAATTATTCAGTACTGTGCATTTACAGGCTACATGATTTTAGCAAACGTGTCTTCATAGAAGAATTACGACAGGTTCTTGGTGCTATGCGCGCTAAAAATTTAATTGTTTTGGGTGATATAAACATTAATATACTAGATACCTCGGATATTGATGCCGATGAGTATTTAATCATGATGGCAACGTATGGGCTCAAAAGTGTAATAAACCTCCCCACTCGTATTACTAGTTCAACGATGAGTTGTATCGATCACATCTTTATTCGAACTTACATAAATAACGAAACAATTTTTTATGGTGAAGTTTATGACTTTCAATTAACAGATCATCGCTTGTGTTCCCTAAATGTATGTGGTAAACTGGTCTATCCTAGTTCCAGTCGGCGAAAACTTGAAATTAATTATGAACTTTTATATGAGAGGCTTCAGCAGGAATTTTGGGAAACGGTGTTTTTAAATTGTAGTGTATCATCTGCATATGACGACTACATAGCCATACTAAATGGTCATATTAAGGCTTGTACTTATGAAGTCTTCAATAGGCCAAATCGTAAAAAATTTCTTAAGCCGTGGATGACTACAATGTTATTAAATAAAATAAAGTTCAAGAACAAACTCGCTGTAAAATGCAAAAAACATCCGCATAATCACAGCCTCAGCAAGTACTATTCCAAACTCTGTCTTAAAATAAAAAAGCTTGTTTCACTGACCCGCGACAATTATTATGCTTCGCGACTGTGCAGATCCAGAGGTAATGTTAAACAAGAATGGAAGATAGTTGATCAGATCTTGGGTAAAGAAAAAAAACCTCAAGGAGTCTATAATTTATATGAAAATAATGAAAATATTTCTGACCCTTTCACAATTGCCAACATTTTCAATGATTATTTTGTTGAAATTTCTGATAAGCTAAAACCTACCACTCCGCTTAAGGATAATTGCCCCTGTAGCATTTCTAATGGTCTCATACAGGAAAGTATTGTCACAAATAGTTTCGTTTTCGACCCGTTTACGTCTTTTGAGATTTTGAAATTAATAATGTCAATGCAAAATAAAAGTTCGTGCACAAGTGATGGAATCTCTGTTATTGTTCTCAAAAAAATTGCTTGGTATGTTATTGATGTGTTGTGTTACTTGTTCAATTTTAGTGTTAACAGTGGTGTGTTTCCAAGTCAGCTGAAATGGGCAGAAGTTATTCCTCTTTTTAAGAAAGGGAACCGCAAAGCTATCTCTTCGTACAGACCGATTTCTCTTCTTTCAACTTTCTCAAAAATATTTGAGAAACTCATAAGAAAACGTATGGTTTCGTTCTTAAATCGAAATAATTTCTTTTCAAATAAACAGTTTGGTTTTAGGTCTGGCTTCTCAACAGAAGATGCAATTTTGAACTTCAGTTGCAATCTATTTAAAGGAATCAACGAGTCTAAGACCATGATGGCCCTTTTCATTGACATGACAAAAGCGTTTGACATGGTCAACCACAAGTTACTTTTAAATATACTCTACAACATCGGTTTCAGGGATGTAATTCATGATTGGTTTCGGTCGTATTTATTCGAGAGACAGCAAAAAGTTAGTAATAATGGTATTTTTAGCTATTTTCGTAAATTAAATAACGGTGTACCTCAAGGGTCGGTGTTGGGACCTCTTTTGTTTCTGATTTACATAAACTCACTTCTCGAGCAAAAATTCAATGGTGTATCTTCTGCTTTTGCAGATGATATAGCGTTTACTTACGAAGGGTCATCTATCTTTGACTGCATCGTTAAAATTGAGAAGGATTTGGACACTCTAAGGAAGTGGTTTACAGTGCATAAGCTTGTGCTAAGTGATAAAACCAAAGTAATGTCCTTTAAGATTACTGGTGCTTCCTTCGATCCAAATCTGTTTTTTCATGCTGCTGAGTGCAAAAAGTTCTCTTTGCCAAGCCATAACTGTGGAAAGATAAACTATTCTTCTTCTGTCAGTTGTTCCCCTAGTTGCTTTAAGATAGAAGAAGTCGATTGCTTCAAATACTTGGGAGTGCTTATAGATTCTAAATTAAACTGGAAGCCTCATATATCTTCTGTAAAGGCACATTTAAGAAGCGTTGTCAGGAAGATGTATCGACTCCAACCCATTTGTTCAAAAAGCGTTCTCACCATGATTTATTATGGTTTGGCTAATTCAAAACTGCAATACGGCCTTTCGAGTTGGGGAGGAGCTTATGCAAGTTATTTTGGGTCCATACTTACTGCGCAAAAACATCTTGTAAGAATAATTAGTAGGAAAAACTGTTTAAGTCATTCATTGCCTCTTTTCTGTGAACTTCGTATTCTCCCTATAAGACATCTATACGTTTTTAAGGTTTTAAGAGAATTTTTCAAACAAAGTGGGAATCTAGCCACTAGATACTCGAGATCATACAATTTGCGCGTCAATAACATGTCACTTGTTTGTGTACCAATTGCACGCAGAACACATTTTTCTCGTTTCTTTTTATTTTCCGCCCCTACATATTTTAATAAGTTGCCGCTCTCTATTAGGAGAACTCATAATTACCGTGTTTTTTTAAAAGTTGTTAAAAAATGGTTATTCACGCTTGACTACAGGCATATAGAATCCTTTTTAAATATAGTTACGTAATGTTCTGAGCTACAAAATATTTCTATAGCTAATAGATAAAAAAGTTTTTCTTTATACCACCATTGTGTTATGAAATTTTTGCTTTTTCTTTATAAATTATTATTGAAGTTTTTGTTAATTTGTTTCTGTTGTACCCCACATCGGAAATTAAGTTGTAAAATTTCATGCAGACCATTCGTCACTGATCGATTTCTTTCAAAGAATGGTCACTTTATTCTTTTCGCATTGTAACGCTTTTATTATTAAGAAATTTGTATTATTTTTTAAGTGAATTTGAATAAAATTTAAAAAAAAAAAAAAAAAAAAAAAAAAAAAAAAAAAAAAAAAAAAAAAAAAAAAAAGTACACCACGGCCATATAAATTCTACAGTTTATCTAGACCATCGTCACGGTGTAAATCGAAGTCTTGGGAAAATAATTCATTATTCATAATATCAGGGGTGAGATTGGTTTCTGTGAGGGCAAAGATGTCGTAGAACAGAATTTGCGAATTAATATATATAGCAGAAATTTTAGTTCGTAATCCTCTTACGTTTTGATAATACAAGGACAGATATTTGGGAGGCTTCGGCAAAGAATTGAGTGGTGGGTTAGGAGCGATGGTAGTTTTTGAAACTAGACCGTGTTCTCTGGAGGTAACATGAGACGCAAAAGAAGAGAGATCATTAGCCACGTCATCAGGAGTCATATCTAATTGCTCATGAAAACGTATAAAAATTTGCCGCAGATCATTATGATTAGTGGGGAGGCCTTCTTGCAGAATGGAAACCATTGCATTGGTTTTCGTTATACCGTCGATACAGACAGAGTCAGGCTTATCATGTAGGTAGGCGAGATATAAGCGAACATTATCATATAATCCGCGGTCTCTTAAACGAGAGAGAACATAGCCTTTTTCGATCGAGGAGCGTACCTCTTATTAAAAAGGCAACTGACTCAGCTTTGTTGAAATTGTTCAACTTTTTTATTCTCGTGTTCCACTCCGAAAGTGTCCATAAGATTCCGAATCTTGAGATTGTGGGTTCAGGAGTTGGTGTAGTAGCATCGTTTACCGAAGAGGGTTGTGGTGGAGGAGAAGATGATCCAGGAGTTACTGGTGGTTCCATAATTGCAGATTCAAGCATCTCAGTAAGAAGCGAGGTGTTGTATGATGCAGTCGGTGGGGGCTGGGATTGCACCGGTATGTCTTCGATTTTACTGGAAGTTATCCGGATTTGATCAGCAATTTCGATTAACAGCTCGCGTGATTTGGATATATCGTTGCTTAAATCGCTTATTTGGCACATGATGTTTATGAGCAACTGATCATTATTAGGCGGAGAGGAAACGCTGCTTCTGGATGTACTTTGAAGGTGAAAATCGAGGGAAGACCGTAGAGAACTTAAAGAGTCTGTTATTGTAGGGATGTAAGATTTTATTATTGATTTAACACTATGGGATAGAAAACTTTTTGAATCTTCACTAAAGTCATGTTTGTCATTTCGTTTTATTAAGTCGCTGTTTTGAGCCAACTGCATGGATAAGTTTCTAAATAGAGTCTTGTTATAGATTGCAGATTGCTCGAGTGAAATTGACAAATCTTCAACTGATTTCAGAAGGTCATCATATTTTGTAAATTGGTTTTGCATTGATTTCAAGGCATGGTTGTTTTCTGCCGCAAAGTTATTGACCGAATCACTGAGACACTTAACAGCAAGTAATATGTGGGACGGAGTGATGTCCTTGCACTCATCACAATAAAACAAAAACTTGTTTTTAAAATCTTTTAAGTACCCGATGGATCTTTTACTCAAGCCAATGCAAAAGGCATGGAACGACTTGCTACAAAGACCACTGCAGATCACCATAACAGCATTTAGGTCACTTGTTAGGGAGCAATTCGCACTTCCACATAATTCAGACATGATGAAGATGATTTAGTTAGGGTAGGTTAGTTGAGAAATTTTAAACACAAAAGGCGATGAATGAGAATTGGGTTAGTTGTTAATTTCACTTTAATATTATTATGCACTTTTAACCAGATAAACAAATCGAGTCAGCAAAACACAACAAAAGGCGATGACCGAGAAATAGGTTGTGCGAATTATTGCAAATTAGGCAGGAAAAAAATTAAATGAAAATAAATTAGCAGAGCGAAATTTAAACACGTCTGAACTTAATGAATGACTATGAATGACTTTTGCATACTATATATATACATAATATATAAATATATGTATATATTAGGGCGTCCCTTATTTTTCAAAGTTTTAAATTTCTAACGCATAAGGCTTAGTTTTTTTCATTTGCCTCTAAAACACTCGGAAATAAATTTTTACCTTATTTGGTAACCCGTGCCGACTTGCATCGAATCATGTTCATACATTTTGCGCTGTAGTAGCGGTGCGTATTCACGGCATTTGTCATTTTTTCTCAATTATTCTCGCGATTAACACGTAGGTATTGTTTTACATTTAAAAGATGGCATTGGAATTAAGAAGCAATAAAAAATGTGTTTTCTTTATTGGTGACGTAAATTATCAAATAGCAGACGCAAAGTTATCGTCTAATCGTTAAGTTTTTCAGAACTTTTTTTTAACATTCGCGAAGTTAAATTGACTGTTAGTGAAAGCGCTAATCTCGTCATTCGGGAGTGTATTATATTTTGGGAAAAAGCTAGAATCCCTACCAGAGCTACACCTAACTGTGTAACAAAACTTGTGGATCTTCACTATTTTTGGAGTGAGTTGCAAAAAAATTCTAAAAAAATACAAGATATTTACAAGCGCCGTGAGGAGGACTTTAAGAACAATTTAGATAATTATTTGATATAGCACACGCTGATGCTTTGAAACGGATGAAAATGGAAGAAGATAAGATATTTTTACAAAGAAAACCGTCCAGGGTGTTTAGCGGGTGTAGACAAAAAGTTAGCCGAAAAAGAAGAAAGGGCAAGACAAAGGAAATTAAATGAAGAGAAAAAAAGATGTGAGCAAATATGTTTCGGAGGTTTATCGTCATCTGTTACTACGCAAGATTCTATTTAAACTCAAGGACATCACGATCAACTTACTAGGTCTGATGAAAGCCTTGAGGAACCCTTGGCATCCACCTCTCAAATGGTAAGTTCTGAAACTACTACAAAAAAGGAAGGAAAAACTTTATCACGCCTAAGTTAGTTGCAGCTTTAGATAAATGTCAATTAAGCACAAAGGATTCTGTCTATATACTTCAGGCTGCAGGAGAAGCACTAGATCTTAGCTGTGATGATTTTCCGATAAACAAATGGTCTATTCAACGTATTCGCACACAGAGTCGAAAAGATAGAGCGGAATCTATAAAATCAGGTTTTCAGAATAATATGCCTGAAATGGTGACCGTTCGCTGTGATGGGAAAATATTACCTGGACTTGACGTGAGAAGTTCTAAGGAAGAACGCCTGCCAATTCTAATTTCATTTGGGGAAAAGGAACAACTTCTGGCTGTACCCAAACTGGAGAGCTCTTCCGGCCAGGATCAAGCTAAAGCTGTGTTGAACGCACTTTATGATTGGAACCTCGATGACAAAGTACAAATAATGTGCTGTGACACAACTCCGTCTAATACAGGGCGATTAAAAGGAGCTTGTGTACTTTTGGAACAAAAACTAGACAGGGAATTACTACTCTTTGCTTGCCGCCATCACGCTTATGAACTGGTTTTAAAATGTGTGTTCAAAACAAAAATCCACCAAGTCACAAGTAGCGCTGATATCCCACTGTTCAAAAAGTTTAGAGACAACTGGAAAACTATTAATCCTGCTGCCATTGAAACATATACCGATATCGTCACACGACATTTTTGTAATACAACAATAGAAGATTTGTTGACATTTTTTAATCAAGAACTGCAAAAAACCATTGGACTTGACGATTATCGGGAACTGATTGAACTATCTATTATTTTCTTAGGACGCGATAGTGACAAAAAAATTCAAATTAAACCTCCTGGAGCGATGAATCAAGCAAGGTGGATCGCTAGAGCTATTTACTCTTTAAAGATATGTTTGTTGCAATCCCAGTTCAAAATAAGCGCCAAGGATAGGCGAGCACTTTAAGACGTCTGTTTATTCATTGCGGTTTTATATGTAAAACTATGGCTTGGATGTAGTCTGGCGGTGAAGGCACCAAATCAAGATTTGTGCTTTTTAAAGAGGCTTAACGAATATGAAACTGTTGGCAAATTGATCTCCAAGGCAGCTCTGAGCAAGTTTAGTCAACATCTTTGGTATTTGTCAGAAGAAATTGCCGTTTTATCACTCTTTGATGATGAAGTTAATGAACAAACAAAAACGAACATTGTAGTGAATTTCCAAAGAAAGAGTTTGTATGATTCTGGGAAGAGATACATTCCATATGAAGAAAATATGTCTGGTTATTTGTATAGTAAGTAGGAATACAATAAACAGTACTATTTTTTATACTGTTTTCAATAAATTGTTAATAATACTGCCTTATTTATTGTTGCAGAAAAACCATTAAGTGATTTTGTGTCTGTCAAGACACACTTTTAAAAAGAGACCCTCAAAAGAAAATATCCTGCCTGTACTTTTATCTTCTTTTAATAAATATTTCATAAAAATTTAAATATTTCAATTGATTTAGTTATATAGGTAACGGAAAGGGTTAAAAACAGCAATTTTCAAAATCTTCAGAGTTCTGTCGGCACGTGTTAACGTTGACGTAGGAAGATGAAATTTTGTATTTAAGTAAGTCTGGGTAGTTTAAAAAGAAATAGGAGGTATGCATTTCGATATCTAAAAAAAAATTTTTACCCATATAAGGGACACCCTAGTATATATATATTTTTTTTTCTTATTTATTTTTTTTTTTCATGTATATATTTTTTTTAAAAATCTAACTTAAACCTACCTAAAACTATGTAAGCCGGCCATGGCTAAAAAAAATTAGGCTGGCCCACTTTGCTTCACATGAAGCTACATATTACTGGAGGAGTTCGACGACGAAGCATCCTCCCCTTCAACAAGCCACCAAAAGTGTTGGTGCTGCCGAGCAACATCCCTCATGTCGCGACTCCCTACCACCCTTCTGAACCGGAGACGCTCCGCACTGCCATGTGCGACGTATCTGTCGTAGTTGACTCGCCTGTCCGCAGCTGTTCGAGCTACGTGGAAGATTAGCGGCACCGCCAATCTGTCCTGGATCAGACCTTTGCTATCTAAATAGATTAATGCCTCTGGGGGAATAAAGCGAACTCTCTCGTGATACATATAATTGGGGTAGTAAGCCCCGGAGATCAGGTTGTTCGATGAGGCCATTGCTCTTGCAACGTTCCTTCGAGTCAACTTAATGACGAAATTGTCCACTCTTATTAGGTTCGTCCTATTGTATAAGACCTCATTAGGATAGAATTTTATGTACTCAGACTCTGGTGTTCTGTATAAGCGAAGACAAGTCCTAAGAAAAGCCCTCTCAAACACCCGAATCTTTTCCAATAAACTTGCTCTCACGTTGAACCACACGGGACAAAAGCACCTCTGGCTCTGGCCAGAGCAACATCTATATGTTTGTTAAAATACAGAAATTGATTTAGCCAGACCCCAAGGTATCCGACTACATTTCGACAAGCAAGTGGCTGCCCGTGCTGCCCCACGATTGAGAACTTTCGCCAATTCTTTCTGGTATTCCTAGAGGCCCCAGACAAAGGCGTCCTAAACAGAATGGTTTCCGACTTCTGAAAGTTGATTTTCAACTTCTGAACTCCTTGAGTGTAGCCATCATCATGTGTAGCTATACACGGGTTTCCGTATGCGGTTAGGTTTATTATCGCTTCTCGGCCGTATCGAACCTCGCTAAGGGAGTGGTCTCACTTTTGTAGTACGAGTCACGTTATCTTGACTCCTCTGCAAGGCTACAGGAACTCTACTTTTGGGTGTATCAGCAGCAGTTGTCTTTTGTGGCATTAGATCCATTTGCTCAACACTAAGTTTGTTGAGATTAATATCTTTCAGGACTACACCCAGCCTGACACGGCCCAGTATATTACTATAGGGAACCGTGTCGACTGTAGCATTTCATATTCGTCGGGAGAGTGGATTCGTCGGATTGGGTTCGTTTAGCCTCTGTGCCGTTGTTATCGATTTTGAGAATAGTGGTCTCTAGAGCACCTTGTGTTTACTTTAGATAAAGTAAACTCTAAATTTATGTAAATACATATATTATTAGAAAACTTACATGTTTATATTCTTTAAAATATGATTTATATTACTCATAGGAATTATTAAAAAACAGTCAAGATTTAAAATATAAGAAACTCATGCTTCGAGTACGTTATATTGCGGGTAATTGTTGATAACTATAATTGAAAAAAATGTATGTTGGTTCTTATAATAAAAATGAAATATGTTATATGATTGAAATTTATTTTCTCAGATTAGATAGTTGTTCTGATATAATCAAATTTTACCATTTGATTTGAAAAAACAAACGTATGAGTCGCAGACTACTCTATTGGCTTATCGGTTTGTTATTCAGTTTTAACATATGCATTGCAATGTTGGACAATGTAAAATGATATAAAACTTGAAGGAACAGAAATGAAAGTGTTACGAATGTCAGTGGGTGTATCAAAGTGTAATCTAATAAGAATTAGGCACTTTCTCCGTATTAATCCCATTAAGCAACCGATATTGGACAAACTGAGAAAGAGCTTATCTGTTATGCCAGAATACGCCGAAACGGAAATTTTGAAACTACCATCGAATAGTGCGTTCGTTTGCTGTGTCGAGTACATCCTCAAATCGCTGCGGGAGATATATTATATTCAAGTTAAAATTCATAAAGTCGCCCGAATTTGTACTATTGACGGAATATTACACACTTCCTTGAAAAAGAAACTAACTGTACTTATAACGAACGCTCTTGGGCGTCAAACACAAGTACCACTTCATCCTTACGAAACATAAAATTGCATCTTATGACATACATGTGTAGATCTTTACTGAGAGCTTCTTGTTACGGACTATACAGTGAACAGAAACACAATTAATTTAGAACTAAAACAGCAATTCCAATATTTGTTTTTTTATAGAAAGCTGCATAGGAATAAAATGAGTATATTTTAAGTATCATATTTCACAGATTAAATTTACAGACATTCCTCTTCAAAATTAAGTATATCTTACCTTTTCAAAAGAATATACATAAATACATTACTGTCATATAAAGAGTAAGAACTAAGTCCTTGTCACGTATAAATTCAAATTAGGTGTATACCACAAGTGCTGGCACTCAACCCAGTTTCGATGATACGTGAGAGGACAGGGTTATTTATATCCAAATATTTATACAGCTAAGTGTATCCAGGGTAAATCAAACCACATATGATGTTTCTGTTTCTAATGTGTTCAGCTTTTAGGTAAGGAAAGAGCTAAAATATTCATCTACACAAAGAGAAAACTCATCTTACCACATACTAGTGCGTAAATATACAAATCAACATATACAAGTATCCTCGTGCTTTTAGTTGAGTGAAAATAAATACATACGCTAAGAATATACGTAAATGATGTTGTTCAAGCCTTGTGTTAAAAATGACATACGAGTATTTAACCGTTGTGTCAATGCGAGTGTGGCACAACGCTTAGTCAATATACATACCCGGGTATGCAACTCAGTTTCACTTCATTTCTTGTATTAAAAACTGTTGAATCAAGATTATAAAGATAATATACCATAATAACCATTAAAATACAATGAAATAATATAATATATATATATTTTTTATTTGAAATAAGCTATCACAAACAGTTTTGACAGGTAGTAAGATCGCGACTGTGCTGAACACAGACTGGTTTGTTGCAAACTTGACATTCCTTCCTCGTTGGACCGCTCTTAGACTGAGCAAAGCATATGTTACAGTTGCCTTTTTATTTTATGCGACCAGTCTTATCGCGTTCTTTTTTTGGAGACTGGTGATTGGAAGCTGGAAGTTCAACTCCTACACTCTGCTCTAGCATCTGCGTTAAATATATGGGGATTTCGATCGAGTCCTTACATTTGTTGCTAACGTAGCAACGTCTAATATGTTATAAAAAAAAAGCTTGTGGCCACCTTTTAGTTCAACGTTTTGTGGAGTATTCGCCAAGCATTTTGTCCATAGTATCAACTCCGCCTTTAGTCGAATTATAATTTCTGGCTTATTTTTCAAGCCAACAGTTGTTCTACTTAAGTGAATTGTTGACAATAAAATCACGACTTTTTTCTTTTTTGGCACATAGGAACATGATGTTACATTTTCGTGAAACCCAAATTCACTAGATAAGATAGCACGGTATATATGGCTTAATTTTTTTTTTAGGGTTCCAACTAGTCCCAAATTCCATTGCATGAGTTTTTTGGCTAACTCAAGTGACGTGAAGAATTATCCGTCGTAACTGTTCGCCCAGTGTTTTTATAGGATAGCACTAGCTGACTTACAACTTGCTCTCCTTGTTTTGTCGCTCGAGGCTGATCTGGTTCTTTGCCTACGTAGATAATACCTTGTAATGGATATGCAGTTTTTGCATCGCATAACCACCAGATTTTAATACCGTACTTAGCTGGTTTCGACGGTATATATTGCGTAAATTTAGTCCTACCACGGAATGAAAAGAGCTGCTCGTCAACGGTAAGTGCCTCATACGGCATAAAATATCTAGCAAAATTCCGTTAAGCATTTGAAATAAGTGCGGTGTACATTTAAAAAACTTGTAATTAGTAGATATTTATCAATATGTATGTATATGCTTAAAGTTAATTGGAATTTGTTCAGTTTCCATTTTTGGGAAGCTTTTAGCATTTAGCGTGACCCAGAATGCACCACGAGTACATATTAAAAAGGTATGTAAGTTTTGTCAATGAAGTCATCGTCCGTACTGGTGTCAATGTCGAGTTTGTTGAGTTCGTCGATGATGGTGAAGAGCCGAGGTTGTTTTGGTGGTAAAATACCTTCTAAGTGCTCATTTTGAACTGTCGGAGGGTCGAAGTCCTTCAGTTGCAAACCCACACTTTCTTTACCTTTGACAAAACCTGGGTACACTTTTTTTACGTCAATTAAAAATTCCGTGATTTGGGAGCGCATGTCGTCCTTATAATTTTTTTCAAGGCAGTATTTCCGGTAAAAGAAAAGAGCCATATATTGGTGAAGGTGTTGCGTTGTATTGCGGCATAAAATTGATTTTTTCAGAAGCTTGTTCTGATTCTCAAGATCATTTATAGTATTGGTTGCATCGGTTTTGTCAACATATTCGCCTTTGCTGTGGTTTGTAATTTCATGAGTCGTGGAAGTAGGAAGCATTTTCTCAATACCTATGTATTGGTGTGCGCTGTCGGTACAAATACGACTGCTGTTGGGATTAACGAATTTGTGAATATAAGGCCACAAATATTCTTTACTTTTGGAGTTCACTTTAAAGAAGTTAGTTTAGTTTAGTTTTATATGCATTTTATTTTCTTAACACTAACTTTTACATTCTAACAAAAAATGCTTAAATGCTAGCTTACAATTACTTAATAATCTTACACTAACTTACTGGCCCCACACAGGCAGTCTCAGCTACTCTAAATTCTTATAACTATGTCTTTCGACTTCATTTACATTTTCTTAGAACTATTTATTTTGTATACTTAAAGCTAAGAAACAAATTTGTTAACAAAACTTAGCATATGGACATAATTTTTTATTTTTAATAAAAACTTAGTATCTAACTTAAAATAAACCTTAGCCTACCTAAACTAAATGTACAATACACACATAAACACACATAGACGTTATACACAATAATATACATATATCAGTATACACACTTTAAAGAAGTGTCCGACCTTATATTCTTTACAAAATAACCCCAACACTACGATTTTCATTTGTTCGGTTACACGGCCTCTGTGGTATTTCCTTTTTGTAAGAAAGGACTCGTCGATTTGTACAGTTTTTCCTTCGCCGCCAATGTTAACATCGACGTGAGATGCTATTATTTCTGCTGTTTCACGACAATAGTTATAGTAATCTATTATAGTAGATTTACTAAGCTCACTTTTATTGTCGTGATGGCGCCAAGTGATTATATGCTAATTTTAAAATAATAACATACATGTAATAATATTTTTAAAAAATTCTTAGTTTGTAGCTTAATGCTTAATAAAACCGTGTTCACAGGCATTTTGATAACAAAAGCGATAATTATTGCAAGCAACTCGCGAATCGCGAATCTCTAGCCGACATTGAGGTCCATGGAAAAATGTACCGATAGATGGGTTGATTGTATTTCTACAATTTTTGTCACATTTTTTTAGAGCTTTTCTTTGAGCATCGCCACATCCAACCGAACTTTACATTTCTACACTTTTCTACCGAATCCGAATAAAATACAGAGAAGTTATTTATTTTAGGATGGATTAGAGGATGCTTAGCCATCATTGCTTATTCACAAAAAATAGCACTTGATTCGCACTACGGTTGGACACAGAGTGATCTTTGTGAATATCAATAACTACACGCCTTATCACAAATAGAAATAACAGTATAAACTTTGTTATTAATGGGAACTTTGTAATTTTGTGATGGGTACTGTGGATGAAGAGTATTGATGACATAGGCGCCTGCCTGACGAAAAGCACATACCCGAGCAGAGCAACGAAGTTGCGCCTGCGGAGAGAGAGTTAAAATCCCGTAATCCCGCGAAGCTTGTCACCCGTGTACTCTTAATTAAGAAAACTATTGATATAGGCGTCTGCGAGATGTTTAAATAATACTCATTAACTTATTCAAAGGAAGACTACGTACATAAATGCCAAAAAACAAAACTAAAGTAGTAATTTCAATTTCAATTTCCTCAAAAACTAGATGATACGAGTACAAAACCATGCGGTTTTTTGAGTTCGATTCAAAATTAATACGCGCATTGAATACAAAAAACCAATTTGGCACATTATTTCACAATTTTGAGTAATATTGTTAAAATAAAAAAATTTTTAATTTTTTACAAAGAATTTGAGTTCGAATGTGAATTATTCAAAAACTATTCACACGAATTATTCGTAATTTGTATATTAAATAACAAGTTTCGGGCTTTCATATTCTGTATACAAGATACCGTTATCAATTCCTGGCGCCAAAGTTATCGTACTCGTGCCGAAAATATTTATTGCATCACTAGTTCCCCTTCATATAAAAAAATTGTACGCAAAACAGTGCTTGGATCTTCTTCAAATAACGATCAGTTCTACAAAGAATCAAATCTACAGTTCTACAGTAATTACTGTTAACGAGCAGAAAAGTTTCATAGTTCGCAGTGAATTCTTTCATACAATAATAGATGAATAGGTATTAAATGAAATTACAAACACAAAATTAACATTACCGTGCCCAATTTACAAGAGGACACAAAAAACTTCCGAAATCCATGTATTCCATTATAATCCCTTATGAATTTAGAATTTCGCCATCATAGGTTGGAATAAGATACCTAGAGTTTATTTTAAAACTATCTAGTGGGCTCCAACAAGAAGACGACAGGACTAACGAAAAAAAGGAAGCCGAAAGTAATGAGAAAATCGTATATTTTTTATCAAAAGAGTTTTATGAACAACTGGTGTTAATTGTTAATACGTCTTCGAATACAAATGGTGGAGTTATTTCACGAAAATTTTTCAAAAAACCAGAAGTTTTTAAAAGATTGCATGTGATTTTAAGCGCACTGGAATCTAAGAAATTCATTAATATCTTCTAGAAGATATCAAGCCTTTCTTCAGTAACTCCTCACAAAATTCTGGCCCATTGTTGACAACTCACTAGACATCAAAATTTTGGCGCTAGGAGAACTTTTGGAAGAAGCACGGAAATGAGGACTTATTAAAATATTATATATGCATGATTTCAAGGAATCGAACAAATATTTGATATGCGTGCTATATCATCAGACCCACCCACGGAGCTACGAAAAGTGCTTGCTTGGTCTTACAAGTCTTTTATATGTTGAAAACAATGATGACAGTGTTTTTTTTTCTGAAAATCGAAATCTATATTTTTTTATTAAATCTTTGTTTGTATACTATTTTTCTTCATTGCTAAACGTGAAATGTATGTATTACTGAAACTATATACAGTGTAACCATAATACAACAAACCTCAATATAAAGATTTCTTCAATTTAACAAATTCTTCGAAATTCCCTAGTACTCTCCGTAAGAGCTAATGCAAAATGTACCTTTACATTATAATTATAATTTATAATTTACCTCTATTTAACGAATTTTATACTTATATCCTTATAACGAATCCTATAAACTATACACACTCAATTTCACAATAATTCATATCTCGACATGTTCAGACATAACCAGTAAGACAATCATTGTTGTTTGATGTTTTGTGTGTTTGGATTAGTGAAAATCGTTCACTATAATCGAGTAAGTAGATTAATACCCTACATATGTAAAATTGAGATTATTAAACATTTTTTTAACTTATTACTTGGTATAACGAATATTGTCTAATTCCCTTCTGTTTCGTTATATCGAGGTTGCACTGTATTATAATACATGTATATTCTGAAGGCCCACAAAATAAAGGAAAAGCTATTTTAATACGTCTAAAATTTGGTTCGTTTACTTAACAGTTCCTCTGTTTGCTTTAGGATACCCTCACGAACAAAACCGATTTTTTACAAGATAGCTTTGCTATACTTGTTATTACTTGCAAAGTAAAACTTTCTTTTAATTCCTTTTTGTGAGAAAGTCTTACTTCAGAAAACGATTCTGATACATCATTTAGAGCATCTTTCTTAAAATTACCTGACTTTACAGCCTTGAGAATTTGGACGATATCCTACATTTCAGTTTTTTTTTTCTCAGTTTATATGCATTTTTATTTATATACTTAATTTACTCTTACATAATAGAAAAAAATTTAAAAAAATTAGCTTACTTACAGATAATCTTATTTTAACTTACTGGCCGCATGCGGGCACTTTAAGTTAAACCTAACCGTTAAACTATGTCTTTCGACGAATCTTACAGTCTAATTTTATTTTTATTTTTACATATATTAAAACTAAGGAAATAAATTTTAATTAAAAAAACTTAGTGGCTGGACTTTTTTTTTATCTACAAAAATTAAAGCTGAACCTATAAACTACTTAAAAACTAAACCTTAACCTATTTAACCTACTTACATCTAATGCACACGTACATATATGTACATATAAATATAAATATATGTATATATATTCTTGTTTTTTCATTTTTTGTTTTTATATTTTTTTTCTCTAAACCTAACTTAAACCTACATAAAATTATGTAAGCTAGCCATGACTAAAAAAATTAGGCTGGCTAACTTTGCTTCACATGAAGCTACCTATTACTGGATGAGTTCGACGACGAAGCATCCACCGCTTCAACAAGCCACCAAAAGTGTTGGTGCTACCGAGCATCATCCCTCATGTCGCAACTCCCTACCGCCCTTCTGAATCGGAGACGCTCCGCACTGCCATGTGCGACGTCTTTGTCTTAGTTGAGTCGCCTGTCCGCAGCTGTTCGAGCGACGTGAAAGAATAGCGGCACCGCCAAACTGTCCTGGATCCGACCTTTGATATCTAAATAGAGGAACGCTTCTGGAGGAATAAAGCCGTCAAAGCGAACTCTCTCGTGATACATATAATTTTGGTAGAAAGCCGAGGAGTTCAGGTTGTTTGATGAGGTCATTGCTCTTGCAACGTGCCTTCGAGTCAACTTAATGACGAAATTGTCCACTCTTATTAGGTTCGCCCTATTGTATAAGACCTCATTAGGATAGAATTTTATGTACTCAGATTCTGGTGTTCTGTACAATCGAAGTCACGTCCTAAAACAAGCCCTCTCAAACACCCAAATTTTTTCCAATAAACTTGTTCTCACGTTGAACCACACGGGACATCCAAATACCAGTATGTGCCTGATAAGGGCCATTTGGCAGATTACCTTCACCCTCGGATCGAGTTGGCGGTTATAAAACAGTCTCTTTGTAAGGGCAAAAGCGCCTTTGGCTCTGGCCAGAGCAACATCTATATGTTTGTTAAAATAGAGAAATTGATCTAGCCAGATCTCTAGGTACCTGACTACATTTCGACAAGCAAGTGGCTGCCTGCACTGCCCCACGATCGAAAACTTTCGCTAATTCTTTCTGGTATCCCTAGAGGCCCCGTACAAAGGCGTCCTAAAAAGAATGGTTTTCGACTTCGAAAGTTGAAAATCAACTTTCAGTCATCATATAATAATGACCTCAATCTTTGGACCAGATCTGTACGTGTTGAAGTCGTCTGCGTACGCTATGGTATGGTGAAGTGAAACTATCAGATCACTCGTGTAAATGTTGAAGAGGATCGGCGAATTTACCGCACCCTGTTGCAGACCGTTTTTATTGTTTAATGTTCCAGCAGAAGTCAAATCGCCATTGTTCACGATGATCTGTCTACTGGAGAGCATATCAAAAAAATATCCCTTCTCCAAGTCAATCAGGCAGGCACCAGTGCACTGGTTCTTGCCTTTGTTCCATTGGATATCAGAAACCAGTTTAGACGTAGCAAGAATAACATCATGCCGCGCCTTGAAACCGAATTGATTATCCGGAACTATATGTTTGTCCTCAAACCACTTAGTCAGGACTTTATTTATCACCTCTCGAAAACCGATGTTTGGAAGAAGACTGATCGAGCGGAGATTCGCCGGATTGGAAGTGTCTTTATCCCTTTTGGGGATGGGATGTACCACCGCAGTTTTCCAACGCGCAACAGACAATGTGCATTATTCATTGCATTATTAAACAGGGTGGTATAAATGTTCACCGCTTCTAGAGGGAGATGTCGAAGCACAATATTCGGTATTTCATCGGTACCACTGATTTCTTACTTCAAAGCGATTCGAAGATCGTTTGGAGCTCTTCCTTCGAAATGAACGTTGGTAGTACCTTATCTTTGGTGATGACATTATTTGCCATATTCTCGTCACTGAACTGGGTGAAACTCGAGCTCTCGAATCGCAATTTCATTTCGAAGGTAGAAATTGTGCACAAGGACTAGATTCTCCAGATCGTGGTTCTGGCCAATGATAACATTCGCCTTGTACACTTCCTAGAAAGTCGCTCCTATAGCCTCTACCTGCTCCTGTGGATCCTCAATCACAAAGAAATTATCATCATCAGCAGCTTCATTTGGATCTATGTCCGCTGCTACCAGTATTTGTTCATTGTTCGTCGTTCGGGCGTTCGGGCGTTCTGATTATTTCTCTGAAATATTTTATTAATTTGCGGGAACATATTCGTGTTGCTGGTGTTTACGGACCGAATTTTATTTTTCCAATACAAACTTACAGAATTTCTGTAAGTGTCACGATCTCCGGGTCATGTCTGTCAGTAAATTGCCTGTACAAGGTTTTTAGTCTTGAGAGCAGTCTACTTTTATGTCGGTGCAGTGCGTCAAAAGTTGCGTTGCGGAATAAGTCTTCTTCGTCAGTTTGTTGGTACAGGGGTATCGTTTTGCCCATTGTTCGTTTGATTGCTTCGTCCATTAGCCTTAGATACCTGTCAATTTCCTCGTTTGACTGATTTCTGTTGGACGGTGGGTAGAGCGAATTCGAGGATAGTGCTCTAGTCAGTGTTCTGGTGAAGTGTGTCCAACGCACCCTACTATAATTATAGGAATGTCTTTGAACAAACTCATACAATTCCGAAGTTTCGTTGGGAACAGTTATTTTGGTGTTACAGCTACAGGTTGCAGTTTGTTGTTTAGTGCACGTAAGTTGTATTCGTGAGTCGAACAGCAGAAGATCCAAACAGGAGCCGTGTCTGAGAAACGATGGACTATCCGTCGCCTTAAGCCCGAGTCGATACATTACATTGTGCTGACCCCACCAATTAAATAGTAGGTTCCCTCTAGTATTTGGTGTATTATTTCTCCAATCAGTATGTTTGGCGTTGAAATCTCCGCCGATGATAAAATAGTTGTCTTCCAATTCGAGCCTCAGAAATCGAAAAAGTGTTTCGAGCTCTGATATAAATAAAATGGATTGAGTAGCCTTAGGCGCATAAACAGATACCATGGACAACCGCTTTCCACTACGGAAAGGGACATACACGATGTGTGCTTCCTGCACCTGAAACCTACGTACTACACGACTGTACACTATTTTCAAACGTATTCCTTGTCTTACAAAGATCGCTACGCCTCCTATTTGAAGGAGTTGTGTCGGTTTCTCCCTATATTTTATATCTTCTGCACCTCATTTTGTGTCTATTGGTAAGCTTAGTTTCGGTAACCAATATCACATTAGGGGCTTGGTCTTTAAGCAACTTAAATAGTGTGGCTCGTCGTTCGAACCTAATCAGTGAATTCACATTCACAGCAAGGACCTTCAGAGTCTGTTCCGCCACGTTCGTACCCATTACGGCAAAAGGTGCGTTAGGCCAGGCAGCTGCGCGTATACTTCATCCACCCGCGCGGTCTGTTCAGTTATATGATGTTGTAGCTGAGCCATCTGCCCCTGGATGCATGTCAGGTACTGGTTCCGGTGCTCTGGGCGCTGGGGCCTGAGAAGCAACCTTCGCTTGCTGTACCGTATTTTACCTACCTGCCGCCATTTGGGCGCAGTTAACATGGGGAGTAACGGCTGGTGTTTGCAAACGCACGGGTGGACGCTTAACTTCCACTTTCTGCTGCCGAGCCAGATTTATTCTTTTGATGTACTGGAATTTGGGACAACCCCTATAATTTGCGGTGTTGTCGCGTGTTCCTACATAAAGCACAAGAGAGTTGGCTTTTTTCAGACGCTCCGTCCTTACCCAGTGCGCATTCCTCGGACTTGTGGTTCTTTCCGCACTTCACGCATCGAGGCTGCATTTCGCAGTTGGAAGCGGCGTGCCCGAACCTTTAGCACCGAACACATTGTAAAATGTTTTCGCTCCTCTTTAATTTTTCTCAGTGTACAACCTGGCAGTCTAGGACTTTAATACTCCTTAGACCATCCACATTGCTGGTGGGGCTTAACTAGACCAGGAAAATCGGCAATTGCCGCTTCTCCCTTTTGGCTCTGGCTGTGGTGAAAGGCTTGACCCCACGAATTGGAGCCCTTCGCACTTCTTCTCTTTCAGCAGTGTAAGGAGCTCCTCCGGATCAGTCGACGGTTCTAATCCCCTCAGCAGCATTGTTTGCAGCTTGTCCCCTTTCGGGTTGTAGGAGAAGAACTCCGTCGTCGAAACCTTCAGTAATTTTTTTATTTTATAATAGCGCTCCGCTGTGTTACAGTGGATCGCGTGCCTATCTATGCTAAGCCTTTTAATATAGAAATTATAGCCTATGGCCGGCTTACATAGTTCTATCGTTTCCTTTAGCTCCATCTTAAATGTATTTATAGGTGGAACCCTTTGTTGTTTCTATTGTTGTTGTTTTTGCTGCTGTTGTGGCTGCTGCCGTTGTTGTGGCTGCTGCTGTCTTTGTAGCTGCTGATGTTTTTGCTGTTGCTGTTTTTGCTGCTGCTGTTTTTGCTGCTTCCCTTGTTGTGTTAGCAAGTGTGTTATTGTGTTTGTCTTGTGTTGTTGTTGTGTCTGTTTTTGAGCTAGCTGCATTTGCTGTTGTTTTTGGGAACGCTCTTGCACTTCCCTCTTACTTCTAAGCATTTACAGTTCCTTTATAGCAAGAACTCTTTATTGCAGCATTTTGATGCTGCTGCTTAAAGACTCCATTTCTTCCTCTTCGTCTTCTGATTCGGTTGGAGTTGGTGTTCTCTCTCAGATAATGGCTTTCACCACCATCTGAGACATTTGGGTTGTCGTCAATAAATTGCCCGGTACGATTATTTGCTGCTCTCGATGGCGTTGAATGCGCCCCTTCGAGCTTTTCAGCGGAAGTTGGTAGAATGGGACGTTGTACTAAGTTGGGGATTTGCCTTTGCTTCCTCTTTCTCTTAGTCTGTGGTCCTGACACTACTGGCGTTTGGCGCGAACCACTTGATGCTTCGCCCGATTTTTCAGAAGATCCCGCTATTTGCATAGCGGTCCGCTCTTCACAATCCATCACGTGATGTTTCACACGTAGTAACAGTTTAAATTATTTTATTTAATCAAAAAGGAAAAAAAAAATGTCCGATACACACGGAGTCGAATCGACGACTTACGACTCGTTGGCCGAACACACTGCCAATGCGCTAATTGGAGCCTATAGGAAATATACTTTCTGATTTTACTATTCACTCGCAAGCCGAAACACGTCTATACTGTACGGTGATCAATGAACGACTCGGAACGATATCTTTATTCGGTGAAAAATGTACGCCCTTGCACCCTTCTTATAAAGGGTCCGCCATCTAACGTTTTTTTTTTCAACTAGTGCTTATTTCGTGAATGGTAACACTTAGCTCATGTCTGATTCGACAGATAATTAGTTTTATCCTTCCGCTGAACGAATATGGTTATGCATACGCTTGAACAACGCTGGGAAATATTGCGACATTACTTTGAAAATCATGGTAATGTTGCAGAATGTGTGCGAAAATTGAGTACGGATTTTGGAAGAAGAGAAGCACCGTCAGCTCAGTATGTTCGTTATCTTGTGAAAAAAGTGAAAGAAACTGGCATCCTCATCGATAAAGCAAAGCGTGAAAAGCCAAAAATAGTGCGTACACCCGAAAATATTGCTGCTGTGGCAGAAAGTGTGCGTGAAACGCCATCAACATCAATTCACCATCGTTTTCAACAATTGAACATTTCGGATACATCATTCAGACGAATTTTGCATAAAGACCTTGGTATGACGCCATACAAAGTCCAATTGGTTCAGGAGTTGAAGCCAACTAACCATCCAATGCGTTTTCGCTTCGCTAAGTGGGCCTGCGATCGACTTACAGAAGATGCCGATTTTGCCAAAAAAATCAACTTTTCAGATGAAGCTCATTTTGATCTTTGCGGGTACGTAGACAAGCAAAATTGTCGCATTTGGGGCACAGAAAACCCGCACGCATACATTGAAAAGCCGATACACCCTAAACGAGTCACTGTTTGGTGCGGATTTTGGTCCAGAGGCATAATTGGGCCATTTTTCTTCGAAAATGAGCAAGGAGTGGCCGTTACAGTCAATGGCGATCGTTATCGGGCCATGTTGAACGAATTTTTGTTCTTAAAAATTGAAGAGGAGGATATTGGCAACATTTGGTTTCAACAGGACGGCGCTAGGTGCCACATAGCCGAAGCTACACTCGATGTTTTGCGCCCTGTTTTTGAAGATCGCATTATCAGCCGCAGAGCTGATGTCGTTTGGCCACCTCGGAGCTGCGATTTGACACCGTTGGACTATTATTTGTGGGGTGCCGTAAAAGATAAATGTTACGCCGACAAGCCAGAGACAATTGACGCTTTAAAGGACAATATACGTGAAGCCATTGGTGAAATACAGCTGCACACAATCGATAATGTGCTTAAAAATTAGACCGATCGTGTAGGCTACTGCATGGCCAGCCGAGGCAGCCATTTGAATGAAATTATTTTCCATTATTAACCGGAAGAATGAAACTAATTACCTGTCAAATCAGACATGAGCTAGGTGTTACCCTTCACGAAATAAGTACTAGTTGAATAAAAAAACGTTAGATGGCGGACGCTTTATATATAATATAAGTACAAGCATTAAGATAAGCATAAGTAGCATTAAGATATGCCCAGAGAAAAATTAAATCTGTTCTTTTTTTTTATTTATATTGCGTTTATTTTAATAATAGGTATACTAAGTCTTTACTAAGATTATAAACCTCATAAAGCGAAATCTGTATGGTACAAATAACAGTAAAATATAGGAATAATATGGCATTATCTCATTACGATAGTAATGTGCAAAAGTGTCCGAATGAAGAATTCTGTATTTTTTGTTTATTTTTGTTTTGAATATTAATTCTTTTCATAAGTTTTTAGTACTAAATCTTAAGAAAAACGTTTAATTAAATAATTAAATAAAAAATATATGTCAAATTTCTATTAACTTCCTTATTTTGTTAACATAACCATAGAAATGCAAAACATCCGGACAGTTTTGTTTCCCACTGTACATAAAATGTACATCTCCTGGTATTCCTTTGTAAAAGTGCCAGCTATTGTATAGGTGAATACTACAATATTTAAACAAATCATTACCGAATGTTGCAAAAGCATTGCTTTCGGTCATACGAGGGCGGGTCAATAAGTCCGTGACTTTTGGAATCAAACACAGATTTTTTGATAAAAAAATAATTTTATTTTTCAACGTAGTCTCCCTTGAGCTCTATACACTTTGTCCAACGCTTCTCCAATTTTTTTATCCCTTCCAAAAAAAAATGATTTGTCGAGGTCCTCAAAATAGGCCTTTGTTTGCGAGATGACTTCATCATTGGAGTCAAATCTTTTTCCACCAAGCCATTTCATCAGGTTTGGGAACAAGAAGGAGTAGCTCGGAGCCAAATCTGGAGAATAGGGTGGATGAGGGAGCAATTCATAGCCCAATTCATGGATTTTTACAATATTTACTTTTCTGATTGCTGATTGTCGCATTTTTTTAGTAACCTTTTATTAAAAAATTGTTTTAATTTGATGCGTTTATTTCCAACTTTACTTGTCCTTAATAAAAAAAATTGGCTGACGTAAATGGTGTTTATATATAACATAACCTGTTACTTAACAACCTGTTTATCAAGCATCGTAAGGACTTTAAATCAAGTAGTATACCAGCTAATGATTAAGTATGTTGCAACTCCCGGGGGGACAAATTATTTAGTGATTTAACCAAATTTAAAATAATTAATAGTAAAAGGGTGCCGAGCTAACCAAAACCACAGAAAATCAAAACAATGAAACGAGAAGAAAAAAAACCGCCACCTCACGGATGGTGCTTGGTAGTCGAGTGAAAGAGAATGCGTAAAGCCGAAAACCATCCCAAAAGGGAATCGCAAGATAACCGAAATTGCAACAGGCAGCTAGTTCTAAACTGCGCACAACGGCTGCTCAGCACGGGGGGTTCGGAAAAAGGGGAGAAGACAGCAAATAGATAATGTAAAAATGGACGCCCCCCAATTTTTCTGGGAAATTGGGAAAACAAAATCAAAAGAAAACAAATGACTTTTTCCCTTATGAGGAATTAATTTATGCCGATTTATTTTTTTTTTCTACTAAGCGGGGGAGATGATAAAGACCGTGTGAGTACAAAAAAGAAGAACCAAGTACAGGGTGTGGTATAGCACCAGAGGGGTTGCTCACCTTAAAATCTAAAAAAAACCCAATTTAGCGGCCAACAAAAGGCCCACGATTCGGCACGATCACAAACTGGGTGACTCACTGGGAGGCAACGGGGCCGCGAACGCTTTAAAAGTAACCGCTAAAGGGTTACGGGGTTTGCCGTAAAAACGGTAAGGAGACTTACGGGATTCTACTAATCACAAATAACCCCAACTAGGGGAAGATCACAAAAATATATCAAAAAAATACAAGGGGTACTTAGATGTTTTCCTGCCTACTTGGGGTCGCTCCTGTCTGGTTGTCATGGGGTTGGAGAACGGAGTGGGCCCTTTCCGGCGCTGTCACTCTCATCGTCGCTTCGTCCGTCGGTTTCCTGTCTTTCGGGGCTTCCGTCTTCCTTTCTGGGTGGGTTTTTTCCCTCTTGTTAACTTTTTTTTTGTTCGTTCCTTGTGTAGTTTTCGTCCTTGTTGGTTTCCCCTTTTTTTTTTTGCTCGTTCGTTGTGCGGTTTTCCTTTCCTCTTGTTGGTTTCTTTTGTTCGTTCGTCGTATAGCTTGAATTTCGTTCCTCGTTTTCTGTTTTTCGTTAATCGTTAGTTTCTTTTTTTGTCGTTTTTTTTCTGTTTCTCTTTTTGTTTGTTTTATTTAAAAAATGATGGCTAGATTTTAATTACCCTAGCCGCGAATTTCGGCTAGTTGTCTCTCCCACACACATACATTCATACGTGGTTCCACTAATTCAGCTGGCAGAGCAAAGGGACTCACTTTCAGAGCTCTGACAGCCTCCCTATGGAACCACCCAATCACGGCAGTCGATGTTTTGTCGTGTTCGTTCTGTCTGTCGCGTAACTGCTTGGGTCCAGATTCCACCCTCGGACCCGGAACACTTTTGGGTAACAATTAAAGGGAGCTCACATAGTGACCGCCAAGTAGAAAGGAAACTTTTATTAAAGAATCCTACTGCGGGGCCCGTAAGTCTCCTTGCAGACACGAATGAGGGGAACCGATCGTGGGGAATCGTGAGCTTTCTTTCACAATTATTGTTTTTTTGAATTTGGGGTTTTACAAATTATGTAGCTGGAAGCAAACAATATCGAATTTAGGGTGGGCCCTCGGCCATTATTGGGGTGTCAACATCTTCGGGCATCAAGGGGGGAGCAAACCGTGCGTCCGCTAGAGTCTCCAGGCCATCCGCCTGGCTCTATCCGGGGCACCTATAAGGTCAAATTTGGAGCGGTAGGCCGAAGGAGGGAACTGGATCAAAAGAATCCAGTAAATCTCACATGTAGCGTGGCATCCAGAGTATGACGGAAAGAAAAGAATGGGGACGAAACAAGAAGAGGCAGGAGGGCAGAGGGGTGAAACAGACAACAACAGGACTAAAGGGAATGGAGGATTTTTGGGGCATGATTTGCATGTAACAAACCCCACCTTTACCTCCTGGGAAATGTGCCCTCACATTTCTGCTAGCGGGCCAGCTACCAAAACCAACGGTGGCCAAAGCCCATACAAAAGAGAGGATAAAAGACAAAACAAAGGGGAGGCTACTATCTAGGTTACTACTCCTAGACTACTAGACATTAATCTTTGCATCGATCTTGCGATGCTCAAGCATATCAGCGAGCGCACCCACGCTCTCTGTTCCTCTTAGCGTAGCGACTTCTCTGTCCTACGCGACTTAGATCTTCTTGGGGTACCTCAGCCTCATCCCGGTACGGCTTGAGGTCTTTCACGTCCCACGTTCCTCGGTCCTTCGCTGTGGCGTCCCCCAACTCGTAAGTCCACAGTGAGACTCTTCTCCGTATGGTGAAAGATCCGACGTATTTTGGGGCTAGTTTCGCAGCGTAGTAGTTCGCCGCGTAGGAGATCATAAAGTTCCTAGGCCACACAACCTCGTTTATTAAGTATTGGTCATCGTCTTATGTTATATGACTTAGAAGCCTTCATGGTCGCCGTCGCCAGCTTCCTACTTATGTTTTCCCTAAGCTTTTAAAATCGTATCCCTATCTCAGTCATGTCAGTCGCCCTATTTGGTGAACCTAATTCCCTATCTATTGGCCCCGTTCTCTGACACATAGGCTCTGAGGGTCGACTTAATGATTTAGTTTATACGCGCAGCTGGATTAGCTTGCGGATGGTAATACGCGGAATTGAGGGCCATTGTCACGGACAACTCTGCAAAAGAAAAACGTTGTCCTCGAGTTCCCTAAAAACTGAGGAACCAGTGGCAGACCTAAGGGGAAACAAAAGGGGGAATTTGGTGAAATAATCCACGACAGTGAGGATATAAACGAAGCCCCAACTCTATTTTGGAAGTGGACCAACCAAGTCAACGCAGATCATATCCCAGGGATTTGAAATCCCTTTTTTTTTTTTTTTTTTTTTCTAATGAGCGCGCGCTCAAGGGGTTTGAGTACCCTTAAGGTGATTGTACACAGCGCGGGCAAAGGAAATTTAGGGAGGAAGAAAAGAGAGGTACCGATGTACATTGTTTTTAAATGTTTGCAAGTTATAACGACCAGGAAATACAGAGATCGGCAGGGCATTCCATAAGCGAGATGTACGGCTTAGGAACGAATCACGATATTTTAGAGTACGTCCGAAAATGGGCTTGAGGGTATACTGATGAGCATTCATAGCGAGACGGGTGTTACGGTTGAAAGTTTGAATGGGCGGAATGCTACTGGCGATTTCAGTGGAGCACTGGTGGTGGAAGTAGCGATAAAACAAAGTGAGACACGAGACATTTCGTCGGTGTTCGAGGGTGTCCATTGATTGACTGATATTAGTATCGTCAATAAGTTTTTCGCACGGTTTTGAATCCTATCTAGCAGGTGCAGAGATGTTTTAGGAGCACCTGACCAGATGTGGGAGTTGTACTCCAATTTTGGGCGGATGAATGCCTTATATATTGAGGCCAGATCAGAGGGGGTAAAATATTTCTTACATCGCTTGAGGAAACCTAGACATTTCGCAGCATTTTTGGCGACATCAAATATGTGGTCATTCCAACGTAAGTTTTCATTGACACACATACCGAGAATGGAAAGTTTTTCGGTTTCGACGATGCAAGTGCCATTCATAGATAATGGCTGGGTGTTTAAATTTCGCTTTAAAGACAGCAGACAGCATTGTGTTTTGGAAGCATTAAATTCCACTCTATTGATAGTTCCCCAATTGGTTATGCTGTTGATATCGGAATTTAATGAGCTTAGCATACGCTGGCGTTCTCGTACTACAGCCGAAGAGCAGGGCCGTGAGTCCGGGAACGAATATGAAAAGCAGAGAGTACTGTCATCAGCAAAGGAATATATTGGATTAGAAGTAGTAGACAAGAGATCGTTAATGAAAATTAAAAAGAGTGTCGGTGACAGAACAGAGCCCTGGGGCACACCAGCATTTATTTTGTGAATATCAGACTTGAAACCGTCCAAGACAACTTGAATTGAACGTTCCGAAAGGTAATTTCTAATCCATTGAAGAAGAGAGTCGTCGATCCCAAATGCACGCATTTTCGACAAAAGAGCCTGATGCCAAACTCTGTCAAATGCTTTAGAAATATCAAGTGCAACTATCTTGCTTTCGCCAGATTGATGTACGCTTTGGTTCCACTTTTCGGTGAGACATGCCATCAAATCACCAGTGGACCTGTTGCTACGAAAACCGTACTGTCGGTCATTAAGAAGTTTTCGTGTTTCGAGATATTTCATGAACTGACGATTTATCAGCGTTTACATGACCTTGGAAAAAAGAGACGTAAGTACAATGGGTCTGTAGGAGGAGAGAGAAGATGATTCGCCTTTTTTAGGGACGGGCTGGACAAATGCTGTTTTCCATCTGCTCGGGAAGAGTCCTAAAGTGTAGGATTGATGAAAAAGCTTACGCAGTGGTTTTGCCAGCGAGGACGAACACCTCTTCAGAAGAAGGGGAGATATACCAACTGGACCAGCGGATTTATGTATGTTGAGATCTTTAAGTACTCTTGCTACTACACGAGTGCGAAAGTAGATTCGTCCCATTGAAGATTCGACGCACTCAAGTGTAGGCGGAGATAAAGCACAATCTGGGAGTGTTGAGCTGGCCGCAAGGTGTGCAGCAAGCAGATTGGCCTTATCCAAAGAGCTGACAGCTGGAATGTCATTGTAAATGAGCGTTGGGATGGAGGATGAAGCGGAATTTCTAATGTTTTTGACGAACGACCAAAAATTGTTACTGCCTTTGGGACATTGCAGTATTTTTTGCCTCAGTTTTTGCTCGTATAGGAATTTCACATGCTTAAGAAAGGCGTTGCAGTCATTTCTGGCTCGTTTGAACTTTTTTCGGTTTTCCTCTGTCGGGTTGGTCTTGTAGAACCGAAAAAACATTTCTCTAACCCTGACGGCCTCTTTACAGCTCGAGTCGTACCATGCCTTTTCTTTTGGTTTGATACTCTTCATGCGATGAGGAAAAAAGGATCTCATTCCAAAGAGAATGGTGTCTGTAATAATATCAGCAATGGCATCCACGTCGTTATCGAGGAAGAATAACGACCAGTTAAAATTCCTAAAGAAGCTGTTAAGACCGCTCCAGTTGGCTTTCTCGTATTGCCATACGGTTCCTTTAGGAATTTTTTCTCTAACTGTGTGGTCGGTGTACGAGAAATTAGCTGATATGACACAATGGTCCGACGAGCCTAGAGGGGAGAGCACATCAATGGTGTACTTATCAGGGTGAGAAGTTAAAAACAAGTCCAAGGTGTTGGCGGTATGACTATCAACGTCTGGTATTCGCGTGGGCTCATTTACAAGCTGCGTTAGGTTGTTTTCCGCAGCGAAGATCTCAACACACCGTCCTTCGGGTGTTGTCTGTGCAGAATGTCGAAGCCACCCAGAATTGTGTATATTGAAGTCGCCCGTAATAACGATTTCAGTATGAGGATACAGGGATACAATTCTTTGAATGGAGTCAGACAGCGCATCAAACTCGTTAAAGGTTGAATTGCTGTCCAGTTTGGGGCTTCTATAAATAAAGCAGTAGCGTATAATTTGCTTACGGAGATGGAATTTTAACCACATGAAATTGAATTCCGGATTGGAACATGGATCACATTGTGGTGAAGTTTGGTAAACTACATCACTACGAACATAAATGGCGAGACCGCGGTGAGAGAAGAATAATGGCACTAGTTCGTAGCCAGGTAGCTTCAGATCAGAATGATCTGAGAGGTGTGGGCAGGGATCTACCTGTGTTTCACTAAGTGCCAAAACAGCTGGTCTGTGCTTACAGACGTGGACGTACGCAGAAAAGTGATTACTTTTTAGCCCGCGTATATTGGCTACGTCTACCCTGAATTCCCTGGTCATAATCACAGACAAACACAGAAAACACAAACACCGACGATACTAAGCAAGGCTGCGAAGTGGAAATTCTGACGTTGGTTTACCGAATCAAATTGTTGTAGGTGTTATGCCCTTACAACAATATGAAACAGTGCACCAACAAAATTTTCACTCACAACCCCGCTATCCATCAGTTGTTACCTACACTCAGCCACTGCCCGTACCGTATGGTAAATACAGTAACGGCAGTGACTGAGTGCAAGCAACAGTACTTCGACTAGGAGCGGGTGAGGTGGGATACCCGCACTGTGTGATATTCACTGTCACTGCACTGCACTTCTTTTTGTTTTTTATATATTTTTTTTTTTTGCACGCGCGCTTTTTTTTTTTTTTTTTTGCTGCACAGCACACAACAATATTGCGAGTGCACTCGACGGTGGTCGACTCGGTACTCCACCATCAAACCAGCTGGTTTGTCGTTCACCGACAAGCCTTACAATTCCTAACATACCTAGTTATATCTGACCTCATCTTCGGCCAGTAATATCCAGACCCTACTCTGGCATACGTCTTCCTAACACCCATATGCCCTGCTAGTGGATTGTCATGACACTCTTTTAATACCCTAACTCTATCTACTTTCGCTACTACCTCTTTCCATTCTGAACTATTGTCATGCACAATCACGTGTTTTGCCCTTACAAATTTATACAAAGTTCCCTGTTCTACTCTCCAATCCAGATAGTCCAGCGGGTTCAACTCAACCTTATTGGTCGTCTAAGCGATTCATGGATCCGGGACCTGCTCTTCCAGTTCAGTTACGACTGCAACATTCCTAGGAAGCATGTGCGGAACCACATGATCTTTGCCTTTACGATGCACAATTTCGAAGTCGAACTGCTGCAACCTAACCGCCCACCTAGCTAACCTACCACACGGATCCTTGAGGTTACTCAGGCAAACCAATGAGTAATGATCTGTCACGACCGTAAGTCGAACGCCCTCAATGTACTTTTCAATAGCCCACAGTACGGCCAAGCACTCCTTTTCCGTGGTTGAAAAGTTTCTCCCGTTTCTATTCAACGACCTACTCAGGTAGCCAATTACTTTTTCTCCTTCTTCAAATGTTTGAGTAAGCACTGCTCCGACCCCAAAGTCCGATGCGTCGGTTTGCACCACAAACGGCCGCTTAAAATCCGTACATGTCAGTATCGGGGCAGTCCGAAATGAACCTACTCCCTTTCCTTAACATGTCGGTCAACGGTTTTACTAAAACTGCGAAGTTTGGTACAAATCTCCTATAAAGTTGCACTTCTCTTCGCCAACCTGAGGTCAGCCGCAGTCAATCTTTTGAAGACCTCTTCCAGTATATCCAGGTGTTGCCGGAAATTGTTGGTGACGATTATGATGTCATCTAAATACACGAACACGTGCGGTTTCAGATCAGCGCCAAGCACGGTGTCGATAAAACGCTGCCTCGTCGCCGGCGCGTTATAGAGAATGGCATTCTCTAGAATTTAAAGAGGCCCCGATTTGGTACTGTGAAAGCCATATAAGGCCGATAGTTCTCCTCAACGGGGATCTGCCAATACGCTGACTTAATGTTCCAACGAGGACAAGAATTTGGCATCCCGGGGTTTGTCCAAGGTAGCTGAGATGTATGGGAGAGGATAAGCATCACATTCCGTGACCTTATTCAACTTTCTGTAGCCGACGCAGAACCTAAACGAATCATCTTTCTTTTTAATCACGACAATGGGAGAAACCCAAGGACTACAGGATTTTTCTACAATGCCTTCTTTTAACATATCTTCTAATTCCCTATCTATATGCGCTGAACCGCCGCACAGTATTCCACGTAGCACATATTAAGTGGACAAAATTATTTTTTCGAATATTTCGTGTTGTTCTTATGAGTTAAATATATTGTAGCAAAAAAACTTGTGTTTTTAATACTTTATTTACGTTATGTGACTATTTTATAGGTAAAGAAAAATATATATATATGTATTTCATTGATATTTTTTTGTTAATTATTTATATATTTTGTAAATTGTTTATAACTCGTTCATTATTATTACTCTTGTTATGGAATGAGTCTTCATATCCGAAGATTTTATAAGATTATGTAATTGAATTCAAGAATGAATTCATTCCGGAGGAGTAGATGGGACAGTAGGGTCATCTAACTTCCGCGGAAATATTGGCTGTTGGTTTCTTCGGTACTTCTCTAAAACTATTTAATAATGGATCCGAAGTAATAAGTAGCATAGCCAATAAATTTTTGTTAGTAGCAATGTAACTGGTTTTTCTCGTATGCCTTTCCCTAAACCTCCGGCAATCCTTATTTCTGGCCTCCTGTGCTTCTTCTGAAAGTTGGCCAATAGGAAGGCAGCAATGTCTTATTATATCCACGCTATGACATAATATTTTATGAACTGTAACGGGCATGTTATACCATGGATACAGATCAAAATAAAGAACTTGCGTTTCATCAGCATATTTTTCAAACTGGGTTATGTTGATTTGGTACCCACTAGACAAAGCCCGTAAAATGACACCAAAGCGTTCTATTAATTTTTGGTTAATACAAGTTATAGAGTCACTTTTAGTAGGAAAATTTGCGAGCTGTGTTACAGTCATTTGTCGTCGCAAATCCGGGTTTAGGGATGTCTACTAGTGTTCGTGAATAAAATGTATAACATATATTTTTGTTAAAATAATTATTGAAATTGTAATTTATGTTAACACTGAGCTAAATTGAACTCTTATTTTGTATAATGTAACCTATGAAACGTAACGTAGGATTACGTATAGTAAATTTTAGTACAAATATTTATGTATGACAGTTTGTAAGTCGAATATGGAAGAATTTCCGGAAAAAAATAATAAAGATCTCTTTTGCTGTAACCCTTGATTGGAAAAGACGTGTTTTATTTAAAAACCGCATTTTTTCTTTCTATTACCCCACACAGTAACCCAAAAAACCCAAAAAAACCCTACACACCCCAACATTTGGTCCTTACGAGTCGGATAAAAAAAAGAAAAATTTAAACCCTTTTGCTCAGACAAAAAAATAAAAATCTACAAAGTCCGCAAGTGAAAGTGCACAAACATACATATATATATATATATATAAAGAGACGTAACAAACTATACAAAACATTTAACATTTTTAAACTTTTTAAAAAATTATAAAAAAGAAAAAAGTGCAAGTCCAAGGACAAAGTGCAAGTGCAAGTGTGCAATATATATATAGATATACATATATAAAACAATAAAAGTACATACATTTACTCCCTCGCGGTCGGTGTCTTGCCCCTTCTCTTGCTGCTTTTAAAGACTTAAAGACTCTCGGTGGTTGTGCATTGAAATCGCATTTCCCGCGCCGTGTAAAAATTAATTTCAACTTTAACCTCAACTGTCACCAGCTGGGCAAAGTTAATCAAAGGTCGTAAGTTGCTGAAATAAAATATTTAATTAAATATCATTTAATAAACTGTATCTAATAAAATTAAAATAATAAATACTTGATACACCCTTATTGGTTTATAATTAATTACATTTTCAAATAAAAACCATTTAAAAATGTCAAAATTGTCCACGGGTGCAGACCAAAAAGGTGTTCTGGAGCAGATTCTTCGTGACCACTCCAACTTCAAAAAGACTGGAGCATCACGTCGTACAGCCAGCTATCTGTCAGGTCGTCTTCTTATTCTAGAAGGGAACTTCAAGAATGCGCTTGGTCTTCAAGCGAAGATTCGACGAGGAGAAATCGAAGAAGGTCTGGAAGAAGAAGATTTTGATGAAATTTTTGATCTGCTTCAAGAAACATATTTCACTTACCGAGGTGAATTGGTCGACGCTATAGACAATGCCAAGTTAGCATCCAAGGAGAAGATTGTGGAAGGTGAATCCACAGGTGCTTCTTGCAATGAACTTTCATTGCCCCCAATTCAAATACCACATTTTGAGGGCTCGTACACGAAGTGGCGGGCTTTCCACGATGTCTTTTTGTCGTTAGTCCACACAAATAAAAAGCTGGGTGAAATCCAAAAGCTTCACTATTTAAAATCATGTCTTACAGGTGAAGCTGCTCGTCTGTTGCAGCATTTAGGTTTGTATGCTGGCAATTATGACAAAGCATGGGAACTGCTTGTCGCCAGATACGACCACAAGCGAGTGTTGGTAAACGCTCATTTCCAACTTTTTTTTGAGCAGCAGCAGTTGACGAAGGAGACGGCAAGCAACATCAAATCTCTATTGGACACATCTCAGGAATGTTTCCACGCTCTGGGAAACTTAGGATTGCCGGTTGGTTCTTGGGATGATATTTTAATTTACATTCTGGTGCAAAAATTACCTGCTTTTACTCAGCGTTTGTGGGAGGAGAAGTTAGGTAGTTCGAAGGAGTTGCCAACACTGACGCAATTCACAGAGTTCCTGGAAACACGTTTTCGAACCTTGGAAGCAGTGGCTGGAACGAGTGGCATCAAGGTCAGCGGTTCTTCTGTACACAAGGCTGTTGCGGTCGAGAAGAAAACGGTGTTGCACGTCGGGAAGAAGCAGTTTGCATGCCAGGTATGTGGTAGAGGTCAGCACTCCCTTCGAACTTGTCAGAAGTTCATTGCCATGGAGATCTGTGAACGATCTAAGGCAGTGGACAGAATCGGGGTTTGTCGGAACTGTTTGGCGTACAGTCACAAGACGAACCATTGTCAAAGCAGTGTGCGCTGCTATTACTGCAAGCAGGCACACCATTCTCTGCTGCATGTTAATAATCTCAGCTCTAAACCTACAAGGGATTATAAAAATACAACAACAGGTACACAAACATTTCACATAACATCAAAATTTAACCCACCTAAAGTAGCTTCTTCTGAAGTACATCAGCCAAGTGTTCTCCTGGCAACAGCAGTTGTTCAAGTTAGGTGTTCAAATGGAAAATATTTGCATCTTAGGGCGTTAGTTGATCCTGGATCGGAAGCAACGTTTATTACTGAATCCGCTGTCCAGTTATTAGGGCTTCATCAGCGACGAACATTCATTGAGGTATCTGGATTGGGAAAAATCAGCAGTGGTTCATGTCAACGGTATGTAAGTCTTACCTTTGGGTCTCTGGTAACACGTTTCGAGACAAATACCCCAGCTTATGTGTTCAAGTCCCTGACTGGTCTTTTGCCGTCCAAGCCTCTAGTTCTACAAAACTGGGAACATATTCAAGGTTTGAAGTTAGCTGATCCACAATTCGACAAGCCTGCGACTGTTGATATTCTCCTGGGAGCCGACGTTTACTCTGAGTTTATTCTAGGATCCATTATACGGGGTGATGATGAAAGATCGCCAATCGCACAGGAATCAGAGTTAGGTTGGCTTATCCTCGGGAAGGTTATTTCACAAAATAAAAAACCTGTCCATAGCTTCTTACAGGTTCTCGGCAACGACACTCAGCTGCGAAGGTCCTGGGAACTGGAGGAGTTGCCTTTCAACACTAAGGAAACTGCGAAAGAGAAAACTTTTGAAAAGAATCATATCAACACAACAACAGGATTGGACGATGGACGATATGAGGTATCGTTGCCATTTAAAGACGGATGTAAACCTGGGTTTGGTGCCTCGAAGTTAGGTGCCTTACGTAGGTTTCATCAACTGGAAGGAAGATTCCAGGAAACCCCCACACTACACAAGGAGCTTCAACAGATGAAAGAGGTTGACGAGACGAATACCATACTGGACACACCACACCATTTACTTACTCCTCACTATGTGGTATTCAATAGACCGGAATGTAAACCTGGGTTTGGTGCCTCGAAGTTAGGTGCCTTACGTAGGTTTCATCAACTGGAAGGAAGGTTCCAGAAAAACCCCGCACAGCACAAGGAGCTTTCCAAGTGTTTACAGGAATGCAAGGAGCTTCGTCAGATGCAAGAGGTTGACAAAAAGAATACCTTACTGGATACACCACACCACTTTTTCATTCATAAGCATGCGGTATTCAAGAAGTCAAACAAAACCACGAAGCTTCGTCGTAATTTTGTATACTACAAACGTTTTGTTCGAAACTGCCGGGCACAAACTGGAAAAAGAAACAGAGGTCCACTAAAGGTAGACGCAATCGGCACAAGACTGTTCGAAATTCGTCAAGGAGACACTGCCGTGGAGAAGTGGAGCGAAAAATGTCGGCCCAGGATGAGACAGCGCCCAAAGTGGACAAGACGGAAGACAGAAGCAGACGCGGACACTTACTTCTCTTCAAGGACGAAAAACTACCGCCGTTGCAGTCGCGATTCGGACGAATCATTCGTCACACCATCTCGGAAAGCAAAGACGGACTTGCTCAAGTGGTTACCGTACGAAATGAAACCGGAAAACTTAGTAGGAAAGAGAAATACAACACAATACCTAAACAACACAACACAACACAGCATTTAAACAACACAACATTTAAACGACACAACACAACATTGATAAACTCACATGGAAAATTAAAAACTTTTCTTTTCTTTTGCCAATAATTTATTAAATTAATCAAATATATACTTATTTTATCCTAGCTATCCCTACACAACACAACACACATACAGTCCACTCTAAACCACACAAAATCATTATTTCCGGATAACGCTGTGGAGTTCCGAAACTCCAAAATGCCGACGGGAATTGGAGAGTCAAAACCCCGACGGAATTTGAAGCTTCTTAGTGAACACTCAACGATATCCACAGAAAACACATCATTCATGCCAGACAACGTTGCAGAGTTCCAAAATTCCAAAATGCCGACGGGAATTGAAGAATCAAAACCCCGACGGCACTTGAAATGTTTCACATGAACACTCAACGTTGTCCACTCAACACAACACAACCCTTTAACATTTATCCCATTTTTACAAATATTTCAACATAAAACACTCAAATGTAAAAATAAATAACTTAAACTATGGTAAATAATCATAAATTACATAAATAGAGAAAATAATAATAAATAAATATGTAAACAAAAAAATGAATATGTCAAAAAACTTACTGGACGAATTGCAACAACAATTCTATACGAAGGCGGATTCATGGCTTTACACAAAAATGTAAATACCACACACACACCACACACACTAGGAAGGCTAATTCGGCCATCATCATCAACTAACCATTCGCGAAAATTTCGTCGCACAGCATCGCACTGCACAACCAAAAATTGCGTACGCGGAGAACAGTTATCGTACAAAATAACACCACAAATTGTACCGAGTTATTGGGAAAATAATTACAATGAACTTTTATTATTATTATTTTTTTTCTCATTTTCCCATTTCTTTTTCTCTTTTTTTTTTTGTTGCACTGCACACGAAATGTCACTTGCGCGAAACCGAAAACAATCGACGTACATATGTATTTCAATATAGGCACACGCACGTACATATATACGATTGTGTACTCGCGCCGATGTACACAAATCAAAACGAAATAGAATTTCGCGAAGGGGAGCAGACAGAAAAGATTAAAGAAATAATTATTTAAAAAACACTTACCTTTTTTAATAAACAAAAGGGGAAAACAAAACGAAAATTCACAATACAAACTAAAAAAAAGAACCGAACAACACACGCGATAGGAAATTGACCCAGATTTGGTCAACGATCAAAACAAACTGTTGCACTATTGCAATTAGTCAATGACACATATTTTATCTCCCTTTGTTGCTCGTTTGTTATATCGTCGTCCTTGTCACCTACATGTAATGTTTCAAATTAATAATTACACGATTTTGTCTCATTTTACATGTCTAGTCAACACACTCACACAACACACAACTTTTATGTCAGAAGAGGTACAGTACGGTACAAGAGCGAGGACACTTGCGGACGAAATTCGTCCACCGGGCGGGAGAATGTTCGTGAATAAAATGTATAACATATATTTTTGTTAAAATAATTATTGAAATTGTAATTTATGTTAACACTGAGCTAAATTGAACTCTTATTTTGTATAATGTAACCTATGAAACGTAACGTAGGATTACGTATAGTAAATTTTAGTACAAATATTTATGTATGACAGTTTGTAAGTCGAATATGGAAGAATTTCCGGAAAAAAATAATAAAGATCTCTTTTGCTGTAACCCTTGATTGGAAAAGACGTGTTTTATTTAAAAACCGCATTTTTTCTTTCTATTACCCCACACAGTAACCCAAAAAACCCAAAAAAACCCTACACACCCCAACAACTAGTACACCCAATTCATTTTTAAAACGTGTTTGCATGTTTCGTTTTGTATTCTCTGGCACTGCCGTATTTTCTCCTTTAACTTGTCATGTTTTAAAACTTGATCTATAACTTATATGAAGTAAGGACTCAAAAGTTCTTATCCAGGCATGAAGTGTAAATATTCCAAAGGCGTAAGTATTAGGGTTTGGTTGCCTAAATATTCATCATCTTTGGTTGTAGCGTTACAAATGTAGCAGCGTTGACTAGATTTGGTCTCTGTCAGGGAGTTGCAGACTTTACCATCAATCATAGTCAAGTGAAATTCATATTTTACCACAACTTTCTTTCTATAAGATTAATGTGTAGTGGAATAAGGGAATCAATCTGAGTTGGTACATTAGCACACTCGTCTGTTTCTTTAGCAAATAACAGTTTGATTGGTCTGCAGTAGCGAGTAGAAAAGGGCATTGGATTTTTCCATATAACTGTGCCGTAGTTGGTAATTAAAGTTAGAGGGACAAATGATACCATAAACAAATACTCGTCAGTGACGTCAGTCCGATAAACTTCTGCTTGTACTGACTATGGCCCGAACTGCCATGGCAGCCCCACTTACATATTAATTTTAATGAAGTACAATCAGCTCTATCGAAAACATCCTTCTGAACTTCGCGTAAACGATTAGTTGTTAAGTCTAATAAGGATTGTAAATTTATCATAGCACTGACCTCCGTAACCTCAATACTGCTTTCATTCGTTTGGCTTTTGCTAAATCATGGTAGGATGGATAAATATGATGACCGATTCTTTCTGTCTTTTTTCTTATCAATTTGAATGAACTGTCATTTTACAGTCAACATATTATGCGAATGCTTATAAAGCAGTGAATTGGCATTGTTCCGGATTTTTCTTTCTTTTATTAGTTACAAGGGTAGTTCTATCGTAGCAAACTTCATTCGTGATACGAGCAATAGATCTTTGTATTGATGGTTGCTTGGTTTGTTCAGCCGCAAACAAGATTTCGGATACTGAATGAGAAGATATTATTTCTTGGATGCGGCGTTTTTTTGTCTTCACAGAAGCCGCACTAAAAGCCTTATAAAGGCCTACCAGCAACACGTGAAGTGGATGGGACATCGTCGTTGGTTTCTAAGGAATATTTTTTAGTCTTGTGCAATTGGAAATTTTCATCTAACCAAGAGCTGTTGATTTTCAAAAAGCGATCTAGCCGTCTACCAGAACTATTCCACTTTATCTTCATGTTGGAAGAAAGCGTAGAAACATTTCTGCGCATTTCATTTTTTTCAAATTCAGTGCACTTTATACTCAATATTGAATATATTTTTTCGACTATTTCATTGACGACATTATTTTTCGAAACGACTTTCCGAATTTTAAAAAACTCCCCCTTCGTTATGCAATTCGGTTGCCCTATAAAAAAAAGCATTATTGTTTTTGCGCACGTTTGCGCGCTATGGTTTTTGCACAGTTTAAGTAGTAAAGCTTTATATTAAAAAAAAATGACCTAGGGCAAGGTGGGGCTCATAGTTAAAAGTCTATGCAGAAAAAAATAAATGGTTCAAAAAAACCTTATAATTTTATAATTAAAAATTTTTTTTAAAAAAAGAGGTAAATTGACTTCCAAAACTTATTACAATTACCTACTTACTCTGATTATTTGAATCCATAACAATTTAGTGTGATTTTCCACGCAAAAGAATTAAAAATGAATTACACTAAGCTGATCACTAGGGTTCGGATTTTCATGCACTAAAAATCTCAAAATATGCGCTTAAAAATACAAAATATGCACTTAGAATTAATTTAACTTAATTTCGGCTCAATTTAAAAACACATTTTCTTCAGTCTTTTAGAATAAGTTCAATTTTTAATTTTTATTATTTAATGAAATAATAACTTACAACAAAATTAACATTTAATAAAAAAAAACAAAAACACAGTTAACGTAAACATAAAAATCTTCATTTGTTTAATTCAAATAAATAATTCAAAATAACATAAAATCCTTAATTCCTTAATTGTTCTGATTTTGAAAAGTTTTATTTGCATAGACCATAAAATTTTTCTTAAAGTTTTCGAAATCAAAACGTTGCCATTTGGTCTTAAGAATGCCTTATACAACGAAAAAGATCGCTCGACGTCAACTGAAGTTAGTGGAGCATTTTTAAAGGAACAAATCTCATCGTCGGTGAAATTTGGGTAATTTTCGTCATTGCAGTCTGATGCGAAGGTTTTACTTATATTTTGCATTATTGCAAAACCTTCATTTTTTGCCAGAACGCACTGAACAACCGCATTTTTCTTTGCAACAACATCTTCAATTAAATCAATTTGATTTTTTAAGGTGGTCCTGCCTTCTATCTTTGTGATGGTGTCACATAGGAAACTGAAGTCTGAATTTATAAATATTATTTGACTTTTTAACAATCGACAATGCTTTCAAACGCTTCATAATTTTGTGCATAATACTCAACAGCCTTCAACCAATTTCCCCATCTTGTAAAAATAGGCTGAGGCGGAAGAGGAGTCAAAGGATATTTTGCTTTAAAAATTTCGACGCGTGATGGTGCCTTTAAAAATATTTTTTTGCCGTTTGAAATTAATGCATCGACATTCCGATAATTAGTCCTTATTTCTTCTGCAACTCGGTGCATTGCATGTACTAAGCACGTGACGTGCAACATTTTTGGATAAAACAGTACTAATCCACGAGCTGCCTTTACAATATATGGTGCAGCATCGGTCAAAAAAAGGAGTATTTTGCTTTTATCAATTTCAAGTGAATTCGTGGATTCATCAAATGCACGAACGATGGTGGAATGGTTCGTTTTTTCTAATTGGACTACATTTATTAAAAATTTCTTTTTACTTTCTTCTTCGTTTAGGTCCAACACACCCATAATTACGTTAGCAACAAAACGTCCTTCGATATCTGTTGTTTCATCAATAGAAACCCACAAATACTTATCTTTAAGATCAATTTTCATTTGTTCAAATAGCGAAATATAAATTTTGTCAATGTAATTTTTTCGCAAAGTAGAATCATGCGGTATTATTTCTTTTGTATATTTTTTTAAAAAATTTCTTTATTCAGGGTTACTAAGCTTACTTAATGGTATATCGGCTGCAACAAACGCCTCACATAAATCCATTGAAAAGTTGTTGGATGCATTGGTAAAGGAAAGCAGTTGTTGGGAATTCTGGCAAACTACAGATCTTCCTTCAAGTTCTAAGTGTTTAACACTTTTCAAATGCTGATCCACTTGAAATTTTTTTCTGCAAAATTTGCAGAACAAAACACTTCCATCTGTTTTAAAAATCGTTGGGTATTCTGAAACATATCTTCTCAAATTTGAAGTAACAGATGTCTTCGCTTTTGGCATTGTAGCTGAAATTTATTTTTTTCAACAAAAGTAAAATCATAAATTTAAAAGGAATATTCATTCTTACATTTTCCAAGCAAAACAATTCTAAAAAGATTAAAATTAGTTGTCTACTGACTAAACACGACCATCCATAGACCACTGAAAAAAAAAAAACTACTGCTTGGATTAACTGTTAATGGGATGAAAAACTATACGTATGTATGTACTGGCAAGTGGCATCTATTAAAGTGGGAAAATTTTAGTGGACAACTAACAGTTTATGCCACTTTTACATTCATCGACATTGATACCACCACAGACGTGGTACACCATTGTGCGCAGGCAGTTAAGCTTTGAGCTTTACCACATTGTACTTACACACTTTCATTTTGCTTAGCTTTGTATCGTCGGAAGCTTTTTGTAGCCATTTTGGAGCTTCTCAGTAACAATGAAATGGTATCGTTTAAATTTCGATCTCATTCGTACAGTCTCAGGCAAACAGCCTTTGTTTTTTTTTTTTGTTTTCATTTCAATGTTTTGCCGGCACAATCTAGTCAAGTTCATACATGCAGCTTTGTTTATATAGTGCATTATAATGTGGGGTTGGAATATCGTTCAAGATTGTGATATGAATGAAAGAAAAAGATAATAGGTTAAGCTCCGTTTGCACTGACATAAAAGGGATATATTTTTACTGTCTAGTTAAATTTTTTAACAATATACTCTAAAAATATGAATTTATTATAAAAAATATGCACAGAAATATGCAAAATATGCATTTATAGTAAAATATGCACAAAATATGCAAAATATGGATTTATAGTAAAATATGCAAAAATATGTACTAACGGTTATATGCCATTTTAAAGGAAATTTCATGATACGTATACATAATAAGTTGCCTTGCATCCAAGGTGTTCATAAAACAACATGCATTTGCATGAAAATCCGATCCCTACTGATCACTAATTGTGCACTTGACGTTTGATATAACACATTCTACTTTGACTTGCTGTAAGATCATATCCACGCGTTTAAACAAACAGAAAATGTTGTTTGCTTACCCATCAGTTATCCGTTATCAAAACTGCATTAGCAAATACTCTCAATTTTGTCATGAATTTTTTTAATTTTGTCCACTTATTGGAGTGAAATGGAACAGTGTGCGGCGGCGAAAGTGGATAGTAACCCCTATTTTATCGGTTCAGACGTCGTCTTATTATACTCCACTAAGTGTGTACATCCTAATCCTTCTGGCATGTTTTTGAAAACCCTAGCTATAACCCTACTTAATTCCCTATCCTGGTCTTCATCTAAATCTACGCTTTCCTTAATTGCTGAAATCGATGCCTCTCCTGCCTGGTTCGAAAAATTCCACACGCCTGGTCTCAGATCCGGGTCAATTCCCGTCCGGGCCCAAAAGTCGGCACCCAGTATCATGACATGTGGAAGATTTGGAATTACTAGACATTCTAGTAGGATCAATTTCCCCTGCACTACTATTGGCAAAGACAAACAACCTGCAACCTGTATACTTGCACCGTCTGCTAAAGAAACCCTACTAATGTTTGCCTTCCCTAACTCTAACCCTAAACTGTTTAACATATGCCATCCATCCCTACAAATGATCGTATGCGAAGCCCCTGAATCCAATAATCCTAACATCCTAATTCCATAAACCGTAAATCATAAATAAGGGCGTATGTCATCTTTCTGCGCCTCGAGTGTGAAACATAAATGAACGTCCTCTTCTTTTATTCCTACCAGCCGGTTACCAGCAGGCAACCTTTCTAATTTTGTCGGCGCACTCGCCCTGCCGATGCGAGAGTCCGATTCCCATTTCCCGAACACGTTGGGAAATCCCTACGTGTAACCCCTACATTCCCACAACCTACACAATGCCTAGGAGCGGAACAAGTATTAGAGAGATGTCCCTCACGTTTACAATTGTAGCATCTCATCCGGCTGTTCGATTGAATGCTACTGCGGACCGTCGCTACTCGAGACTCCACCATCCTTAGTTCCTCGACCGTCACATAGGCCAAGTCTGGTTCCAGGAGGTTGCGAGTTCGTTGAGTTGGTAGTGGGACGAAGGAATCAACATTTGCTCGAACTGTTTCGAGCCTTCTACCCACCGCAACTGAGTCCTTGATTGATTTCGGATCCGTCAGGCCAGATTCCTCTGTAGCATCCTCAACTTTCAACTCTCTGATAACGGCTCAGAGAGACTACCAAACATGTTTTCTATGATGGCCACGTATACACCTATAGACTCTTCCTTCCCTTGGGTACGTCGCCTAATCTTTTCCAAGAGCAGATCATCATAATTTGGGGGGAGGAACTCCAACTTCAGCTCTCCTATTCGCCTAAACCCTAAATGAGTGCCTTCCTCTCGAAGAGCTCCACCGCTGACCTGAAAAGCTGAGAAGAAGATACTCCCCTTGCTTAGTTCCTCCACTCGTTCCAAGAAAGAATTAAGAGATGATCTGCAACGTTCACCTGGTATCGTTCCTGCGTCGGCTCTTCCCGCTGTCTCGTTTCCATAGGTGTCGTCCATTCCGTTTGTCGGAGGTGTCGTGGGTAATCGGCCTGCTCTACTTATGCCTGAAACACTAGGGCGTATCTCCTCAACTACCTCTTCTACTTCCCTATCAGTTAGGTCGGATAGAAGAATGAGCAGTTCCCATTTCAGCTTTTCTTTTTCCGCAGTAGTCTTTTATCCTCCCTTCTTCTGAACCTATACTCATCCCACGCTAGTGACGCGTTGCAGCGTTTTCCTGTGCACCATATCCGTTGTCCTCGTTTTTTGCACACATTCATTATCATACCACTGATTTCTTTTCTGGAGTGGTTGGCAGCCTAATGTGTTTTCGGCCACCTCCTTGATGGAAATGCAGCAATATGACCACATGTTGTTGACGTCTGTGGTAGGTAATGGTATAATTTTGGTGGGGGCTGACGCCCCCATTTATTATGCTTAATACAAGCTTAAAAACTAAGCCTTAAACTAATACTAGGGCTTAAAGCTAAGGATGGTGAAGGAGATCGAATTTGAGGGAAAGTGTGCTGCGATTAAAATCGAAAACGGAAAGGTTGGAGTTTACCTTACGCAGCATACGGGAGATTGGTTCGTTAGAGCCATATGTGGTGCGGTGGATAGGTAGATAAAAGAGACGGGTGGAACGTAGATGACGAGGGTTACTGTTAAAGAAAATGGAGTTGCAAAGAGGCATGCAATCGACGGAGCCTGAGAGGAGTCGGTGAATGAACAAAATGTCTGCTGCGTCCCTTCGTTCCTCAAGGGTATTCAAGTTAATGAGTTTGAGACGGTCTCGATAGGGAGGTAAGATTAGGGGATCGTTCCAAGGTAGACCTCGAAGAGCAAATCGAAGAAAACGACGCTGGATCCTCTCAATACGAGATACATGAACTCGTTGAAAGGGACACCACGCTTGGCTAGCGTACTCGAGAAGGGGGCGAACGTAAGTGATGTATAGCGATCTAGTCACGTACGGGTTGCAGAATTCTTTGGACCATCTTTTAACGAAGCCGAGTGTTGAGTTTGCTTCAGAAATTATCTCATCAATATGCGAGCGGAAATTAAGCTGCCTGTCGCATAATATACCAAGGTCGCGGATAGATTCAACAAGGGGTATAGGTTGGCCGACGAGATGGTAAATTCGTTGAGGAGACTTCTTGCACTTACGTGAGAAAGTAATCGATTGACATTTGGAGACATTGAGTTCTAAGCAGGTCTTGATGCACCAGGTGGAAAAACTATTTAGATCTAGTTGAAGGAGGGTGGTGTCTTGTTGTGAGGAAATGGGTTTAAAAAATTTGGTATCGTCAGCATAGGGAGAAAGTTTTGAGTGTTGAATGAGCCCTTGAAGGTCGTTAATAGTTAGGATGAAGAGGAGTGGACCTAGGTGACTACCTTGAGGAACACCTGAAGTGGCCAAGAAAGAGGCCGATAGGACAGATCTGAAACGAACATTATAAAAACGATTATCCAGGTAAGAAGATATCCATTTAAGCAAAATGGGTTCAAAGCCCAGGACGGACAATTTGAACAGGATTAGTTTATGGGATATCTTGTCAAAAGCTTTACTGAAATCAGTTGTTATAACATCAACTTCTTTACTATTTTCTAAGGCTGAGAGAACAGAGGACACGAATTCTACGAGGTTAGTGGTAGTTGATCTACCCTTCAAAAAGCCGTGCTGATTGGGGGAAATAAAAGATTTACACTGGAAGCTTAAGGCTTCATGCAAAATACTTTCGAGGAGTTTGGGTATATGGGAAAGTTTAGCTATAGGGCGGTAATTAGTGACTTCGCTCTTTAATCCCTTTTTGTGTATGGGTGTTATGAAAGAGGACTTTCATATCTGTGGAAATTCACCTTGAGAGAGCGATAATCGGAAGAGATTAGCAGGGGGCGTGAAAAAGTTGAGGAACACTTTTTAAGAAATATGGATGGAAGGCCATCTGGGCCGGGTAAGTATTCATCATTAAGTTGTTGTAATTTGTTGTCTATTACTGTATGATCAAAGCTATGAGAAATAGTGGGGCCAATACGGAAGTTAAGTAGGTATTTGAAATAAGAGGGATCCGGTACGAAGAAATTATCGGCAAAAGATTGCTTAAAAAAAGTAGCAAAAAAGTTAGCTATGGTATGCGGATCAGTTGATGATATATTTTCGTATGAGAGGGATGGAGGAAAACCGTCGGATTTTTTTTTGTAATTAACGAATTGGTAGAAAGACTTAGGATCATTTATAAGCCTTGATTGCGCACTATCAAGGTATCGCTGATAGAGAAACTTATAGAGCTGGGCGAATTGAAGGTATGAACCGAGATAGTTTGAATAGTCAACAAAAGAGTTGGACCGGAGGAAAACTGTCCATAATTTGTTTCTTTTGTTACGTAAAGAGCGAAGTTTACGATTATACCACGGGGGGCTCGTAGAAGAGGTCCTATTACGCGAAAAGGGGACATAGAGAGAAATAGAATTAAGTAATTCTCTGTAGAAAATAGAGAGAGCACTTTTTAGGGGCATATTGGCGAAATCAAAAGAACACTTACTAAGATATGCGTTAATTTTGCGGAAATTCGCTTTATGAAACTCGTAAGAAGTGGTAGCTGCAGATGGGGTGGGGTGGAAAGGAGAGTGGTGGAAAAGAGAAAGAAGAAGTGGTGGGTGAAAGTTATCAATGGTCGATAGTGAAAGGGGAGAGAGCGAGACAGAGGAGTTTATGGGGTCAGTGGTGAAAATGAGGTCTAATTGCCTTCCCATATAGTTGGAGACTCCATTAACGTGGCATAAGCTAGAGTCTGTGAGCTCATCCAAAAAGAGACATTCTTTACTCGAGATAGGGTAAGCGATAAAAAAAGATTTATCATCTGATTGAGTCCAGTGCAGCTGAGGTAGATTGAAATCGGCAAATACGATGATATAATCGAGAGGATCAGATAAGTTAATTATTTGATCAATTGCATCGATAGCGAGTTGGTAGCATTCGATTGGTTGGGCCGGTAGGATGTAAAAACACATAATGTACAGGGACCTGCAGGGGAGTGTTATTTTTATTGAAACGTAGTCAAGTTTAGAGGAAGTAGAAACAGCGATTGGTGAAGAGTTTAGGTCATTACGGACGGCCAATAGGACACCTCGACACGGAGCATCATCATTTGGACGGGTAAGATCGTCGTCTCGGAAAACATATAAACTAGGGGGGAATAATTCCTGATTCTTTATATCGGGAATTAGATTAGTTTCGGTCAGAGCGTAGACCTCAAATGGGAGAGCGTGAGATTGGCGCAAGACGGCACGGGTCTTAGATCGCAGTCCTCTTACGTTTTGATAGTAAAAGGTAAGAGGAAGGTTATTACGAGAGGGCGTAGGAGTGGATGGTCGAAACACTTTCAATGGTAGCACGTTAGGGACGAAAAAATTTGTCGTTATCAGCTCTGCTTCGTTGGAGGTGTGAGATCCTTTTTGAGTGCACATAGTTACCGAAAGCAGCAAGGTCGTCTGAGACTTGTTGCGGAGACATATTAAAAATCTCGTGGAACTTGATGTATAAGTTCCTCAGACTTGTAAGGTCAGTAGGGAGACCTTCCTGCTGTATTGAGACCATGACTCTTGTTTTAGTTCTCCCCTCATAACAAACTGAGTCTGCAGGTGGACGAAGATTTTGAAGGCGATGCAGGGGTGATTGAATGGGCATTAGATACATGTTCAGGTGAGGGATTTATAATATGGGACCTAACGAAATTGGGATATTTAGCTCCGGTTTTAAGGTCAAAATTAGGGAAAGAAGTGCTAGTGGGGGCACGTGCAGAGTGGTTCGTATTTCAGAGGGGTTATTGTGAGCGGTGGTGCTAATTTGAAAGAGACGCGTTGACGCGGTGGCTTGGGTGGAACTGAGGCTGCAGGTGCAATATAATTAGAGGACCGATGAAGTCGGTTCGGGATGTGAGTGGGAGGGGTGAAATTGGGGAATATATTAGTTTTAAATCTCCAATTAGAGTCAGAATTGGAACGGGAGTTGGAAACGGTTTTCGGTACAGAGTCAGGTTTGCTACGGTTTGGGACGGATTTCGGTATTTTATTAGAGTCCGGTTTGCGATGGGAGTTGGAATAGGAATTAGGTAACTTAGATTTAAGCTTCTTTTTATCCTGTTTCTTGGTAGGTGTTTCGATCCATTTACAGATGCGCATCTTTCCAACGTTGAAATTAGTACCAGCAGGGTTTTTAAATAACCATTCGTATCTAGCAGGGAGTTCGAATTTAAAGCTTCGATTACCTTTGTGGTGAGATGGCAGGAACATTTCACATTTGCTGATGATGATGCCGTATTTGTCTGCGAAGAATTTCGTGATCCAAGAAATATCAGCGTTTACGGGGGTGTCTTTGATGAAGAATGTACTCACATCGGTTTCAATTTTTTCCAGTTTACGCCTCCATTCGGAAGGTGTCCATGTAGTACCAAAATATTTGATTAGCTTGCGTGGGGCGGCGACGGGAGGAGTTGACAGTGAAACAGTTTCGGTCTCCTGGATTGAAGTGGCAGCGGGAGAATTTGTAGATTTAATTAACCGTGGTGGACGAGGAGGTGGTGGTAAAACTGGGTCGACTTCGGTTTCCAGTAATTCATTACCGTTTCGATATGATTCTCAATATCGAAAATGATTGATTGTGCGGCAGCTATATCGTCACCAACACCGTTGATTCTGTCAAAGATTACTTCGAGCATTGGATCAGGCTGCATTAGAGATGGATGGTTCTTTGAGGTAGATTGAAATTGAGTCTCAAGATCTTCACGCAGGGTATTTATCGATTCGTACAATTTAAGGTTAGAGATGTTTTGGGCGGAACAAACTGCTTTGAGATCATTAATCGCAGTTTTCATCTCGACCAGACTTGCAGATTGTTTGTCGATGTTGGTGAGCTTGGACTTAATTATATCGGTTGAGGACAGAATCGAGTTGCCTAATTCATCAACATAACTGACACTACTTTCTAAGTTGGACTGATTCGTCGTTATCATTTTTGTGAGATTTTTTTGGAATCAGTCATTAGAGTCACTGGGGCACTTTATAGCAAGCAACACGTGCAAAAGCGAGATTATCTTGCACTTATCACAAAAGAATAGGAGGTTGTCAGAGAAGTCTTTGATGTATACACTATTCCTTTTATTTAATCCGACACAAATTGCATGGAATGATTTTCCACAGATGCCCTTACAAGTGACAAAGTCAGCATTGACATCAAAGATTGGTCAGTTAGTGATTCCGCAAGACATGGCAAATTTATCAAATGTAAACAAAAAGGTAAACAAAGAACTTTACACACTGTTATGCACTGTAAGTGAAATTCAGCAAAATCGGAAAATTGGTCAACACTTGGGGGGGTAATGCACTAAATATATGCGGAACCGATATCAGAAGCGGCAGTTATTGAGCGCGAAAGATTGAGGTCGACCAAAAAAACAAAACAAACCAAAAAGACAGTCAGCACTTGGGGTAATGTAATAATGTCGCGGAACTGATATCAGAAGTAGAGATATGGAAGGGGAAGAAATAAATAATATTTAAAAGTTTAATGCGGAGCAAAACCATAAAGACCGTGTGAGTACAAAAAAGAAGAACCAAGTACAAGGTGTGGTATAGCACCAGAGGGGTTGCTGACCTTAAAATCTCAAAAAAAAAAAAAAACACCCAATTTACTTGCCAACAAAAGGCCCACGATTCTGCACGATCACAAACTGGGTAACTCACTGGGAGGCAACGGGGTCGCGAACATTTTAAAAGTAACCGCTAAAGGGTTACGGGGTTTGCCGTGAAAACGGTAAGGAAACTTACGGGATTCTATGAATCACAAATAACCCCAACTAGGGGAAGATCACAAAAATATATCAAAAAAAAAATACAAGAGGTACTTAGATGTTTTCCTGCCTACTTGGGGTCGCTCCTGTCTGGTTATCATGGGGTTGGAGAAGGGAGTGGGCCCTTTCTGCCGCTATCACTCTCATCGTCGCTTCGTCCGTTGTGTAGTTATCGCCCTTGTTGGTTTCCCTTGTTTTTTTTTTTTGTTCGTTCGTAGTGCGGTTTTCCTTTCCTCTTGTTGGTTCCCTTTATTCGTTCGTCCTGTAGTTTGAATTTCGTTCCTCATTTTCTGTTTTTCGTCAATCGTTAATTTCTTTTTTTTGTCGTTTTTTTTCTGTTTTTTTTTTATTTAAACAGTGGCACTGTCCGCTATGACGGCTAGATATTACTTACCCTAGCCGCGAATTTCGGCTAGTTGCCTCTCCCACACACATACATTCATACGTGGTTCCACTAATTCAGCTCGCAGAGCAAAGGGACTCAATTCCAGAGCTCTGACAGCCTTTTATGGAACCACCCAATCACACCAGTCGATGTTTTGTCGTGTTCGTTCTGATCGTTCTGTCTGTCGCGTGACTGCTTGGGTCCATATTACACCCTCGGACCCGAAACACTTTTGGGAAACAATTAAGGGGAGCTCAAATAGTGACCGCCAAGTAGAAAGGAAACTTTTATTAAAGAATCCTACTGCGGGGCCCGTAAGTCTCCTTGCAGACACGAATGAGGGGAACGGATCGTGGGGAATCGTGAACTTTCTTTCACAATTATTGTTTTTTTGAATTTGGGGTTTTACAAATTATGTAGCTGGTAGCAAACAATATCGAATTTAGGGTGGGCCCTCTGCCATTATTGGGGTGTCAACATCTTCGGGCATCAAGGGGGGAGCAGAGTCTCCAGTCCCTCCGCCTGGCTCTATCCGCGGTACCAATATGGTCATCTCTTGAGCCGTAGGCCGAGGGAGGGAACTGGATAGAAAGAATCCAGTAAATCCCACCTGTACCGTGGCATCCGGAGCATGATGGAAAGAAAAGAATGAGGACGAAACAAGAAGAGGCAGAAGTGCAGAGGGGTGAAACAGACAACAACAGGACCAAAGGGAATGGAGGATTTTTGGGGATTCCAAACCAAAATTGATTAAATTATTCAAATATCTTAAAGACTTTTGAAAAATAATTTAAAAATAATCAATTTGTAAATAGCTTTATAGAAAAATATTTAGATGTTATTCTCCTTTAATTTGTAAAATATTAAGACTTCTTTTTCCATTTAATCTTCTGAATTGGGAAAGATAACTGTACAATCTGTTCTACAAGCTCAAATGTAAGATAGTTGGTTTATCAGTGGTAATTTGGTTATTGAATATTTAGATGTTGTATAGCTGTGATACATTACCTTTATTTTCTATGACACCAATAATTACTTGTGGCATAGTGTCCACTAATTTTTGACACTCTTCAGTAATAAATGATTGTCATGTTTTTCCTTATTTTCCGTTGAAAATATGTTTTGAAACTTTTAATTAAATAAAACTATTTATCAGCTAACGCTAGAAAATTGTAGCTAATTTTTTTCCAAGCTGTTATAAGTTTACAATTGGCGACCTTCCTGTTTATTTCGGAATCCTTGCATTTCTCATTTTACTGAAAAACGAAATGAAATTTTGCTTACATGAATCCAGTAGACTTAAATTCTAAGCAGTCTTGTAGCTCGAAGGTCGATTTTCGAATGGTAATTAAAACTAAAAGTTTATGAACTAATAACTCACGGAACTCAGCCGAACAAACCTTAAAACTATTTGTGACGGTAGTAGGCCAACTTTCATGCATCAGAAGTGGCATAGGTAAAATATAAATATAAACGCTTAACTTAATTTTATTCTTTTCAGTTTGGTTTACTAATATTTTCCGGTACCGATCTTTTATAACACCATCTTTAGTTTTAGTTTAGTTTTATATGCATTTTATTTTCTTAATCACTAACTCTTACATACTAACAAAAAATGCTTAAATGCTAGCTTACAATTACTTAACAATCTTATACTAACTTACTGGCCCCACACAGGCACTCTAAGCTACTCTAAATTCTTATAACTATGTCCTTTCGACCTCATTTACATTTTCTTTTCGGATATTTATTTTCTATACTTAAAGCTAAGAAAAAAAATTGTTAACAAAACTTATCATATGGACTTTTTTTTTTATAAAAACTTAGTATCTAACTTAAAATAAACCTTAGTCTACCTAACCTAGATACATAATACAACATACAACACATAGGCATTATACACAATTATATACTTATATTAGTATATACATTTGTATTTCTAAGATCAAAGTGTAGTATCTGTTCTTATCAGCTTTGTAACACCATTGTATGATCACAGATGCTACAGTTTACATAGATATTGCACACCGAAGAATAAATCAAATCAGTTTTTAATTGCCTGTTTTTATATCGAACTTCAAGGTCTTAACAATTTGTATGAGCAAAATGTATTGCCAGTTCATATACATATATATTTTTTTCATTTTTTATTTTTATTTTTTTTTTTTTTTTTTTTATATATTTTTTCTCTTAAAACCTAACTTAACCCTACCTAAAAATATGTACGCCGGCCATTGCTAAAAAAAATTAGGCTGGCCCGCTTTGCTTCACATGAAGCTACCTGCCACTGGAGGAATTCGAAGACGAAGCATCCTCCCCTTCAACAAGCCACCAAAAGTGTTGGTGCTGCTGCGCAACATCGCCCATGTCACGACTTCTGTTTCAGCAGAAGTCACATCGCCATTCTTCACTATGAACTGTCTACTGGAGAGCATATCAAAAAGAATACACAGCAGTGGTTTACTAATGCCCAACCTGTCCAGCTTCAAAAAGAGTCCATCTAACCATACGGTATCGAAGGCCTTCTCCGAGTCAATCAGGCAGGAATTGGTTCTTGCCTTTGTTCCATTGGATATCAGAAACCAGTTTCGACGCAGCATGAATGATATCATACCCCGCCTTAAAACCGAATTGATTATCCGGAACTATATGTTTGTTCTCAACTCACTCAGTCAGGACACTATTGATCACCTCTCGAAAACCTTACTGATGTTTGGAAGAAGACTGATCGAACGGAGATTCGCCGATTGGAAGTGTCTTTATCTCTTTTGAAGATGCTATGTACCACCGCAGTTTTAAAACGCGTTGGATAATATGCATTATTCATTGCATTATTAAACAGGGTGAAGCAAATGTTCACCGCTTCTAGAGGGAGATGTCGAAGCACAATATTCAGTATTTCATCGGTTCCACTGATTTCTTACTTCTAAACGATTCGAAGATCGTTTGGACCTCTTCTTTCGAAATAAGCGTTGGTAGTACCTTATCGTTGGTGATGACATTATTTGCCATATTCTCGTCACTGAACTGGGTGAAACACGAGCTCTCTAATCGCCAATTCACTATTTCATTTCGAAGGTAGAAATTGTGCACATGGACTCGATTCTCCAGATCGTGGTTCGGGCCAATGATAACATTCGCCTTGTACACTTCCTGGAAAGTCGCTCCTAAAGCCTCCACCTCATCCTGTGGATCCTCGATCACAAAGAAGTTATCATCATCAACAGCCTCATTTGGATCTATGTCTGCTGCTATCAGTATTTGTTCGTTGTTCATCGTTCGGGCGATTTTAAGTGATGGATGGTCGTTCTGATTATTTCCCCGAAATATTTTATT